>QODF01000332.1:201906-381292 GCA_024372805.1 Oostethus manadensis
CCTACACACCACCGTCCTATGCTGTCTGGCTACACTCTCACCTACCACTGCTTTGCAGTCACTGACCTCCTTCAGGTTACACCTTCTACACAAGATGTAGTCTACCTGTGTGCTCCTACCTCCACTCTTGTAGGTCACCCCATGTTCCTGTCTCTTCTGGAAGAAAGTATTCACTACAGCCATTTCCATCCTTTTTGCGAAGTCGACCACAATCTGTCCTTCTGCATTCCTTTCCTGGATACCAAAGTTACCCATCACCTCCTCATCATCTCTGTTTCTCTTTTTATCCAAAGGTAATACAAAACAACTAACATTATTAGTAAATAATAATCATTTTTTTATTGCTTAAAATCATTAGAGTGATGCATTAAAAGCTCTCCGTTAAAGTTATGATGTGTCATTAGAGTAAAAAAAAAAAATTTACCTTTATATACCTAATCGGCATTCATATAAAATATAAGGTAGGGTGTAATGACAACTCCTTACCCGCGGGTGGCACTATAACAATATAATAATACACTATCTTGAGTCTTTTCTGTCTGAAGTAAATTTTAAAAAGCGGCATAGAAAATGGATGGATGATCGAAATACGTTCAGCTATTAAAAATCGATGCGATGTAGCAGATGAACGTAATAACAATTTGTCTTGCTAAAGTTGGGATTTTTTTCGAACAAAATAGAAAGGGTAAATTTAAAAAGGTTTACCTTTAGCAAGACAGCGTGTTATTACGTTTATCTGCTACATCGCATCGATTTTTAGATGAAGGTATTTCGATCATCCATCCATTTTCTATGCGGCTCATCCTCATTAGTTCATGTCAGGATATACTCGTTTCAGTGAATTTTGAAACTTCTTCTTCTCTTTTACCTTAGCTTGCTAGCTGCGGTACTAGCAACACAACGCGATGATGATGCGAGATGACTATAAAGAGTATCGTACCGAGTCCAAATGCTGACAGCTTTGGTGTGGCTATTTGCAACAAAATGTTACGTTATGCTCATTCTGAGTTCTTTTTCTCTTATATTTACCATGTATGCCCTTTACAAAACCAAACCTAAAAATCTACCTTGTGATTGTCCTACTGTGGTGACAGTGGTTTAGTGTTTGATGACCTGGCTTGAATGCCAAAGCTGTAATTTGTGCTGTGGACCCCTCCAAAAAAGTTTAGATGCAGACATAGTTTAATGCACCGAACAGAAAAAGTAAAAACACAAGAGAATTCACAATTAATGGCAATGTAGCGTTTTTAATGAAGTTCATGTATGCTTTTGCACGAGGAACTACACGCAAACACCTATTAAAACCAGGTTAGCTAAGTGTCATGTGAATCTAATAGACAGTTACTACCATCACATAAATGGGGAAGGTCCATAGGACATTTACTATATAAAAATGTTTATGCTAACACTTGAAACACACAAAAATCAGTTGGATGAGTTTACTTTCAGCTTTGTGGGAGAGGCCATGAAAGTTCAAAAACGGGAAATTGATCGATTTAATGGACTATTTCAATGAGGAAAAAGAAAATCATCAGCCTTTCCCACAGGAGAGTGAAAAGGTAAACTGCAAAATATGTCAAAAATTAGCTGAAGGCCGCACTCTGCCCATCCATGACACCGACGCCTCTCCAACTAACAACTTTACGATGCGGTTAGAGAGTCAAAGGTAAAAGACTTGCCTTCAGCTTCGTTTACTGTTGCTGTTCTCACCGGGACACTTGTGTCTGTTAACCTGGTCCTTCCTGGAGAACCTTTTATTACACACACTGCAACCGAACAGCGTCTCACCAGTGTGCGTCCTCATGTGTCTTTTCAAATCGCCCTTTATCGAGAACCTTTTATGACACACCATACAAGTGAAGGGCTTCTCCCCGGTGTGTGTCCTCATGTGTCTTTTCAACGGGTCCACCGAAGAGAACGTTTTATGGCACACTGAGCAGATGAAAGGTTTCTCTCCGGTGTGCGCTCTCAGGTGTACTTTCAAGCGGTACAAGGACGCAAATCTCTTGTCGCACAGGGAGCAGCTGAAACGTTTCTCTGTGTGTGTTCTGGCGTGTCTCTTCAAATATCCCCTTTGAGAGAATCGTTTGCCACAGATTGAGCAGATGAATAGTTTCTCATCCGTGTGGATCTTCACGTGTCTGTTTAAATGTGACTTGGTGGGAAAGGTTTTGTCACACTGAGCGCACTTCCAGCGTGCGTTGTCAGTGTGACGTGTCACATCAGCTTTAGAGTCGTCGTCGTCGTCGGTATCCCGAGAGTGTGATGTTGTGTCGTCGCTGTCTGATAGTGGCGCCAAGAGGCTGTCTGCTTGTGCTCCTCCATCAGCTGCTTCTTCCTCATCTTCACACTTCACAATGACGTGAATACCCGGGACCTCATCCAGCCCTGCAAGATGCTCTCCCTCCTGACTGATGCTGTGCTCCTCCTCTTCCTCTTTAATGTGAGGGGGCGCTGGCCGTTCCTCTTTAACGATGGAGGGCGCTGGCTCTTCCTGCTTCACCCTGCAGCAGATGCTGATCCCAACAGTGTCCTCCATGGGTAGTGTGGCTGTGCACGACGTCCTCTATTAACAAAGGAATACATTTCAACGTGTATGACGTCATACGGTAGCCATTCCAAAAAGAAGAGTACATTTTTTAGTACAAGTGCTACTAATAAACAGAAAGCTAGTAGATAAGACGTAAACAAACCTGCTCCGCGTAACACAACAAATGCCGTCGCTCGTTCTCCTCGTTATATGCAGTCGTTTTTCAAACACTACAAATCTTTCCGTTGTGTTAGTATTGCAGTTTCACCAACGCTCTCCGCGTTTGTGCCCGCACCGCCAGCATCTTGGACTGAGCTGTGTCCCAAACATCCGGGTCTCTTTGTTGGCAGCTAGCAAGCTAAGCTAGCTCGAGAAGCTAAACCCGACGAAGCACTCGTGACTTGCACAGAATTTACTCCTTTGCGCGAGAGTTATATGTAAGAATACAAAACGAATTAAAAAATAAATCCCCCAAATAAATAAACTATATAATTACGTTGTCTTCGGAACATTATTTTCCTTTTTACATCTACTTCCGGCAGACGAGACATAGCATTACCGCCCCTTCAGGTAAGGAAGTGTCATTACACTCTATTGTACGGTTGTCTTCTACTGATGGAAATTACGGCTCTTTTTTGAAAGCCGTTTGTTATGGCTCCATTCACTAAAAAGGTCCGGTTCTTTCGGCTCCCAAGTGACTCCTGAGTTTTGTATTGTTTGAATTTATTGTGTAAATATAATTACCAATGTAAAAAATACATGATATCAAATGTTTATGATATAAATTGATTTATTTAAATCCTCAATGAACTGCTACATAAAATATATTATATTATAAAATGCAAGATCCATCTCAATAGACAAGGTCAGATCTCTGCATGCAACTTACATAACTATTTACAATCAAACAACATAACATCAACAAAACATAAATTAAAAAGTGGAAAAGAAAAAGCAGCACCGTGGTAACAGTTGTGTCTATACTGAAAATTGGCATTGAAAAACTCCATGTGTTGCATGTTTAACCCCGCCCCTTTTGCGTCACAATTTAACAGAAAAAAAGACGAGGAACAAAAACTAATTGGCTCTCAAAGACGGGAGCCTGCGCCTGTCGACTCTTAGGAGCCGATTCGTTCGCGACCGACACACTTCATTTACTGCTGCCGCTCTCGCCGGGACACTTGTGACTGTTAGCCTGGTACTTATAGAAGAATCTTTCATCACACACACTACAACGCAACACTTTCTTTCCGGTGTGTGTTCTTGCGTGCCTCGCCAACGCTGCGGGATGACCAAAACTTTTGTTGCACACCGAGCAGGAAAAGGGTTTCTCACCGGTGTGCCTTCTCATGTGCTGGACCAGAGTCGAGCGGACGTTAAAACTCGTCTTGCATACCGAGCAGGAATACGTTTTCTCCCCGGTGTGCGTTCTTGTGTGTGTTCTCATCGTGGCCTTCTGGGAGAATCTTTTACCGCAAAATGAGCACGAAAAGGGTTTATCCCCCGTGTGCGTTCTCTGGTGTTTGGTC
This sequence comes from Oostethus manadensis, assembly GCA_024372805.1. Classification (NCBI taxonomy): domain Eukaryota; kingdom Metazoa; phylum Chordata; class Actinopteri; order Syngnathiformes; family Syngnathidae; genus Oostethus; species Oostethus manadensis. Next base: position 205,966 of record QODF01000332.1, read on the forward strand.
AGTGTTGAATAATCGCTGAAGCTTTTGTTGCACACGGAGCAGGAAAAAGGCTTTTCTCCGGTGTGCGTTCGCGTGTGTGTGATCATCGTGGTCTTCTGGGAGAATCTTTGACCGCAAACTGAGCACATGAAGGGTTTTTCCCCCGTGTGGATCATGGTGTGTCTTCTCAGGTTGGCCTTGCTGCTGAAGGTTTTGTCACACTGAGAGCATCGCAAGTGCGTGGTGTCAGTGTGCCTTGTCACGTCAGCCTTCGAGTCTTCACCGTCGGTGTCAGGTGTGTCGTCACTATCCGACAACGGAGCAAAGAGGCAGTCTGCTGATGATCCTCGTTCAGCTTCTTCATCCTCACTCTTCACAATGACACGATTCAGCGGAATATTGGTGCCATCAGCCTCGACCGGTCCTTCAAGCTGCTCTCCGTCCTGGCCGATGCCGTGTTCCTCCTCTTCCTCTTTAATGTGGGCCGGCTGTGCCTCCTTCTGTTCCACCCTGGAGCTCCACTTCTGCTGCTCGTGGGGATGATGTTCTTCTCGGACATCTGCAGGACACAAAAAAAAAATACAAATTAAATTAATTGAACATTTGAGCTCTTCAACATAACGCACGGCACACTTTTTCCCAAATGAGCGATAATTTCATTACCTCAGACTGGTAGTAATATGTGTAATGTCTTCTAACCATAACAAGAAAACCAGTGTGATGCACTTCAGTTTTGAATCGGCCAGTCACGAGTGTGGAGTATAAAACGATCGTGAACAAGAAGAGAACAAACCCGCTCTGTGTACCACAAGTCGATGCTTCTTGAAAACAGCGTCCTGTTTAGTCCCATAAAGCTCCTCTTCGTCATCTGCAATCATCTTTTCACTGTCACACAATCTCAATGATCTCCGCTTAGCGGTGTGTGGACAACTTCCGCGTTTCCTTGTTAGCAGCTAGCAAGCTAAGCTCGTCCAGGGAGGCGCCGACATGCACCGAGGCGAGCAGCTGACGACGATATATTTTTTAATGTGGTAGAAATGTGTATTGAATTAATATTCAACGCAGCAATGGCGACAATACTGCGGGTTTAGCAGTCCCGCCGTCTTGCGACGTTATTTTTCTTTATATGTTTCCATTTCCGGCAGACGAGACACAGCAAGTGCATTCTAGCATTACTGCCTCCCTTGGTGAGGAGGTGTCATTGCACCCTTGACCTATATCTTATGGCAGGGGTGCGAACCTGTGCCTCGGGAGCCAGATGTGGGTCTTTTGACCACATATGGCTCTCAGACGTTTCTTAACACCATAGTATTTATTTATTTTAATTTAGTATTTTTTTTAAAACTGTATGTAACATATCTTGCCTCCAACATGGGTGTCCAAAGTGCAGTCTGCATGATTTATTGGCCGGCGGCACAATCTAAAAATGTAATTTAACAAAAACTTTTACAAAAAAAAACAAAAACAGCAACATTTGTAAAATCAGCAGTAATTTTACGAAAATAAAGTCAAAATATTAGGAGAACATAATGTAATCTAACCAAAAAAAGAAAATTAGGTTGTGGAAATCGATTATAACATTAGCAGAATATTGTCAAAAATTACAGCAATAAAGTCATAATTATGAGAAACGTTGGAAACTTAGAATATTTAAATAAATACAAATTGAAAAAAAATAAAGTAGAAAGTCAAAAATTTAACAAAAAAGTCACAATTTTACAAAATAAAAAAATGTAATAGTTGCGTAAAGTGATTTTTTTTTATTTAAATGTTGTTATATTATGGGAAACAAGCAAAACAATATAATGTTGTAATCTTTGGAATATTTGGTTGGGGGAAACAATTAATATGGGAATAAAGTTAAAATATTGTGGGATTATAGTCATAATATTGCAATTAAATGTATAATTTTTGTTTTATCATGTAGAATGTTTTGTGTAGCTGATATTTTAAAGTAAAACATGACAGGAATCACCGTGTTAAAAATAGCATTCAGAATATAAAACTGGAATCCATCTAATTTAGAGACTTATTATATTCTAAGCTTGGTCTTGCTTAAAAATGCACACTTTTAGTCGTAATCACTGTTTTAAAAAACCAACATCTTTAATAATTCCAAATGCATAGCAACACAGTGTGTCTTTAAGGGCACGATGCAACACAAACGCAGCAATTGTGATTGGATTTGGAGGAAATGGGCAGATTATATAATATTCAAAATCTAAAATACAGTTTCCCAGAAGCCTAGTCGGGAATGTAATGCCGCCTCCTCACCAGAGGAGGCGGCATTACATTCTAGGATGTTACATTCTAGGATGCTAGGATGTTACTAGCGGTGTCGTCTCTGCCGGAAGTTAAAAAAAAACGACTATACAAGCTAGCTTGCTAGCTGCCAACAAAAGAGACACGGGGGGTTAGTGACGCATCGCTAAAGCGGAGCTCAAGCGTGTGCGAAAATGTGTCAAGTGCGAATGCTGAGATCGTTGGTGAACGAGCGACTAACGGCGGCCGTCGAGGAAATATTTGTAGTGCTGGAAAGAACCATAGCGGAGTACGAGGCGGAACTTTCCCGAACCAAAGAGGAGAACGAGCGACAACGTCAACTACTGGACGCCGTTTTCAAGAAGCCCCAGGGTGAGTCACGCAGAGCAGCTTTGTTTTGTATCTTATAGTAATAATCTCGTTTGTGTGTGCAATTCATGGTGTGTAGATATTACTCACATTTGGAGCCACCATAATATGCAACTTGACTTTTCTAAAGTATGTCTTGGTCTTCTTGTGTCCTGCAGATGCCCGCGAAGATCATCTTCCCCCAGGGCAGCAGGAGTGGCCGTCCAGGGAGGAGCAGGAGGAGCCACGGCCCCCCCACGTGAAAGTGGAAGATGAGAGAGAGCCGCTTGAAGGGTTCGAGGAGTTCCCGGTGGTCCAGGTCATTGTGAAGAGTGAAGATGAAGAAGATAAAGATCCGCGGGCACCGCTGGGTGGAGGATCGCAAGCAGACAGCCTCTTGGCGCCGCTGTCGGACAGCGACGACACGACGTCTCCCGACACTGACGATGAAGACTCTAAAGCCGGTGTGACGTGCCACGCGGAAGACAAGCACAAATGTTCCCAGTGTGACAAAACGTTCGGCAACAAGAGGAACCTGAAACGACACATGCGATGTCACACCGGGGAGAAACCATTCATGTGCTCGGTTTGCGGGAAACGATTCTCTCGGAAGGATTACCTGACGATACACATGAGAAAACACACGGGGGAAAAGCCGTTCACCTGTTCCGTCTGCAGCACCAGCTTTAGCTTCAACTCGGCGTTATTTCAGCACATGGAGACCCACTTTGGGGAGAAGCCGCAGTGCCCTCAGTGTGACAAGCGGTTCGGCAACAAGCGAAACCTCATCAGGCACATGAGGCGGCACACGGGAGAGAAACCCTGCGTCTGCTCGTTTTGCGGCGAACGGTTTGCCCTGAAAAGAAGCTTGATCAGACACATAAGAACGCACATCGGGGAGAAAACGTTCACCTGCTCAATCTGCAACACGAGCTTTTGTTACCAGTCCGGTTTGAGCAAACACATGAAAAAACACACCAGTGAGGGCGCTGGGCTGAAGTAGGTTAGAGTGAAGATTAGCGGGATGCGCCGATCGATTAGTATCGGCCTATTTCCCATCACAAGCCCGTAACGATCCCTGCGTGCAGTGTAGCCTCCTCCCGCCGCTTTGCTTTACACTGCACAGGCGTGCCAAAACCAAACAAACTTGTCTGCCATGTGGAACTTACTTTACATATCATGATAAACATCTGGCAGGGGTAGCGCTAAAAAGCTTTAATGTAATTCGGGATTTGAAGAGCAAACAGTTGATGGAGAACAGAGAGTTCTCAAGGCTCGCTCGGTCAGAAGTCAGAAGCGAGCTTTGGAAAATAACCGAATTCGGCGGCCGAGATGTCAGCAGGGGAAGACACCGGGTTTTGCCGACCGCTGTCTCATTTGGAGCCCACCTATGTGCTACTGGAAGGCCTGCGGGGGCTCCACCACGTACTTTCACACCCAATGTCGAATAAATGATTCCTTTTTATCAGTATTTGCCTATTTTTTCCAGACCCCATGGCCTTCAGGGCACATAACCCTGAATTACCCCAAAGCCCCGCCCACCAACCCCTTAGAATCGGAGGGTCCCAACTGCTTCTTCAGTGCAATACCTGTGTTTGTTCAGCCGTACATTTAAGACTGTTGATAAACAGGATGATAAATGATATCAAAGATGTATATTTAATATTTTAACTAGTAAAGTTTCTTCAGAAAGGATTTTCTTTATCCTTGTGCTGGAGCAGACTACATTAGAATTTCCAGTATTTGCATGGGTGTGTCCTTTTGACTGTAAATACAAAAATACGACGGATAATCACGGAGAAATTCTGGTCTGATGTGCAAGTAATCAATTCTGGATCTGAAACTGCAACTGGAACGAACGAGAAGGAAATGGCGAAGGCACGTTTCTCTTAAATGTTGTATTTCATGCACAAATGAGTGAAAAAAATAAAAGTGGAGTGAGATTTACTCCCAACATTTTTCTCATGTTCTCGCATACATATCATTTTAACATATCTGTAATATTGTGAAAAAAGAGAGCGCACAATAACAGAATGACGAAAACACTTGTCCCCCTCAAACACTCCTGCTGGCTAACCTGACAGAGATGTTCTCTTCTGATTTTGGATCAGCATTTGCGATAAAGGGGACTTAATAGGTTACATTCAGCTCCAAAACCTGCGCCATTCCTTCACGAGCGACGGAAACTACCGAGGTAACTGCTAAATGCACAATCCAGGTTGAAGTCTAAAATGCATAGGTATACGTTTCACTTTCGCGTCTCACAGCAACTATGACATCTTCAGGCACAGCCAAGTAGAGCGCGACATCTCAATATACTGTAGTTCCAGAGTGTAATTACACCTTCTGACCAGAGGGAGGCAGTAATGCAAAATGTCCCAGAAATGGGATGGGAGCAGAAAAGACTGAGATTTATTGATTTAGCGAGTGTAACTCGCTTTTTAAAGGAAACAATCGCTGGGAGGGAGCAGCTCTCGGGTAATATTTACAGCAGAATAGTTCAAAACATCCCGCCCATATATGCTATATGAGTGTGTGTGAATGTTTTCATTGCAAATATCCAACAAGGTGATCCTCATGATTTCACAGTAAGAACACGATTTTTAATTTAAAATAGAAATAAATTATATGCAAAACAACATTGCTGTAAAATTTGCCACACGAGAACATGTAATATTTTAAAAATATAAAATTATTTAAAAAAAAAATATATATATACATAAACATTGGGGCATGATAAAAATGTGAATGAAAAATTACACTGCCTTTACTAACTCGAACCCACATCAAAACAGTATGTTACTTTCACAAGACTGCATTTATTATTATTACAGCCTACAGCAGGAAACAATACTAAATCAGTTTGGAGGGTATCGGGTGCAATAAAACTTCACATACACACATAGAGGGTGACTCCTGGGAAGAGTGTCCCACCATAGGCTCCTGGTGAGGCCCCCGAGCATCATTTTATAATGCTCGGGTGGAGGTTTACACTTCAAGATCACTGATTCGCTCATTTCACTGTCAATCAAAAAGGAATTCCGCCTCAGACAGATCAATCAATCATCATACCGAATCCGAGCGTTCGCATCAGCCCACTGCCCAATAGACCTCAGCATTTATCCAGCGACTTTTCAGTTTCACACCATGGAACTACCCACTCCCACAGGGAAGTCAGTAGATGCTCAGCGTCCGACCGTGGCGAATGAGAAGGAAGTGGTGTCAGTTACCTGTGATAAGTAGCTGATTGTGAACACATGAAGGTATTGTAGCGCATATTCAGTCATTGAAATGTACACACAGCAGTACGCCTTTCACCACGTTTTTTGGGACATTTTATTTTAATCGCCGCTTCCCTTGCAGTCTTAGAGCTATCACCTCAGGTGTACATGTACATCAAAAAACCCAGGCGTAGCCACACTTCAGAGATTATGTGTATTTGTATTGTGTATTATACTATGATGCATGATCATGTGGGCTTATTTATGAGCACAAACACAGGAATTTGATTTTGAAATGTTATTGAAATAAAATAACGACCCCCTTTTCTGTTATTGATACATTTATTCTCATGTTTCACAGTTATTACATCCAGAAACAAACAAGAGACTCACTACTAGCTGACACCACCACCACGACTCCATATTTCAACATATTTAAGCGGGATTGGAACATGTGGCAATATGCAGAAAGACGCCCAAGGAGGAGTTATTATTAGGAGCTCCTCTGGTTTCTGGTTGGTGGAGTTTTAGCGTGAAGTCGGAACTTGCAGTGTACACCGAACACGTGATAAAACATCAAATACAGTCATAAAAACATTAAATGAAACCATAAAAAGGAGAGATAACTATCACAGCCCATTTCACGATACCATGTGTTTCCTGATGGTCACGGTACTTGAGCGGCTAGGACCGGGCACGTAGCCACTGATGGTCTCTCCACGTTGAGCATTTTATGACTTCACTTGTCTTTGACACGTCACCAAGAGTCAGCCTCGCACTCACTCGGGAGACACAATGAACGGACAAAAAGCTTGCGAACAAGAACATAAGTCCATCCTAAGTGTAGCGACGCGCGACTACGTATTCTTTCACCCCGCGCACCTCACTACCATAAATTACGGACTACCAGCCGCTGCTTTTTTCCCCACACGCTTTTAATCCTGCGGCTCAAAGGCATGGCTAAAAAGAATCCAATGATGCCTTGAGTGCAGATTCAGGATGATGTGGACGCTAACATCACGTTTCAAAGACTTACGCAGTGCTTGTGTTTTGATCGAAGTGTTTCATTACTAAAGCTTCTACTTGCATAGCCTGCATCGTGCCAGCTGTGCACCTCCAATGTGGGGGGGGGGCATCTAACGTCTCGCTCAACAAAGCTGACAAGTGACGCTGGGGGACACCAAGTGGAGGTAGGATTGCAAGGTTAATAGTGTGTCTTTCTGAGTAAACATCCCATTCATGTATTTAAAAATATTTTTAAAATTTGGTGGCATTTATGGAAGCGCATCATAATAAAGCATCATAGGATCGCCTGTAATTGGCTTGTACAATTACTCTTCTTATTCATACTACATACTACATATAAACATAGTAGGAGTAGTAATAGCAGTTTTGATAGATAAAAAGCTAAGCAGACACAATAAAGAAAGAACTGATCAGAACAGCATATGTGGGATGGTTCTTTGTACAGGTCCGTGTAAACATGTCTGCTCACACACTGCAACCGAACCCTTTCTCACGAGTGTGCGTCCTCACGTGCCTCACCAGCGCAGACCTCACATTGAAACGTGTGCTGCACACCGAACAGGAAAAGGGTTTCTCTCCCGTGTGCGTTCGTGCGTGCGACATCAAATGACCTTTCTGAGAGAACCTCCTTCCGCAGACCGAGCAGTCAAAAAGCTTCTCCCCAGAGTGTGTTCTCGTGTGTCTTTTCAGATTTCCCTTTTGAGAGAACCTTTCATCGCAAACCGAGCAGCTGTACGGTTTTTCTCCCGTGTGCGTCCTCATGTGAATCGCCAACGCGGAAGGCACGCTAAAGCTCGTCTTGCACACCGTGCAGGAAAACGGTTTATCCGCGATGTGGTTCCTCATGTGACTGGTTAAATGCTCCTTGAGTTTGAATCTTTTGCCGCAAAATGAGCAGCTGAATCGTTTCTCTCTCGTGTGGATCCTCATGTGTCCCCTCAGATATTTCTTGCAGCTAAACGTTTTGTCACATTCGGAGCACCTGAAGTGCGTGCGGTCGGCGTGAGACGTCTTATCAGCTTTAGAGTCTTCGTCATCGCTGTCGGGGGAGGGTGTCCTTGTGTCGTCGCTATCTGATAGCGGAGCTAAGAGGCTGGCTCCACCAGCTTCTTCTTCATCTTCGCTCTTCACTGGGAACTCCTGCAGCCCTTCAAGACGCTCTCCTTCCCGACCGATGCTCTGCTCCTCCTCTTCCTCTTTAATGTGGGGGGGCTCCTGCTCCTTCTCCTTAATGTGGGGCGGCTGAAGCGCCTCCTGCTCCACCCTGGAGCCGCACTCCTGCTGCTGAGGAGGATCTTCTCCACTGACAACTGCAGGACACAAGAAGACATGCTTTAGACAAGTCTCATAAAAAGTGAGTCCATGCATTCTCTGGCGTGCTTGTTTTTGTTAACACTTTAGGAAGAGAAATGTTCTATTTGCAGGTGGACTCCAGCATAACAAACCTTCTCTGTGCAACCCAGCTTGAGGCTTTTTGAAAACAGAGTCCGGTTGTTGACGTTGTCGCTCCTTTTCTCTTGTTCGACAAAGCCGTCCCTCGTACCGGGCCTGCGTTCTTTCACACATTCTCCCCCAAACTTTACATTCACACGATTTGCTGCTGACCTCCCGTCTCTTTGTTAGCCGCAACCGAGCTAAGCTAGCCCGAGGAGCGGTTTATGTTGTTGAATTAATGTCGCCGACGGACGAAACGCATCCGCACATTTCCAAACGAACGCCGTGTTCACTCGGCCGCCATCTTGTTTGTGGCACCAGGATGTGCGAAGAGCAACTACGGCAACTCTGTTTGGACAAACTACCATAGCGTACCCAGTTTGCCGCCGCTGGAAGATCAAACTGGTCTGGTTAAAAAAAATAAATATAGAAGAAGAATTATAGTATGCCGTCAGTGTTGTATATATATTTGTGTGTTTAGTTAATTGAAATAGTCATGTTATAGTTAAGATGCTATTATGCAGTTGACGTGATAATGATGTGGATTTGTTGCATATTGTTATGCGAAGTGTAAATTTGGGCCATAGGTGTCGCTAATTTGAAAATGTGTGCCTTTCCCAAGACCTGTGGCAAAGGGGCATTAGCTGGGATAAGGAACTGCCAGACGACCTCTCTCAAAAGGTGGCAACAACGGTGCATTGAACTCCTTCAACTACATCACTTTGTAATTCCCAGGGGGTACGGAACTGAAAGGCTGCAAGATGGACAAGAACAAATTCTGCATGTGTTCAGCGATGCCAGCGAGAAAGCATACGGTGCAGCAGCCTACCCTTCGAGGACCGAGAGCGGAAGGAATTGCAGTGACTGGACCAGTCATGTCCAAGTCCAGAGTTGCACCCATGAAGAAACTTACCCTGCCACGGCTTGAGCTCATGGGAGCTCTGATCGCAGCAAGAATGGGCAGTAACCCGCCAAGGGAACATGCACCCCAACCAAATCCGAACGCGGTCGGAATCCATGATCGTGATTCAGTGGATGCGGAGTTCAGCACACAAGTGGAAACAGTTCGTTGCAAACAGAGTGATGGAAATCCAGTCGCTGACGAATCCAGAAATCTGGTCGCACTGTATAGTGGAAAACTCAATCCAGCTGACCTTACCACTAGAGGTCAGACTGCCTCCAAGTTGAAAGAGGAAGCGCTATGGTGGTCAGGACCACCATCTCTGAATGCAGTGACTCAGCCAGAGTTATTGCATGAAGAGTTTTGTGTAGGAGGAAGACTGCAACATTCAGACATGAGCTTTGGTGAGTGGCATTCTTACATCATTCCTCCAATGCACAAGCTGGCAGACATGCTCATTGAACGCAGTCATGGACGGGTCATGCACGCAGGTGTGAGAGACACTCTAGTACAACTAAGAAACAAGTATTGGATTCCACGAGCCAGACAAATGGTGAAAAGAGTCGTTGCATCGTGCCCGCTTTGTAAAAGATTCGACGACAGCAGCCCTGCCAAGAGACCGCATCACAGAATCACCTCCCTTTGAAACTGTCGTCATGGACTTTGCAGGTCCGGTTTTCGTCAAGACTAAGAACTCAGTTGAAAAGGCGTATATAGCATTGTTTACATGTGACCCGAGCATTTGAGTATTTTTGTGTGTTTAGTTAATTCAAATAGTCATATTATAATTAAGAAGATGCTAATATTATGCAGTGGATGTGATAATTGTTATGTTGATTTATTGCATATTGTTATGTGAAGTGACAATTTGGACCATAGGTGTCGCTAATTTACAAGGCTGTACAAGAGCGTAGAAGAAGCAGTTAAGAAATCTCTGGGAAGAGAAGAAAATAACGTAGCACGTGTTGAATGTATGCTGCGTAACAACGAAAGTAAAGTGAAGAAAACGTCTAGTTCTTGTGTTTAAATCACAACCAAGTTACGGCTAAGTTCCCGCCGGAGGAATCATTTTTGTTTGGTGCATGGGAAATACGTTAAGGAAAGTAACTTTGAAAATAATGACCAGATTAAACCCATGACAACAAATCTTAAATGATTTATGAGTGCCTTTTGCAATTTAGTAGAGAAAATTCGTCTTGAACGCACACACTTGGGGTTCTTATGGTTTGAATTAGACTCACTCTTCAATAAAACAAAGCGTTAAAGCACTGAAGACACTAAAAAAAGGCTGTTAATACCACAGGTATTCTAACAAAAACGACTTACCCCTCTGGGTTTGCTTTTTTGTATTATTCTGGTTGTTATTTCTCTATGCCTTATTGTTACTCACTATTTTTCAATTAAACAATTAAATCACAATAGTTTCAAAACTTTGTTTCTCTACAAACCCTCCTACAACACCCCCACACTCGTCAGTGACTCAGAAATGACTGCGGGAGCGAAGAGGGAGATATGTTGAAGTTACGATTAGCACAGTAAATCTTTACTTTTTATTACAAATTGCAATAGAAAGCATATAATAATAATAACATAACAAATGCAGGGGGCAGGCAAAAAGGACATCATTAATTAGTAGATGGCTTCAGCTACTAAACAGTCTTCATTAGACTTTAAGGTCAACATAACACAAAATGACAAATAAAAGAGGTAAATGAGCAAAAACCCAACAAAATACATTTTCAAATCTAAAAACCTATCCCCAGCTGACAATCACGTTGGATCTGCCCAACACCAAAAGCCTACACAGTATTACCAAAAATGGCTCAATTCAACACACGAGTCATCCCTTCCTCTCCAAAACTTTTATGCACACATCGCACCCGTGTCCGTGTCATTGCGCCGTGCTTCTTTCTAATCGCACAGCCACTAAACACCTTCATAGACGTGTCTTCTCGTGTGCTCAATCAAACCTCCGCGTTCGGGAAACGTCTCCTTGCAGACTGAGCAGGAAAACAGTTTGGTCCTGGTGTGCTTTTCCAAGTGCCTACGCAGCGTGCCACGATCCGAATAGCTGACGTTGCAAGCCGCGCAGGAAAACGGCTTCTCTCCTGTGTGCGTTCTCAGGTGCCTTTTCATGTAATCCTTCCGCAAGAAGCATTTACCGCAAACTGAACAAGCAAATGGTTTCTCTCCGGTGTGCTTCTTCATGTGTCTTGTCAATCTGTGCTTATCTCCGAAGGCTTTCCCGCATTCGGAGCAGGGGAAGTTATTGCTGCTATGACACCTCATGTGTCTGTCCAGGTTACAACTTTTGCTGAAGGTTTTGCCACATTGAGAGCATCTGGGACGCGTCGTGTTATTGTGACCCGTTATATCGGCATCAGAGTCCTCGGTGGCAGAGGAATGAGAACAGATCTCGTCACTATCCGACAGCGGCGCTATGAGGTAGTCTGCTTCTGATCCTTCGCAGCGGTCTCCGTCGGCTGCCGGTTCCGCCACGCGACTAAAGCCGTGCTCCTCCTCTTCGTCCGTAACGTGGGGGGATGGCGGCTCCTCCCGCTGCAGCCCGGAGCTCCACTCCTGCACCCCGGAGCTCCACTCCTGCAGCTCCGATTGAAGATCATCTTCAGGACACAAGAAGACAAAAACATGCTTGAGAAAAAGTCTTGACTCCTTGGAAAACGGACCAATCAAAGAAGAAAGACTTCTCCACGCCAAACTTGGGCTTTTTATTAAAGTCTAGTGTAGCCAGCTAGGATAGGCTCCAGCATACCCGCAATTCCCATACATAGGTTTTTTTTTGTGATGGCCTACTACGACTACATTTGGACCGCCACAGATAAATTTGCCGCCATGCTTTTATTTGTTTTATTTGGCACTACCCATTCGCCCTCGGTCACAAACACATAAACGTACAGATATATGCTGTATGAAATTATTATTTGTCATATTAAGACAATTCGCAGGCTGCAGTTGCATTTCCCAGGCTTTTGGGGGCCACATGTCGCGCCCCCACCCCCACCCATTTCATGACTTTGACACATGTGGTCTATGGCACGGCACAAGTAGTAGAACGATGTTCTTATGCTGCATGGTCTTATAATGGAAGTGTTTTCTTGATTTAAAAAAATGAATGATTTCATTTAAAAGCAGTGCACCTAGTAAAGATTTTGCCAGTTTTAGATCACACTGTCTATTTGATTTCCAACACTTTTAGGGAGGCACTAATCAACTGGAGAGCGCCCAAAGACAAAGGCAACACACAGGCTTATATCATCAGGGCCTGAAAGCACACATATGGAGGGGTGGCGGTCATGCAACAGACTTCTCCTCAGATAAGGTACAATAAATCAGAGAGGACCCACCAGGCACCACTAAATTACCTCTGGCTGGCTGGAATCACGGTGTGATCTTGTCCGTCTCACAGCAGAGACACTACCAGATGTATGCGAGGACTGTTCTCAAATGTCTACATTAGGGTTCTTTTAAAAAAAACATACTATTATTGCAAGAGGTTGCAATGTATATTGCATCACTGCTGGTTAATTACAAGGTAATTGCAACGGTAATCGCACAAACAAACACGCCGATGTTTAATAATATCAACCCACCAATATTATCGGCCCGATGTTGGCAATATCTGTTTTATTCCCTATAACGAAAACCAATAAGTTCTTTATATCAGTCCCAGTATTTTCTGGCAGGCAAATGATGACCTCTTTTGTAATGTTACCATAAACAAAGATGCGGCTACACGTGTAGACCTACTCTGAGCTAATTTAAACACTGAACTGATTTGAATAAAATCAAAACTAAAATGTAGCCAACTTTAAGATAAAGCCTGTTCTTGACTGTCGTTGCAAAGAGACACATTCTTTTATTTTCTGTATAATTTCCTGTTTAGTTTTAATTAGGAGAATATATTCTGATATTTGTGAGATAGATTTTTTAAAAATGTATTCTCTAACTGTGAATGGCTTCCCATCGCATGTACAGCCCAGTGTTAGTGTTACTTGGCAATTTTCTCGCTAAATCTGGAGACTTTCCAAACTTTGTTCTCTCAAAACGACTAGAGAAAAATGTAAAGACTTTTCCTGACGTCGTCGGGAACGGGAGATTTTTCTGGTATTTGCATTTTTATTCACCATAATAGTCATTTATTGATTGCCCCTACAAAAACTTCCAGTGGTTAGAGCTCACCTGCACCATGAAAGAGCAGTTCGGGCGCGGTGAGGGAGAACTACCGCTATAGCTACAGAGCCGACTATCCAACATCCAACTTTACCACAGTGTATTTGCAGACATTAAAGTGAAAGCACATATTGTTCCGAGCTGTGAGTGCGCAGGGAGTGCAAATGCCGGTGTACATAATCTGCCTCTCCTGGAGTCACCACCCTGGCGATTAGCGTGTCATGGCACTGTGAGAACATAGCTACAGCACACTTCTTGGTATAAAACATATTGCTGAGCTCCCGTTAATTACATTGTTTTATTTTACAACGCCGTAACTTGTTTCAGACTCACCCTTAAACTCCTCTTTATTTTTTTCTCCCACGCAGTGAGGCTCAGTTACACTAGCCTACCTCCTCCTCCCTTGCTCATCCGCAGTCAGAAAACAGTCTAGATGCATTCGTGGACTTGCCGCCAAGTTTGATAGTTCATATTCTTTTTAAAAATTTCTCGAACTACGGTGTTTAAAAAAAAAACCAAAAAAAAACAGCGCTTTGCGAAAGGAGCCGGAGGCTGAAAGTCCCGCGTGCAGGTCCAAAGCCGCGGGTTGCCGACTCCTGCCCAATTGCAAGTATTTCTCAGATGCTTTGCAATGTTGTTTACAATCATGTCCAGAAGCTAATATAAAATGCAAATGTGTTAATTCCACAGATATGTGATGATATGCATATCGGCATCGGTTGATAGCAGTCTCTCCACTGTGTCTTTCCTGAGGCCTCCTACTGTTTGGACGCGACCTGAACACGTCCCCAGGGAGGCATCCTGACCAGATGTCGGAGACACCTCATCCGGCCCTCTCAATACAGACAAGCAGTAGTTCTACTCTGAGTTTCTCTCAGATTAAACTCTTATTCTTAGGGGTGTCCTAAAACACAGTAATAATAATAATAATAATAATAATAATAATAATATCGGCCCACCAAAGTACTGTCAAATCAAAAGTCTCTTGAAAGAAGGCGTGTCATCCTCGGGAAGTGTCACCATGCAGTGATGATGTGTTCTCCTCAAAAAAGTAAGTCCAATATGTTCTTGCTGTGTGACTTAAGCATCCAGCCGCAGATCAGATTGCTGACTGCTGAGCTAATTTAGCCTTGTTAGCATGGCCATTGAATTTCAGGGGAAGGATGACTACAGCCATGAGTTGAGTACGTCAGAAAAACAAGAAGAACAACAAATTGTGGTGGAGGATAATTTCTGGGAGACCTGGAGGCAAGACTATAAGAAGTTAAGACAGATGAAGATGGAGATGCAGGAGATACGGGAGTGTACTGCAGCACAACCAGACCTTAAGCATTTGCAGTCACAGATTCAACATGTACAATCGCAGAATGACAGTGTCATGGAAAAGATCCTAGGGGTCCATGGTGATGTCATAAACCTTATGGAGGAAAATAGAGCGCTGAGCAAAGAAACTAAAGCTTTAAAAGAAGAAATCGAGAAGTTGTAAGATAAAAATGTTGCGTTGTGTGCTGCTCTTAAAGAGGTTAAAAACCCTATGGCAGATAATAAAGCACTACGCACTGATAAAGGCTTTTCAGGATAATATAAATCCACTATTGGAAGAAAATGCTGCCTTGAGCACTGCTCTCAAGGAAGCTAAAAACCATACAGAAGAAAATGGAGCATTATGCAACGACATCAATGTTCTACAGGATGATATCAGGACCCTATTAAGGGATAATGCCGCCTGGCGCACCACTCTGGAGGAAGAGAAAGAAGCAAAGGATAACATCACTGAGCAAATGAAACCTATAATGGATGAGATGGATCAGAATTCAGGAATGATTGATGTGATCTTCACGGGGCTCAGAGTTACACCCGGCTCATAACAGAGGAGAACCAGATGGAATGGATGTTTCTTCAGCAAAGCAACGGATTGTCAGCTTCATACAATCAAATAAGGTGGATGTAGATATCAAAATCCTTGATACTTGCATCCCTCTTTATGGCAGAAACAACATCACACCCGTTGTCATTAAGTTCACCAACAAGGAATTCAAAACTGCACTGCTGAAACAGAGGAAGAACTTGAAAGGCAAAAAAACGTCTATTTAAATGAGCATCTGACAAAACAACGCTGACATTGCCAAGAAAGCACAAGACTTGAGGAAGCAGGGAAAGATACAAAGTACTTGGAGCACCAACGGAAAAACATACATCAAGCTACATGGAGCCTTAATGTTAAAAATTCATATAAAATCCAGAAGCAGGAGTGCTGGTTGTCAAAGATATCAAGGATCTGGATACATGCTAAACATCATATAATCATGACAACAAGGACGAAAGAGGATTCAACGGACAAAAACAGTAAGGTTACGTTCAATAATGCGAACACGGATATCAACATTGAAAGAGCACGCTCAACAAAGTACTCAAATCAGGAACTCATGTACTTACATTTGATGACACTCACAGTACAACACCAAGACAGCAAGATGTTGATCCGGATATCAACAGGGGAAGAGGGAAGGAAAGAGGAGGAAAAAACAACACTAAGGAAAAATATGATACATGCATGTATGTAATATATATGTGTGTACGTATACATATGAATGTATGTGTGTATGCATGTACATACAGTATGTATTAGCAAATCATGTGAGAAGGGGGTAGGATTAAATAAGCTCTGCTTCTTCCTACTCCTTCTCGGACATGAAGAACTGAGGAATGTAACATGAACAATTCTTTGTGCAATGTATGCATGTTCCAAACAACTTAACCCAAACCCAAAAGTTTCCAACCTTTAATACACAGAAGTGCAGTACGGCATGTGAACCAGCAACGATAAGCCAATCAGAGAACATTACGTCGTACGTAGCGCATGTACACTTCCGCCATGCCTCCGGTAGTCATCCTACCGGTACTCCGTACAACAACATTTTTGCCGAGCACCGGGTGAGTTACGCAACCGTATGTGAATGGATTGTGGATGCCTGGGTTAAGGTATCTGCTGTAACGCTTGTCTGAGCTTTCATGAAAGCCGGCATCATCGGCGAACGGCCGACAATGACGACAGGAAACCCGGTGCGGCGAAATCGCCCAGCTGTCAGTTCAGATGCAGAAGATGGATTTGTGGGAGAAGAGGGATTACAAATACAGTGAGTGTATTAGTAAATAGTAGAATAAAGTTCAACTAAACTCACTCTTTTGCTTCTGTTGCCTTTTTTTGTAGATCGCATGTTTTAGCGGAGAATTCAGAACAAAACAAGTTTTGGTAAAATTGACCAACTTTGCGAATTATTTTTGGTAAGCCAAAGCAAAAAATTCATCAAGGTATTTTAATATCCCGGATTTTTCGTATTCCGGGGCATTCGTATCCCGAGGCTCCACTGTATTGCAGTAGTATTGTATGTGTTGTAGTCATTTTCTTGAGTTTTGTAAGTGCTTATGCTCACTAGCATTGCGTTTGTATGTTTGTTTCCTCACACAACATACTTATGGTGGTAAAGGTACGGGACGTTGGATATTGGGCTCCGGCTCCATAGCTGGTTGTCCTCCCTCACCTTGCCTGGACTCCTCTAACCTCTGGCTGTGTTTCTAGGGACCGCCAATAAATTACTATTTTGGTGAAGAATGTCTGATAAAAAGTGTCATATATTGTAAATTACACTGCAAATTGATCTATAACCCTCTTAAATGATTAGTCCTCCCCTGAAATTATTTTTGCACGCCCCTTTTTTTAATTGTATATGAATTTTTAACAGTATAAAAATATATGTATTTAGTTTAACTGCTTGCGGGTCATGTGGCCTAGGAACTCTATTGACTCCTAGCATCACTTTTTTGTTTCAAACTGGATTTCATATCAATGTATAAGATAAAATATCAAGCATTTTGTTATATACCTTCCAAGTCAAGTGAGCAAGGTACTTGAAACCACTTTAGATAAGTAGTACTAGTCTAGTAGTATGATGCACACCTTTTGTCAATTTTATAGGACTGATGTCAATTTTTAATAACACAAATCAGGATTTACTTTCTTTCTGAGCAAACTGAAATGTGCCTAAATGCCCCCAAACTCAAGCTGATCTATAACTGTGCCAATATTCATTCATTCATTTTCTATACGGCATATCCTCATTAGGGTCGTGGGGATGCTGGAGCCTATCCCAGCAGACTTTGGGCGAGAGGCGGGGTACACCCTGGACTGGTCGCCAGTCAATCGCAGGGCACATATAGACAAACAAACAATCACACTCACATTCATACCTATGGACAATTTAGAGCGGCCAATGAAGCTAACATGCATGTTTTTGGAATGTGGGAGGAAAGCGGAGTACCCGGAGAAAACCCACACACGCACGGGGAGAACATGCAAACTCCACACAGAGATGCCCAACGGAGATTTGAACCCAGGTCTTCCAGATCTCCTGACTGTGCAGCCAATGTGCGGCCCTGTGCCAATGTGTGTGATACCTTATGGATTCTTTGTGTGCTTGTGTAGCTGCAGCAAGGCTGATCATCATGCACTCCAGCAAGTGGGGAAAACAGCAGGTGTAATCATTCAGACAACATTTCCAGAGAGGAGAACCATGTTCACCACCCACTGCCTGACAAGAATGACATCTTGTGGGACATGCATCATCCTGCTTATGACCTGTTCCACCTGCTGCCTTCAGGGAGGGGGACTGGTCTATTCGCTCCAGGGCCACCACATTGACTCGCAGTCTGTATTTTCAGGCTGTGTAAATGCTAAGTGGACACCTTTCCTCACCCCTGCTCCCGCCCAATAGCATCCATGGCCCATCTCTACAAGAACTGTGATCCGGACATTGCATATGCAACAACAACACAACGGATTCTTTCTAAGGTTTTGTTCCAGACATACGTGAATGGAGCTCAGCTATCATCGTTCGGGAAAGTTCGTAGTATGTTTTGTTATGTACATTTTGTACTGCTTAGAATTCCTTGCAATATTTGTATTAAAACCTTTGTCTTTGTCTGAGCCTTCTTTGATACAAAAGACTGTGCAGTATTATTAATATGAATTTCTTATTGGTTGTTTCGGCTTATTATTAAAAAAATGACAGGCCTTTCAGATCGTATTTAGATGAGTAAATTATCCCAGGTGAATTCCAAGTGCACTGAAATCACATCAAGACGATCAGCCATTAAATAGATTGTCTAGTTCTGTCCGGATTTTTAAACACTTACTCTATTTCTATATTTGTCCTACCACGCACAACTTTTTTGTTTGCCCATTTTAGCTTCAGATTCATTTACATTTCAAAACAGATGGATGTAAATGTATGTAAAACATATGTATAGGTTTTTGATTATTATTTCTTTTAATAATAAATATCAAAGGACAGTGGGACAGCCCTGAGGTTAGATGGTAAAATGTTAATCATTCAACAACAGCAGTATGACTTGTGAAAACACTCAGCCATTACTTTTCAGGAGAAGTAACTTGTAACTTTAACAAACTATTTTTTAAAGTAGGATTTCCGCAACCCCCGGCAATATCCGTACTGAGTCAATGTTAAATGAGACTATTCATTGTAGATAATATTGTGAATGTGTATTTTGTTCTTGATTGTCTTTACTTCATATAGATGTGTCAATTGTCCTTTTTGATACATTTATTAAACCATCCATCCATTTTCCATAACGCTTCTCCTAATTAGGGTCACGGGTGTGCTGGGGCCTAACCCAGCTGACTTTGGACGGGAGGCGGGGTACACCCTGGACTGGTCGCCAGTCAATCGCATGGCAGACATACAAACATTCACTCACATTCAAATCAATGGACAATTTAGAGTCGCCAATTAACCTAACATGCATTTAAAAAGCATTCTAGGGGGCGATATTACAATCAAACTTATTACGTACTGCAATTACCTGGTGAATCCAGGCAAGTCGACAGGTGTTGAACACAAAGATTTCTCTTTAAAGTTAAATTTTTATAGCTTTCAGACGTGCATTGCACAGCATTATAAAGATGGAGCTCAATCACACTCCCCTGATTCGTCACCTTTGTTGATGACTTGTATTTAACTCGTACTTGTATTTGCTTGTTACCATCTTTGTTGGGTGATCTAACCAATCAAAAGTAATATTGCATCAAATGTGGAATTACTACATTTGCTGCTACAGGTAGCAAGTAGCTGTTCGCCTTTGAGGAAAAAAAACATCCACACTTCACTCGCTGACATTGTGAATACCGAGGTATGTTGGATTGCAAAATGTGCCTAAAACCTTCATTTACTCTTCCAATAATGCCTTGCACATTACCACTTCCATATTACTGTATTATTATTTATAGTAGCCATGCCATAGTGAGTATGGCATGTCATAGACATTATGAATGGCTTGTATCACATGTTAATATCCCAGGTAAACATTCATTGGATCACTATTTTACTGAAAAACATACTTAAAATTTTATTGAGAACACACTTTGTAAAAAATAAGGGTCTGTCCAGACAACTTTAACCAAAATAAAGTGGTTTGGGGTTTCTAGGTCACATGGCCCAGGAGCAATTACAAACGGAATATGTAGAAAATTAATAAAAAAATCTTATGAAACTAAAATGGAAAAACAAAAAGGTGTGCATGGAAGGACAAATATTGGCTCACTAATATAAAGTAGTTTAGGGTTCCTAGGTCACATGACCCAGGAGCCATTACAAATGTAATAGCAAATAATGTGGAGATTATACCTGTATATATTTTTTAATGTTAAAAATTCATATAAAATCCAATAAAAGATGGAAAAGGGCGTGCAAAAATACTTCCATGGTAGGACAAATCATTTAACAAGGTTAAAGGTGAATTTGTGGACTAATTTACAATACAGTATATGACATTGTTTTAACAAACGTTCCTCACCAAAATAGTAATTTATTGACGGTCCCTAGAAACACAGCCAGCAGTTAGAGCGGCATTTCCAGTGCGAGCTCGCCGGACTATGCGAGAGGAGTCCGGGTAGGGTGAGGGAGGACGACCGCAGTCGCTACGGAGCCGAATATCCAACTACCACAGGGAAATTCACATTGACGGGGACGAATATGCGACGTCAAACTAACTTCTCCCGCGCACATACCTACCTGTGCACAGCTCCAGTGTTACTCCAAATAAATAAACAAGTAAGGCATCAAGCTGGTGTTTGAATTGCACTCACCTGGACTAAAGTGTTGTCTTAACCAGACACCGTGAAGTGATCGCCGCCCAGGGTTCTCCCAATTACCTGTTTCTGAGATCCCCTGACAGTCAAGGGACACTGGAATTGGACAGACTTCCGTCCCCCTTTATACGCCCATTATAAACAAAGTGGAAGAAACCCCGTATCGGTATGGGTTGGTATCGAAATGGGACGATACCGGTGGTACCGTTCCGCTGAAATAGGAAGAGTAGCAGAATGAAACAAACCTGCTCGGTGTAACAGAACTCGGGGCTTCTTGAAAACGGCCTCGAGTTGCTCACGCTGTCGCTCGTTCTCCTCTTTGGTTCGGGAAAGTTCGTCCTCGTACTCCGCTATGGTTCTTTCCAGCACCGCAAATATTTCCTCCACCGCCGCGGTCAGCCGCTGGCTCACCAACGCTCTCAGCATTCGGACTTTACACATTTTCGCACTCGCTCGGCGCTGGTTCCACGTCGCTTTGTCGGCGGCGAACAAACTCGGCTCGCTTGAGGGGCTTCGCTAATGAACAACTCACACGCAAAGCATGCGGCGGCAAACGTCGTCGACTTGCGAAACGTTTCCACCCGCTAGACAACGGAAACCCAATAGATTTTGCGCATGTGCCGTCGGGGGCGGCTTTTGTCAGCCCCGTTTCTTATTTATGTGTATGGCGGGTCGCAACCAACGTGTAAGGCGCACACCGCCACCTACTGTTCCGGAGTGTGTATCCTTAAAGGGAGTGCTTGAAGAATAACCCCAAATATTTCCACCTCGAAGGGATCTTTCTCTTGTTTTCTCTATGGGGCACTGGCTACCAGTTTTGCATTGTTGGTTTTATACTTTTATATTTCCGCTAAATGTATGATATTAGTATATGTTGTCGAACGACCTGGAAGTAATACCTAAAATGTCCACCAGATGCCGCCAAAGAAAGGCGTCAAAATACAAGCATTTGCCAAATGTAAACGCTGAATACAGAGTGTACAGGAGTCCGCTGGCATAGGCTCCGTAAAATAATGTATGTATTTACAAATACATTTTGTTATTAAATTATAATAAACTATTCTGCAAACATTTAAAGCCGACAAAACACTTTTTTGGTTATTTTCACTGCTTTCTGACAGTCAAAACGTAAGCGGCATCACATTAATAATATACCGCACCAGAGTGTCATGTAGCTCAACTTAAGACCGACCTGTCATCTCAAAAGCTATGATTTTAAATGAAACAGAGCAAGAGAATAAGAAGTGAACCGGGGGTCACATTTTTTTGGAAGAACATGACATCATTCCCTAAGACAGCACCTCCCTTTTGGAGATAAAATGACTTTTAGCGCCCTCCCTTCCCCAACTCACCCAGACCATTGAAGATTTACACAGAAAGACTTTGTAAATGTTTTTTTACATACCTTGTTACCAAACAGTGCCTGCAACACAGCAGTAAAACAGCTCAGCGTTTCGAAATCATTTTGTGAACTTAGATTTGTTTTATGACAAACTGTGTTTTGGCAATGTTACCAATAGCTGGGGGTGCGTTGAACAATATACTCCGAGCGCGCGCACATACACACGGAAACTAAGAAGAGTGTTGTCCGGACACTCGCGTTAAGTCAGGAGAGAATTTGAACACGCCCCAACATCATCATGACACGCCGGGCCACGTTCATATTTATTTGTAACGAGAAAAAGCTCATTAGCTAAAAACATCCATAAACAATGCACTTTGTTATTAAAGCCACAGTGTTCAAAGGGATATAAAAAACAGTAGCGGCTTGTAGTCCGAAAAATACGGTAATAATGAAAAGTGTTCACGGTAGCTTACCTACCTACCTACCTATCTATCTATCTATCTATCTATCCATCCATCCATCCATCCATCCATCCAACCATCCATCCATCCATCCATCCATTTTCCACCGCTTATCCGGGTCCGGGTCGCAGGGGCAGCAACTTCAGTAGGGAAGTCCAGACTTCCCGGTCCCCAGCGACCTCTTCCAGCTCCATCGGGAGGACACCAAGGCGTTCCCAGGCCAGCTGTGAGACATAGTCCCTCCAGCGTGTCCTAGGTCTTCCCGGGGGCCTTCTGCCGACTGGGCATGCCCGAAACACCTCACCAGGGAGGCGCCCGGGAGGCATCCGGACTAGATGCCCGAGCCACCTCAACTGGCTCCTCTCGATGTGAAGGAGCAGCGGCTCTACTCTGAGCTCCTCCCGGATGGCCGAGCTCCTCACCCTATCTCTTAGGGTGAGTCCAGCCACCCTACGAAGGAAACTCATTTCCGCCGCTTGTATCCGCGATCTCGTTCTTTCGGTCATGACCCATAACTCATGACCATAGGTGAGGGTGGGAACGTAGATCGATCGGTAAACAGAGAGCTTTGCCTTCCGGCTCAGCTCTCTCTTCACCACGACGGTCCGGTACAGCGACCGCATTACTGCAGATGCTGCACCGATCCGTCTGTCGATCTCACGCTCCAACCTTCCCTCACTCGTGAACAAGAACCCGAGATACTTGAACTCCTCCACCTGAGGCAAGACCTCACTCCCAACCCGGAGGGTACAGTCCACCCGTTTCCGACTGAGAACCATGGCCTCGGATTTGGAGGTGCTGAGTCTCATCCCAGAAGCTTCACACTCAGCTGCAAACCGCTCCAGTAAACGCTGAAGGTCACAGCCTGATGAGGCCATAAGGACCACATCGTCTGCAAATAGCAGAGACGAGATCCTAAGGTCACCAAGCTGGACTCCCTCAACACCTTGACTGCGCCTAGAAATTCTGTCCATGAAGATTATGAACAGAATCGGTGACAAAGGGCAGCCTTGGCGGAGGCCAACGTTCACCGGAAACAAGCTCGACTTACTGCTGGCAATGCGAACCAGGCTCCTGCTTCGATTGTACAAGGACCGAATGGCACGTAGAAGCGGACCATCAATCCCGTACTCCCGGAGCACCCCCCACAGGACACCACGAGGGACACGGTCGAATGCCTTTTCCAGGTCTACAAAGCACATGTAGACTGGTTGGGCAAACTCCCACATACCCTCGAGTACCCTTGCAAGGGTGTAGAGCTGGTCCAGTGTTCCGCGACCGGGACGAAAACCACATTGCAGCTCCTCTAACCGAGGTTCGACTAACGGTCGTACCCTTCTCTCCAGCACCCTGGAGTAGACTTTCCCAGGAAGGCTGAGGAGTGTGATCCCCCTATAGTTGGAACACACCCTCCGGTCACCCTTTTTAAAAATGGGGACCACCACCCCGGTCTGCCAGTCCAGAGGTACTGTTCCTGACTTCCATGCAATGTTGTAGAGGCGTGTCAACCAACACAGTCCTCCAACATCCAGAGCCTTGAGAAATTCTGAGCGGAACTCGTCTACCCCCGGAGCCTTGCCACTGGGGAGTGATTTGACTACCCCAATTACCTCAGCCACGGTGATAGAACTGTCCACGTACGTATCCTCAGACTCTGCTTCCTCTATGGAAGGCATGTCAGTGGGATTGAGAAGGGCCTCGAAGTATTCCTTCCACCGACCAACTATATCCACAGTCGTGGTCAGCAAGCCCCCGTCCGCACTGTAAACAGTGTGAACTGGGGGCTGCTTCCCCTTTCTGAGGTGTCGGACGGTTTGCCAGAACCTCTTCGAGGCCGACCGAAAGTCGTGCTCCATAGCCTCACCGAACTCCTCCCACACCCGAGTTTTTGCCTCGACCACCGCCGAAGCCGCGTGCCGCTTGGCCTGCCGGTACCTGTCAGCTGCTTCGGGAGTCCCGCAAGCCATCCATGCTCGATAGGACTCCTTTTTCAGCTTGACGGCAGCCCTAACCCCCGGTGTCCACCATCGGGTTCGGGGCTTGCCACCACGACTGGCACCGACCACCTTGCGGCCGCAACCACAACTGGCTGCCTCAGCAATAGAGGCACGGAATACGGCCCATTCGGACTCAATATCCCGGTCCTCCCTCGAGATGCAGGCGAAGCTCTGCCGGAGATGAGAGTTGAAGACTCGACGAACGGGAGATTCTGCCAGACGTTCCCAGCACACCCTCACTACGCGTTTGGGTCTGCCAGGTCTGTCCGGCATCCTTCCCCGCCATCTAATCCAACTCATCACCAGGTGGTGGTCAGTTGACAGCTCAGCCCCTCTCTTCACCCGCGTGTCCAGAACATACGGACGCAGGTCTGATGATACGACCACAAAGTCGATCATAGACCTGCGACCTAGGGTGTCCTGGTGCCAAGTGCACTTATGGACATCCTTATGTTCGAACATGGTGTTCGTTATGGACAAACTGTAATTCGCACAGAAGTCCAGCAACAACACACCGCACGGGTTCAGGTCAGGGAGGCCGTTCCTCCCAACCACGCCCCTCCAAGTCACACTGTCATTGCCCACATGGGCGTTGAAGTCTCCCAGTAGAACTATGGAGTCACCAGCTGGGGTGCTCTCCAGCACCCCTCTGATAGACTCCAAGAAGGCTGGGTACTCTGAACTGCCGTTCGGCGCATAGGCACAAACCACAGTCAGGACCCTTTCCCCAGCCCTAAGGCGTAGGGAAGTGACCCTCTCGTTTACTGGGGATGACTCCAACACAGAGGCACCAAGCCGGGGGGCTAACAATAAGCCCACACCAGCTCGCCGCCTCTCCCCAGCGGCAACTCCAGAGAAGAACAAGGTCCAGCCCCTCTCAAGGAGTTTGGTTCCAGAGCCTAAACTGTGGGTTGAGGTGAGTCCGACTATATCTAGTCGGAATCTCTCCGCCTCTTCCACAAGCTCGGGCTCCTTCCCCACCAGAGAAGTGACATTCCATGTCCCAAGAACCAGATTTGGTCGCCGAAGCCCAGGTCGCCCGGACACCCGCCCTCGACCACTGCCCAAATCACACAGCACCGGACCCTTATGCTTGCCCCTGCAGGTGGTGGGTCTGCGGGGGGGAGTTCCCGTGCGGCTTCTTCGGGCTAGGCCCGGCCAGGTCCCACGGGTGAAGACCTGACCACCAGGCGCTCGCCTGCGAGCCCCTCCCCCAGGCCTGGCTCCAGGGTGAGGCCCCGGTATCCCACGTCCGGGCGAGGTGCGGTCACTCCTAATGTTTCTCTTCATATGGGTCTTCTGAATCACTCTTAGTCTGGCTCGTCACCTAGAACCTGTTTGCCTTGGGAGACCCTACCAGGGGCATAAAGCCCCCGACAACATAGCTCCTAGGATCACTCGGGCACTCAAACCCCTCCACCGCGGTAAGGTGGTGATTCACGGAGGGGCTATCTATCTATCTATCCATCTATCTATCTTCATAGATAAAT
Organism: Oostethus manadensis; assembly: GCA_024372805.1. Classification (NCBI taxonomy): domain Eukaryota; kingdom Metazoa; phylum Chordata; class Actinopteri; order Syngnathiformes; family Syngnathidae; genus Oostethus; species Oostethus manadensis. Next base: position 231,786 of record QODF01000332.1, read on the forward strand.
GATACCAACATGTCAGATAAGGAGGTTTGCGCATTTGGAAGTGAGCTCTGAAAGTATTTTTGAATGGCTGTGTTTTACAGAGTTTTATTTAAACACCAAGTTCCACTGACGTCTCGCAACCCGGGCTTAGTCATATGGGCAACATTCACCAATGGCTCCCAGGAAATGTTTGTTCAGGTGTGAGGGAAAGCTAGTTTTGTTTAGCTTTCCTAAAGAAGCAAGCATCAGCCAGAAGTGGTTAAAGTTGCCTCGGTAACCTCAGTCACAGAGATAGGAGAACCCGTTGCGGACTCCCCAGGCACTGCTTCCTCATTGGAAGACTTGTCGGTTGGCCGGAGGAGGTCTTCAAAGTATTCCTTCCACCGGTCCACAACATCTTGAGTTGAGGTCAGCAGCACACCATCCCCACAGTACATAGTGACTATGTACTGCTTCCCCATCCTGAGACTGCAGATGGTGGTCCACAATCTTTTTGAAGCTGTCCAGAAGTCGTTTTCAATGGACTCTCTGAACCCCTCCAATGTCCGAGTTTTGTCTGCTTGGCCTGCCGGTACCTGTCAGCTGCCTCTGGAGTCCCATGGGCCAAAAAGGCCTGATAGGACTCCTTATTCAGATTGACAGCATCCCTCACCACTTGCGTCCACCAACGGGTTCTGGGATTACCGCCACGATGGGCACCGACCACCTTATGGCCACAGCTCCGATCAGCCGCCTCGACAATGGAGGCACAAAACACGGACCACTCGGACTCAATGTTCGCCGCCTCCCTCGATACATGGTCAAAGCTCTCCTGGAGGTGGGAGTTGAAACTCCTTCTGAAGGGGGACTCCCAGCAGACCCTCACAATGCGTTTGGGTCTACCATGTATGGCCAGGATCCTCCCCCACATCATCCGACATTGTGAGAGTAAAGTCGTAAATTTACGACAATAACGATGTACATTTACGAGGAAAAACTCGTAATATTACGGGAGAAAAGTCGTAACTTTATCAGAATAAACGTTGTGAGTTGACTTTACAGACATTGCCTGAGACAGCTATGAAACGGGGGTCCTTTTGCGGAGAGGAAGGGGTACATGAGGGTACCGGTGATATGATGCCAATCTGTTTGTGCTCCGTTTTGCTGTCCAGTTATAAATAGATGTCCACAGCCTCCACCTGGGGTGCGGGGGTGTTAGCTGAAGACAGACAGACATGCCAACAAGATGACTCGCCGGATGAGGCGCTGGAATCCTCTAGAACAAATGCAGGGTTGACATTGGAGCAACAGGCAGGGGAGGAGATAAAAAGAGCAGTTGTTACCGCTTGGGGCGGCGTCTACCCACTTCTGAGGAAGACCCTGGAGGGTGTGGGAGACACACGTGACTCCACTTTGAATTGGACGTATCGGTGATCTCTACCCAAAAGCGGGAAGCGTTCACCACGCTTCATCGTAGGCACGAGCACAGACTTTGAAATTGGCCCGATCTATCAAGGCGGAGAGGAGAATGGTCGAGGGAACGCAGAGACGACCCAGAGGTTAAGGGGCCACCTAGAGCCTTGAGGACAACCTGGAGAACGTGTGGACCTGCGCAAGCCTCGCTTGCCCTCCGTGCATTAGCATTACCCCCGAGCTGTGAGTCGAACTTTTAGGCTCAGGCTCCAGTGACCATCACGGCTGTGGTCGGGACATTTCTACACGGTTTTGTGTCGATATATTATTATTTTAATTAAAATTATTTTAATTCCTAACCACAGAGTGATTTTTTTGTTCATAGGGAGATAAAAGAGTAAGCATTTTGATCTAAGAGGGTTCCTTGAAGGTTATTCCGGAACGGACATAGACACACCGGTCCTTTCTATCGCTAGCAGAAGACTAAATTATTAGTCGTAAGAAGAGCAACAAAAATAGAGGGAAAGCAGCTCTAAAGTAGAGGGTCCGGTGCTGGGTACGGTACTGTACCGTGCCGGGTGTGAGTGCAGCAGGGCTGCCTGTGCACAGTTGGGTTTCCGCGTGGTCTCCTCCTTACAGAAGAGATGTAACCCTTTAAACGGAGAAGTCCAGTATGAAGAAGCGTGGTCTTGCCCCACCCAGGTAAACAGGGTTTACACAACACCTTGCAAAGCAAACATGTCCCATAACTACAGTATTTCATAAATGATAAGTGATTCACTGAAATCTGCTTAGTGTCTGTGGCGTGACTCACCTGGCCGTGCTGTAAACGAATGCTGCGATAAGCGAAATGACCTGCAGAGGGCGGCAATGCGCTCCACCGTAACTTCAACCCTCTCTTGCCCAAGAAGAAGGGGAATGCGGAAGTGAGCAAGGCATCGGGAAGAACAACATCTGAAATCAGCTGCTCATTGTTGCATCTGCCCTTTTGTCACCGGTACACATGTCTGCCATACAACAGATGTGACGTAGTTAGTTCTTCATCTCCCGGCCGCCCCATTTTGGTAGCTAGCAAAAAGACGCGGCGGAAGAAGTCGTCGTTGCGTGACAATGCGCGCGTAAGTCCGAGAGCGGCGGCGAACAAGCGCCTGATTGGTGCCGTTGAAGAAATATTTGTTGTGCTTGAAAGCAGCAGAGAAGAGTACGAGGAGGAACTTATCGGACAGAAGAGGAGGAAAAGCGACAACGTCAACTACTGGACGCTGTTTTCAAGGCCCAAATGGAGGCACTCAGAGCAGGTTGGTTTCTAAAACCATTAATATTTACATTTAAACGACGTGTTAGACAACTAGACACAGAAAGAGTGGTAACCACAGTGATGGCAGTCTTTACAAGTGCTAACTTCTCCCCTTTTAGTTGCTTTCTTTGCTGTTTTCTTTGCTTCTGTTCTTCTCTCAAGCATTTCTGCATATCTTGTAAAGCATACAAGCCCATTACACTATTATCATTATTATTTTACTATTATTATTATTGCTACTATTAAAATTAATTGTTGTTTCCATAGGTTATCAAGTTTTTCCACATAGTGAAAAACGAAGGATGTAAGGACCACTTTGATATTTTGTAAAGCAACACATGTAATATGCTAAGAAGTTATCTACTGTATATCATAAGAGCAAACCATCTCAGCTCTGTCATATACTCTAGGTGAAGAAGAATATTCTAATCAGTCGCGGGTCTTTGCTGTTTTTTCACATTTTTGCTATTATTTTTAGTTTTCAAATATTTCAACTTTCTTTGTAAATGTTCTTCTGAAATTATTCATAAACATAAACTATTTTCCCTGCCAAATTTTCACAAATTTAATTTTTTTTTGTTTGTCATAATATTACGACTTTTTTAAGTGCACATTTTTAATTTAATATTTTAACTATACGGTACCGAAATGATATTTTCCTCATAATTTTCCAAGTTTATTCTTGTAAAGCATGTTTCTTGTTTGAATAGTTTAATTCTCGTGTTATCTTTTATTTTGTTCTCGTAAAATTACAGCTGTTTTTTTTTGTTTTTTTTTTACATTTTACAATTTCTCTCACATCAAAACATTTTCCACGATCTAATTTCCCAAAAATTGCTACATGATTTGTTTCTCATATTACGTTTTGAAGTATTTACACTCGGTTCTTGTGAAATTACATCTGTTTCTATTTTTGTTTTTTGTTTGCAATTTAACAATATTTTTTAATATGCATTCGTCCATTATCAAAAAATGCTGTGGGCCCTGTTGTAGGGAAACATGGCTTCCTTTCACATTGAAGCAAATGTCCTCTCCACTCCTCTCTTCCCAGCACTTAAAAAACTTTATAAGGCTTTAAATTCTATGTTAACAATTTTTTTATCTTCATTAAGACCAATACTTCTCTTCAGAGTTCATTTGAGAACACACAATTCAAAGGATGTGTCTTGGTTTTCTTGTTTCCTGCAGATGTCAGTGAAGAAGATCTTCCCCCTGAGCAGCAGGAGTGGAGCTCCAGTGTGGAGCCACAGACCCCCCACATTAAAGATGAAAAGGAGGAACGGGTGTGGACTCAGGATGGGGCGGACATCGGCAGGTTTTCAATGATTCGTGTAACTGTGAAGAGAGAAGATGATGAAGAGGAAGCTAAGTGGTCACCGCTTTGTGATCGTCAAAGTGAGACGAGTAGGTCAGAAGCAGACGTCCTCATAGCTCCGTTCTCGGATAGTGACGACGCGGCATCACTACCTAGTGACACCGACGATGAAGATTCTAAAGCTGATGTGACATGTCACACTGACGACAAACACTTGAAATGCCCACAGTGCGACAAAATGTTTGACAGGAGGAATTTGAAAGCGCACATGAGGACGCACACAGGAGAAAAACCCTTCAGCTGCTCGTTTTGTGGTAAAGGGTTTCCTCGCAAGGCGCATTTGGTAGCTCACACGAGGATACACACCGGCGAGAAACCGTTTTCCTGCTTGGTCTGCAACACTAATTTCCGCGACCGTTCAACGCTGATCACTCACACCAGAACACACACGGGAGAGAAGCCTTTTTCATGTTCAGTCTGCAACATGAGTTTTAGTGTCAGCTCCACGCTGATCCAGCACATGAGAACACACACCAGTGAGAAACTTTTCTCGTGCTCGGTTTGCGGCAAAACCTTCGCCAGAAAGACAAACATGATAACGCATATGAGAACACACACAGGAGAAAGACCTTTTTCCTGCTCGGTGTGTCACGTGACTTTCAGTGACGGCACGGCGCTGGGGAGGCACATGAAAACGCACACTGGCGAGAAACATTTTACCTGCATCGTCTGCAGTCAGAGATTCTCTCAAAAGGCGCATTTAATAGCACACACGAGGACGCACACTGGAGAAAAACCTTTTTGCTGCTCTGTTTGTAGCCAGACATTCTCTCAGAAGGGACATTTACTGAAACACTCGAGGAGGCACACAGGTGAGAAACCATTCGGTTGCAACGTGTGCGACGACAGGTTCACTTACAAGTACCAACTTACGAAACACGTGTGTGGCGGTGAGGGAAGCAGGAAAAATGTTTTCTCTGTTTAGATTTTCATACACATAAAAAAAAACAAGAACCTTGCCATTATATAATGTATAATGTTGCAAAATTAAAATCAGAATTTATATAAATGAAGTTGTAATGCAGTGGGATTACATCAATGGGGTCCAAAGTCCTGCCCGGGGGCCATTTGCGACCTGCGGCTTGTTTTTTATTGGTCCGCGGCACATTGTCAATTATCACTCAAAGGGCAAAATTTATAGAGTAGAAGCTGGTTTGTTGACCCTAATAGCCATAATATTTGTCTTCAAGAACACAGTGAGGGAAAAGAGTATTTAATCATCCACCAATTGTGCAAGTTCTCCCACTTAAATAGATGAGAGAGGCCTGTCATTTTCATCATAGGTGCACTTTACAAGAGACAGAATGAGAGAAAAAAATCCAGGAAATTACTGTCGGATTTTAAAAGAATGTATTTGCAAATTATGGTGGAAATTAAGTATTTGGTGACCTACAAAAAAGCAAGATCTCTGGCTCTCACATTCCTGTAACTTCTTTAAAAGGCTCTTCTGTCCTCCACTTGTTACCTGTATTAATGGCACCTGTTTGTACTCATTATCAGTATAAAAGACACCTGTCCACAACCTAAACAATCAGACTCCAAAGTCCACTATGACCAAGGCCAAAGAGCTGTCAAAAGACAACAGAAACAAAATTGTAGACATGGACCAGGCTGGGAAGACTGAATCTGCAATAGGTAAGCAGCTTGGTGTGAAGGAATCGACTGTGGGAGCAATTATTGGAAAATGGAAGACATACAAGACCACTGATAATCTCCCTCGATCTGCGGATCCACGCAAGATCTCACCCCGTGGGGTCAAAATGATCACAAGAACGGTGAGCAAAAATCCCAGAACCACACGGGGGGGCCTAGTGAATGACCTGCAGAGAACTGGGACAAAGTAACAAAGGCTACCATCAGTAAAACAATACGCCGCCAAGGACTCAAACCCTGCAGTGCCAGGCGTGTCCCATCCTGTCTGGAGGTTGCTAGAGAGCATTTGGATGATCCACAAGAGGATTGGGAGAATGTCATATGGTCAGATGAACTCAAACTATAACATTATGGTAAAAACTCAACTTCTTGTTTTTGGAGGAGAAAGAATGTTGAGTTCCAAAGAACACCATACCTACTGTGAAGCATGGGGATGGAAACATCATGCTTTGGGGCTGTTTTCCTGCAAATGGACCAGGACGCCTGAGCTGTGTAAAGGAAAGAATGAATGGGCCCATGCATTATGAGATTTTGAGTAAAAACCTCCTTCCATCAGCAAGGGCATTGAAGATAAAACCTGGCTGAGTCTTTCAGCATGACAATGATCCCAAACACACCGACTGGGCAACAAAGGAGTGGCTTTTTAAGAAAAATTTCAAGGTTCCTGGAGTGGCCTAGCCAGTCTCCAGATTTCAACCTTATAGAAAATCTTTGTAGGAAGTTGAGAATCCGTGATGCCCAGCGACAGCCCCAAAACATCACTGGTCTAGAGGAGATCCGCATGGAAGAATGGGCCAAACTACCAGCAACAGTTTGTAAAAACCTTGTGGAGACTTACAGAAAACGTTTGACCTCTGTCATTGCCCACAGGTTATAGAACAAAGTATTGAGATTAACTTTTGTTATTGACCAAATACTTACTTTCCACCAAAATGTACAAATAAATCAGACAATGTTAATTTTCTGGATTTTCCCCTCTCATTCTGTCCCTCATAGTTAAAGTGTACTATGATGAAAATGACAGGTCTCTCATCGTTTAAAGTGGGAGAACTTGCACAATTGGTGGCTGACTAAATACTTATTTGCCCCACTGTATATCAAGTTTTAAAAACAATATCAAAGTGGTTAACACATCAATTTACGATTTCGATTTTCTGCATGCAGCCCTCGGCGGAAGAAGTTTGTACACAAAGTTTTGGCTGCTGCTCTAATGACAGTTTTCTTATTTGTGGCTGTACACTTTGTGGACTCATTGCTTGTGCGTAACCTGCTCAAGTCTAATGAGCAGTCATCAACTACTGCCTGTCCCCCAGGGATCCGTGCTTGGTCCCCATCTCCTTCTTCCCGTATCTGCTTCCTCTCCGTAGCATCATCCGCCATCATGGACTTCAGTCCTCTTCAGTCACACGTCACTCTTGTCGGTCTGAAATAAAACCATGGATGCAACTGAACTTTCTCGAGCTAAACAGATCTGGTATCATCATAATTGGTCCCAAATCTCTTTTAGTTTTGCCTTAGCTTGGCTGCTACCTCCCTCTAAGAACATACATAGGTTTGTGCCTGCCTGTCAAAGCCTGATCCCGTCAGATCTCAGAAGCTAAGCAGGGCAGTGCCCGGTCAGAGGAACACCAGGTGCCACAGTGGGAGGAAATAAACTTTCCTTGTGCCCTTAAGCAAGGCACTTCACCCACATTGCCTAGTATGAAAGTGGTGTGTGGGTGGTGGTCGTAGGGTTTGATGGCGCACGCTGGCAGCCTCACTTTCCGTCGGTCTGCCCCAGGACAGCTGTGGCTCCATACTGGCTTACCATCCCCAAGTGTGGTGTGGATGAATAATGATGACCTCAATGTAAGCGCTTTGAGAGTCTGTGATAAAGCGCATAACAAGTGCAATTCATTAGTGTAACTGCACTGACCCGACTCGTGTCAAATATCTTTTAGAGTTGCTTATAATGTTTAATGTTCCCATTTAACTCCATGCTTAGTTATTTCAATTTTCTCTATTCTTATTGCTTTATGGTACGTTGTGTCGGTTTCATTTGTTGGCTTTATTGCCAAGGTGCCTTTGTGTTTTTAGAAAAGATTCCTATATTAGACCCACGAGGGGAAATTTGCAGTACCAATAGTACAAGCGCACACAAAAGCTGCATACAAAAGTACACAAGAGCAGAGTAGGTGTAAAAACGAGGTGAATATTAACGATATACAAGTGGCATACACTATTTACAGCTGTGTACATGAACAAGCCACAGGAAACGCACACTCTAATTCAAATCAATTATGATTGTTATTAATAATGAACAATGGCGACATAATTGAATTCCACCCCCAAACAAGACGACATTGATGCAGCAAGCGTGTAAAAAATCGACAAGGACGTCTCTCGAGCTACAATAACGTTTAAAGGAAACAAAGTGTTACTAAACCAGAAGGTAACGTTGAAATGATGTAATATTTGAGGAAGTACGGCTGACTTCCATCGAAAGAAGAACGCAATAACAGCAAGTCACCGATGGGAGGCAGCAAAGCGCGCATTCTGAAAACAACCGAAGAAGAAGACGACGGCGGAAAACAAGAGAAATTAGCAATATGACACCAACAGGGAGACACTGTCGGTGTTAAATGCCTCCCTCGTCGTGTAGTTTGTCCCTCGTCTAGTACACATCACGGAGTTGTCCCTTCGTCGCTGGCCAAACATCAGAAGTTTATTCCCGTCGCGTTTCGGCTGCACCCTCGAGCTCCTCGTGCTAGCTTAGCTCGCTTAGCGGCTAACAAAGACAAGTGTGCGGAAATAAACATGTGTAAAGTCCAAATACTGCGAGCGTTGGTGAACGAGCGTCTCAGTGCTGCCGTCGAGGAGATATTTGTAGTGTTGGAGGAAACCATAGCGCAGTACGAGGAGGAACTTTCTCGAACGAAGGAGGAGAACGAGCGGCAACGCCAACTACTGGACGCCGTTTTAAGGCCTCAAATTGGGTCTCGCACAGCAGGTTTGTCCGCTTTTTATAATTTAATTACATTTTATAAGTAGTAAATATATACTGTAAGTATTTAGCAATATTCATGACTCCCCTTTTGACTGATTTGAGCTACTTTTTCGTCCAGCAGATGTAAGTGAAGAAGATCTTCTCCCTGAGCAGCTGGAGTGGAGCTCCGCGGCGGGGCAGGAGGAGCCACAGCACCCCCGTGTGAAAGAGGAAAAGCAAGTGTGGACTCAAGAGGAGGCTGACGTCAGCAAGTTTCCAGTGACGCGTGTGATTGTGAAGAATGAAGATGACGAAGATGAAGTTCGGTGGTCTCAGCCCTATCGCGGTCAGAGTGAGTAGAGGAGAAGATCAGAAGGAGGCGGCCTCTTCGCACCGCTATCTAATAGTGACGACACAACATCCCACTCTCCTGACACTGACGATGAAGACTCCAAAGCCGGCGAGACGTTTCCCACCGAATCCTTTCAATGCGACAAAACCTTTGCCAAGAAGACAACGTCGAACGGACACATGACGATCCACACTGGAGAAAAAACATTCAGCTGCTCCGTTTGTGGTAAGACGTTTATACGACAGGCACATCTGGTTTCGCACACGAGAACGCACACTGGTGAAAAACCGTTCGCATGCTCCGTGTGCGGTGAAAGATTCTCGCTCAAAGGCAATTTGATCCGACACACTCGAACGCACACGGGGGAAAAACCCTTTTCATGCTCCGTGTGCGACACGCGCTTTAGTGTCCGCCCTGCTTTGATTCAGCATATGAGAACGCACACTGGCGAGAAACCTTTTGTATGTTCCTTCTGCGGCGAGAGGTTCTCCCAAAGGGGACATTTGATAGGACACACTCGAACGCACACGGGAGAAAAACCTTTTTCCTGCTCTGTCTGCGGAAAAAGGTTCTCCATTAAGGGAACTTTGAAAGTCCACACAAGAACGCACACTGGTGAGAAACCATTCAGTTGCAGCGTGTGCGATAAAAAGTTCTCGTATAAGCACCAGCTTAACAAACACAAGTGTGCTGGTGGGAACAGTCAAACACTTCTCCCTGTGTAGACTTAGACATTTGCTTTTGGATTTAATGTTTTTCTATACACACAGTTCATTAAAATGTGTACCTAACGTTTTGTAATCCTTCTTGTAAACCTGTGCAGATGTGACCCCAAATAAAAGACAGTCAGGGTGTTTGGAAGACACACTTTGAGGAGCTTGCTCTGCTAGGGAGAACTCAAGGGACCCAAGTACTCGTCTTTGGGTTCACCCTTTGGGGTAAACGCTCCCGTGTCCGTTGCATTGTTGGCGGAGGCGGTCAAAACCACTTGATGGATCCCGGCGGGACATGTGGTGTGTTGCAGTGACTGAGTGAAGAAAATTACAAACCATAGAGAAGTAGGGAGTTACTCGGCCACCTTTAGAACAGGCACGTCCAAAGCACATTCTAAAAATATAATTGAACAAGAAAACCATTTGAAAAAACAATAGCATGAATGGAAAAAAATCATTTTACCAGAATAAAGTCAAAACATGAAGAGAAAAAGGTGGAGGAGTTTAAGTACCTCAGAGTCTTGTTCATGACTGACGGAAGGCTGATTTGTGCCGCATCAGCAGCCATGCGGACTCTGCATTGGCCCGTTGAGCGGCATAGCTAACACGTCACTGGTTGATCTACATTCCTACCCTCATCTGTGTTCATGAGCTTTGGGTAGTGACTGCAAGGACAAGATGACGGGTACCTTTTCTCCTCTTCTAGGGTGGCTGGGCTTTCCCTTAAAAATGAGGTGAGAAGCACTGCCATCCGCGAGAAACTCGGAGTAGAAGTGCTGCTCCTCCGCATTGGGAGGATCCAGATGAGATGGCTCGGGCTTCTGGTCTGGATGCCTCCCGGACGCCTCCCTGGGGAGGTGTTCAGGGCACGTCCAACCGGTAGGAAGCCTCGGGGAAGACCCAGGACACGTTGGAGTGACTTTGTGTCTCAACTGGCCTGGGAACATGTCGAGATCCGTCAGGAGGAGCTGGAATAAGTAGCAAGGGAGAGGGAAGTCTGGGCTTTCCTGTTCCCCCCGCGACCCGACCTTGGATAAGCGGTAAAATATGGATGGATGGAAGTTTAAATATTAAAGAAAAGTAGTAATATCATGAGGGAAAAAAATGTTTTTTGGGGGAAAATTGCATTACAATGAAAGTTATGTTGCGACAAAGTCCATATATATAAAAAATAGTCATAATTACAAGGAGAAGATTTATGAGATGAAAGTTGAAATTGTTGGAAAATTTTGAGAAAGTAACAGCAGAAATGGAAAAACAGCTTAATTTCACGAGAATGTCACAATTTTAAGAGAATCAATTCATTTAATGAGGAAAAAAATGTCATTTCAGTTGCCTAAAGTTGTAATATTGAAATATTGAAAAAAAAAAATCAAGTTTTAATTTTTGGAAAATTAGGTTAAGGAAAAAGTTGTAATATTGTGGGCATGAAGTAGTAATATTATTAAAAGAAACCATATGAAGATTATTGAAAACGCTGAAACATGGAAAATTTTATAAACAAAAAAAGGGGGGGGAGCACAGACGGAAGTTCATATGATTTTTCAAAACAAAATATGTGTAACGTCTTTACATATTCATATTTCACCTCGAAACAATTTTAGACGCCACTTTGGTACTATTTGTAAAAAGTTACAAATAAAGTGTGTTTGTGACGTCAAATGCATCCCAAGTGCATGAGAGACACCAAAACCCATCCGACCGAGGTCAGTAGGCCTGCCGAGAACCAAGCGTTTACATTTATGCAGTAAACAAGTCACGCCGGAAGGTGGCAGCAAATGCAACGCAATGCTGCTTCCTGCCGGTAAGGAAACAACGAAGAAGAAGAAAATGAGGCAGCTAACGAAATGCACAAACAGACCGCGGGATAAAACTTAAAGTTCGCGTCTTTGGGTCCGTAATGTTTTAATTATTCACACGCTTTATATTTCTGCTGCCTAACAGCGGAGCCTCGCAACACATGCCCGGCGAATAATCTCGTCTCGGTGCACTTTGTAGCTTCTCCGGTTAGCTTAGCTTCGGACAAGCAGACGCGCGCGCAAGTTAGCACCGCCCGCTGAAGTAGCGAGCCGGCTTAAAAAATGATGTCATTGTGTAAAAATGTGTAAAGGACACATGCTGGGATGTTTGAATGAGCGACGAACTGCTGCCGTGGAGGAAACTTTTGTGGTGTTAGAAAGAAGCGTCGCAGAGCACGAGGAGGAACTTTCTCGAACCCAAGAGGAGAACGAGCGACAGGTCGTTTTCCCGAAGCCTCAAATGGACCCGCACAGAGCAGGTTTGTTCACGTCTTGGTCTCACATCTCCCGATATAGACGTTGTTCTTTGAGTTAATGTTTAATTTCACAAGTCTGAGTGCTGTTCCATTGTTGACAGTGTGCTATGCACGTGTCGTGTACAAACCCTGCATCATTGGACAGCGAAGGACTTGGAGGGCGCAAACAAACAAAGTGTTTTTGTCTTTCTTTGCGTTGGAAGAGGTGGAAGAAGATGTACTTAGCCCCTCCTGACCAGAGGAGGCGCTATAACCAACAGCAGTCGTCTCCCTGTAATCATATCCTGGCGTCTCTCCCCTAAAGATTCATTCATTTTCTATACCGCTTTGCCAAAATGCAACCTTCTGTGATTGGATACAATGTTGGCGGGCCAGGGGGCATTTGTGATCCGAGGCTGATTCTTCATTGGGCCACGGCAGGTGCTGAAAGTATAATTATACGACAAAGAAACCAAAAAAAGACAGCAAAATAAATATAAAACCAGCTGGGATAGGCTCCAGCATACCCGCGACCCTAATGAGGATAAGCGGCGTAGAAAATGAATGGATGACATTAAGAGGAAGAGGAGAAAAACTTTTATTAACAAATTATTAATTATTATGAGGAAAATGTAATTTTTGTAGCATAAAGTTAAAGCTAAAATAATTCTATTTAAAGTTTTAATATGACAAACCATGCAAAATGAAGCTGTCATTTTTGGAAAAAGAGCTTCGGGAATAAGGCCAAATTATTATGGAACTAAACAATCATTTCACCAGAAATAATTGGGGGGAAAAACAGCAGAAATGGGGGTAAAAACTGTGATTTTACAAAAAGAAATTCAAAGTTTGAGGGGAAAAAAGGCACAATTTAAGGAGAAGGAAAAAATGCAGGAAAAAATGTCAATTACAGTCGAAATATATAAATATAAAATTTTTATTTTGGGGCAAGTAAGTTTTGGAAAACAAGTTCTGTTGTTGGAATAAAGTCACAATATTATATTAAAAAAATTCTGCTATTATTTAAGAAGAAAGATTAAATATATGGGGAAAAAACAGCAAAAATGAGGGGAAAAAAATCTCTTATTGAATTTCCTGCTAGTAATACACCTTTCCCCAGGCAAGATGGAGTTTTTCTCTTAAAATATATATCAGAAGTAACAAATTGATGTGGCCCTTGCTGGAGAGTTTGGACACCCCTGATTTACACCGACAAATTGAGTGTGTTGGTACAAATATTTTATTTTTCTGTGCCGGAAATCTTTGTGCTTTGTTGCAGTCCGATTATAATCATGAGCAACACATTAAAGCCATTTAAAGAGCTTGGAAAATGTCCACGTAATACGCATACTTCCCCGTACTTCCTGGGCGCATACGTACGAAAATTTGTCACGTCACCCACCTCTTGTGTGTGTGCTCTCGTGTCCTGCAGACGTCATTGAAGACGATCTTCCCCCTGAGCAGCGAGAGTGGAGCTCCAGGGTGGAGCAAGAGGCGCCACGGCCCCCCAACATCAAAACGGAAGAGGAAGCCGACATCAGCAAATTTCCAGTGATCCGTGTTTTTGTAAAGACTGAAGATGGGGAAGGCGAAGCTCAGTGGTCGCCACTCGACCCCAGTCAGAGCGAGGATCAGAGAAGATCGGCGCCACCGTCAGACGGCAATGACACAGCGCCACTCTTTCCCGACACCGTTGACGACAAACCCTTCGGCTGCATATTTTGCGGTAAACGATTCACTCTGAAAGGCAGTTTGATCACGCACACCAGAATACACAGTGGACAAAACGCATTCTCGTGTTCTGTCTGCAACACGAGTTTTGGCGATCGCTCCACGTTGGAGAGGCACATGCGGACGCACACTGGGGAGAAACCGTTCACTTGTTCACTTTGTGGCGAAAGCTTCTCTCAGAAATGCAATTTGATGAGGCACACACGGACGCACACGGGAGAACAAGCTTTTTCCTGCCCCATGTGCGACGCGACCACCACCGATGGTCCCGCATTGGCGCGTTCCCGAACGCACACCTGCGAGAAACCGTTTCCATGCTCGGTCTGCGGGAAACGGTTCTCTCAGAAAGCCAACTTGGTGACGCACAAGAGGACGCACACCGGCGAGAAACCTTTTCCTTGTTCGGTGTGCGGCGAAAGATTCTCTCTCAAGGACAGCTTGATGAAGCACACGAGGAGACACACGGGGGAGAAACCTTTCACTTGCAGGGTTTGTGGGCAAAGGTTCTCTCAAAAGTACACTTTGTTGACGCACACACGCAGGCACACTGGGGAGAAGCCTTTCAGCTGCAGCGTGTGTGACAAAACCTTTTCCCGGAAATACCTCGTCAGCAAACACATGTGCAGCAGGAAATGACCTTGCGGGAATGGAACCGTCAAAACACAAAACTTTATTTGTTTATTTTTTTGCCTTCACCAACTGCTCAGACGCATTTGGAGCACTTTTGGAGGATTGAGTGGTCCAACGGTAGTTTTTATTGCTGTTGTATAAGTCAGGCTGACAGATTCCTGGTAAATGTGTTAAGATCAAATTTCCCAAGCAAAACGTAAATACAGTTGTCCCTTGTTTTTGGAGTGTATTGGTTCCGGACCTGACCACGGTCTGTGAATTTCCGCAAAGTAGGACTCTACTAATAAACGAAATATTTTCAATTAGAGCTTCAAAAATCCTGTTTATGATTTTCCAAATACGTGTTTTAACATGATCAGAGCCGTGTAGACATAAAATAACACCCCGCAATAGTCACTTTTACGACCCTGATATTCTTTGTTTACACCACATTGCATAGACTGGAGAGGCTAACTCTCTAAAATTAGCTAGCTTATTATGCTAGCGAGCTAACCAGTTAGCCTCTCCAATTAACTTATTATAAACGTAAGAGAGGTTTTCAAATGGAGTGGGGAAGAAGGACAAGGATGCTATAAATGTACCACTTCCATGAATGAGAGGAGAGCCGCGTTTTATTCGATATCGGCCAGGACATGTCGGCTCAGTAGCCAGTCTCCATGCAGCCTGAAAGGCATTCAAACGTCGTGTCTCAGAACATGACTAATGTCTAGCGACCACGATACATGCGACACCCAGAGAGAGCAATATTCAAACCACCATGTAGCAAGGGACGACTGTATTTTTTTCTGAACTCAAAATAGTTTCAGATTGCTCTTTTAATGTCCATGATGATGTTTTATTCCAATGAAATTTATTTAAATTATATTTATATATTTCATTGCCTCCCAGAAGTAAATGACAACCATTTAAAATCAGTTGTTGATGTTTTTAGAGTTGGGCGATACTATGAATTTTTGCTACCAAACAAAGTCCATACAGATACTCCTTACTTGGATATTTTTCCAAAATCTTTCAAAAATACTTTTGTTTTTGCTCCGTTCTTTCAGGAACTGAACTCTTAAAATGTTTACTAGAGGCCTATTTCTTTCAGATAATCCATCTACCTCGCAGGTGTGGCATATTGAGATGCTGATTACACTACAGGATTATTGCACACGGTGCCCGAGGCTGGCCACAATAAAAGGCTATTCCGAAATGTGCAGTTTTGACGGCATTTGGAAAACTAGTGTGATGGTTGTAGATGAATGAGCTTCAGGATCTCGTCAAAGTCTGTCCGTGCATTCAAAAGGCCATCAATAAAATGTATGTTTGTCGTCCACTCGGCCCACAATGTCAACATCAGCTACGCCATATGCCCTGTACAGTCAAAACTGGGATTCATCCGTGAAGAGAACAGTGCCAGGCGCCATCGAGTGTGAGTATTTGCCCACTCGAATTGACTACAATGACGGCCCGGAGTCGTGTCGAGGCCCAGATGAGCACGACGGGCATGCAAATGAGCCTCCTGGAACATTTCGTGCCAAAATTCTTTGCTTCCTGCAGTCACTTGCAACATCTGTGGCACTCTGCTGTGTAATAAACTACACATTCTGAAGTGGCCTTTAATTGTGGCCAGTCTAATGCACACCTGTGCGGTAACCTCGCTGCAACATCTTCATATGCCACACTTGTGAGGTGGATTATTTTGGCAAAGTGCTCATGAATACAGATTTGTGAATAATATTTGGGAGGAATTGGCTTTTTATGTACATAAAACATGTGTTAGCCCATGAAAGCAAAAAATACAATATAAGACAATGTAATTATATTACCCAAATATCAGAATTATCCCATTTTATTACTTGTAATTATTAGCGCAAAAAAGTTCAGATCTTTGCTGTTTGCTCCAAAGGTGAATAAATTGTCCCATACTCGGTGTTGTAGTGCACAAAATATCCACTTTGACAAGACTACCAGGAGACAACTTCTAATTGATTTTGAGTCCTTTTCTGTGTGTCCTGTTATACTGTACGTACGCAAAATCGACTCGGAACGATTTGAGGCGAATCGCAGTTTCTACACGGTCACGTATGATGGACGCACACCAACAGCACAGCAGGAACGAAGCAAGCAGACGGAAAAGAAGATAAACAAATTTTTCCTGGAGGAGTTTACAACATCAAGAAGACGAGAGGGAAGCAAGCAGCATTTAACACTTTTGGGGTACGCTGGAGTCACTTTCGTTTTCTGCACTTATTAGCATTCCGAAGTCGAAAAGGCTAAATGTTAGCTTGATGTGTCTAATAGATGTAACCGTTGTTGCACTAAACCAGACTTTATCGCTTTTAATTATTTACAATTTATCAACTACGTCAGTGACGCTTCGTTTTTTTAATAATTGTTTGCAAATATTGCCTTTTGGGCGGCTTAATGTGCATAAAAATACACCACAAATACATTTCACGCTAACTACTATACTATCGCGATACTTTGAGAATTACAAAGTTTTTTTTTTAACTATGTTTTCATTGAATTTTTCATACTTTTCCACGGAAATAGTAAAAGAAAAACTGACTTGTTAGTGACTTGATGGTACATCCATTTTTCTCCAAAATAATACAACTAGCCTCCTGGCCTGCAGGAGTCCAAAGTCAATCAAGGTTGATTTGTTGAAGAAGTCACAAAATCTTTCGGGTAAATCCCCAACACAAAAAGCTTTGCTTGGTAAGGTACATTAATTCCAACAATTCTAGACATAGTCTGGCACACTCCCCTCCAATATGCGTGTAGTTTGGGGCATTCCCAACAACAACGAAGCAGGGTACCTCGCTCCACTACACACTTATTACAGGTATCTGGGATATTAGGTGACCAGTTATTCAGCTTTGCTGGTGTTATGTATGTCCTCATCAACCATTTGTATTGTAGCAGCCTCAATTTTGTATTAATTGTTTCTTTTTGGGCCTTAAGACAAGCTTTATTCCAATCATCCTCCGATATATTCTCCTTCAAGTCAGAATTCCAGGCCTCTAATTTATCAATAGAGGATTCGTCATCATAAGATACTAAGGCTGAATAAAACAATGAAATTTGTCCCTTTTCCTTTTGATGCGAAATCGAAAGATGTTCCAAGTGTGAAAGAGCGGGTTCTACATTTATGCATCAATATTTTGAAGATATGAAATATCTAAGCTGAAAGTATTTAAAGAAGTGTTTATTTGGGATTTAGTATTCTTGAGTAAGTTCTTCAAATGTAAGTAATGTATTATTCATGTACAAATCACAAACTTTTCTAACACCCTTTTCTGCCCACATCTTAAAACCTCCATCGTCCCTTCCTGCTGTAAAATTGACATTACCCCACAAGGGGGTAAATTGAGAGATTTGAGGGGTCTCTTTAATATGTTGATGAGCTTTATACCAGACATCAATAGTATTTTTCAGGAAAGGGTTTTTTGTCTTTTTTATCAAAACCTTCGGTTCTGCCGAGTATAGGTACAGTTTTAAAGAAAGATTTGGTACTGACGCTTGCTCAATAGATAACCAAGATGGAGCAATGTCATTTGAAAAAAGGAACATCGTTGAAAGCAACTGCGCAGCCCAACAGTACCATTTTAAATTTGGAAGTTGTTGTCCTCCTCTTTCGTAGGGGAGGTACAACAGCCTAAGTCTTAACCTTGACTTTTTATTGTTCCAAATGAATGTAGAGAATGACAAAGTTAATACCACAACGCGGCTTTTACAGTCTGTTGGGGGAACGTGTGACTTTTTGTTTAGGCAGACTTATATAAATTAAAATCACTGTTTAAAGATACATGTAATATTTACATTGATATTGATATTTACATTTATTATTGCTCATGAACATCACAGTAAAGACGGCTACGCCTGTCTTCTCTCCTCTTCACTTCTCATTAACATGAGCGGAATACCGCAGCTATTTGTCCATTCACGTGTAAAACATCATCCAAACATCTGTCTGTCCATTCACATAATGTAAACATGCAGTGGGTCTGTCCATTCACATACACACATAACGTACACTCAAATACTGTATGTACAGTAGTGCCCTTGAACGCCTCATCAGTGCAGAGCGTATTATAGACATATTTTTGTCAATCATTTTGTAAAAAAAAAAAAAAAAAAAAGGTTGCACTGCACTGTACACATCTGTATGTCCATTCACATACAGTACACACATAATGTAAACATCTGTTTGTGCTTTCACTTACACACGTAGTAAACACCTGTCAACAAAAGTAAATATTGTTTGGATTTTTGGTCCGGCAGACGTGGGTATGGAGCGGGAGGAGCCACGGCCCCCCCACATCAAATCAGAAGAGGAGGAGCCACAGCCCCTCAACGTCAAAGCGGAGGAGGGGGACCAATTGTGGACTCGAGAGGAAGGCGACATCGGCAAATTCCCAATCATCTGTGTGATTGTGAAGAGTGAAGACGATGACGATGAAGCTCAGTGGTCACAGCTTGATCGCGGCCCACGTGAGAAGAAGAGAAGATCAGAAGCAGACCGCCTCTTAGCTCCGCTATCTGATAGTGACGACACGACGTCACACTCTCCCGACACTGATGATGAAGACTCTAAAGCAGACATGATGCGTCGCGCTCACAACAAACACTTGAAATGCCCTCAGTGTGACAAAACTTTTGGTGACGGGAGAATTTTGAAGCGACACAAGAGGGTCCACACCAGAGAAAAAACGTTCATTTGCTCGGTTTGCAGTAAAAGCTTTAAATTGAAGGAGTATTTAATTGTTCATATGAGGACTCATACAGGAGAAAAACCGTTTATTTGCTCAATTTGTGGAAGCAGATTCTCCCAAAAGGGCAGTTTGATGAAACACACAAGAACGCACACTGGAGAAAAACCATTTTCTTGCGCAATCTGTGGCAAAAGTTTTTCTGCAAAGGGACACTTAACAGCACACACGAGGACGCACACTGGAGAAAAACCATACTCCTGCTCTGTGTGCAAGACAAGTTTTAGTGACAGCTCAGCACTGGGGAGGCACACAAGAACACACACTGGTGAGAAACCCTTTACTTGCTCACTTTGTGGTGAAAGATTTGCCCAGAAGGGTAATTTGATGTCACACATGAATAGACACACTGGAGATAAACCATTTTCTTGCTCCTTTTGTGGTCAAAAATTCTCCCGAAAGGGGGTTTTGCTGAAACACACCAGAAGACACACTGGTGAGAAACCATTTAGTTGTGATATGTGTGATAAAAGTTTTACCTACAAGTACCAGCTGAACAAACACAAGTGTAGTGGTGGTGAGAAAAGCAGCACTTAATGTGCCAAATGTAACAACAACATGGATGTACATGTTCTCATTTTAGCATTGAGTAACCACATCTTGTTCTGGGTTGCACGTGAGCTGAAATAAAAGTCCTCACAACAGCAGAGCTTTATAGTCGCTCATAGCAGGACTTTTTTCTTCTGGATGTTTTGTTCAGATATCTTAGTGTATATTGACCTACTGTTTTAGCATATTTGATGTACAAAATATACCAAAGTGGCCCATCTAACCTTCAATTTGTTTGTATGCGGCCCTGGCTGGATAAGGTTTGGACACCCGTGCTGTGAAGTATGAAGTAGTTATGCTATTAAGTGCAATTATTGCTTGGAATTACAGTCCACATCAAGGTTGTCCTAACGTTTTCCATCAAACAGCATACAAAAAATTGAAGGATTTAAGGGCCACATTGTTATTTTGTAAAGCATCACTTATGGATATGCTAAGAAGTTATAAAAACTGTCTCAGCTTTGAATCATAAAAAAATCATAATATTAATACCAACTTCACTCTTTGCTATTTTTTCCCCATTTTTTGCTAAGCAAAATAGTTTATTAAATGATATTTGTAAAAAAGTAATGTGTAATATTTTGTGTATAACAATATTATTATGAATATGAAGCCATTTATCTTGGAAATTAATAAAATTTATATTTATCTATGACCTCAGTCCCAAAATATTAGAACTTTTTTTTCAAAAGGGTACAACTTTAATTTTTGTTTCTCATAATATTACTTATTACATATTTCTTTAATATTACAATTCTATGCTACTAAAATGACATTATTTTTCCTAATTCTCGTAAAATTGCAATTTTTTTAGAACATGGCCCTTTTCCCTCATATCTTTACCTGTTTCTCTTTTTCTATGTAAAAACATTTTACTAGTAAGAACTTTGGTCTTTTTTTTTTATTATTTTTGCTATTGTTTTTTAATTTTCCCGTCAATTTCAACTTTTTCTTGTTAAATTTGTTTTCATAATTTTGACTTGATAATATTTTCCACAACCAAATTTTTCAAAAATATTCAAAACTTTTTTTAGAATATGACTATTTTCTTTTATATTTTGACTTTATTAACATTACAGCTGTTTTTCTGTTTAATTTTATAAGCAGGAACTCAATCTTTGCTCTTTTCTCCCCTTTTTTGCTGCTGTTGTTTTTTTAAAATTTACACCATTCCTCTAAATTTTCTTTTTGTAATGTTATCCCTTGAATAGTTTTACTTTATTCTCATAACATTGTAGCTTGTTTGACACTGTCTTTTTTTAATCTCACCTTCTGCTGCTCAAACAAGGCTGGTTTTTTCCCAGATTTTTTTTTCATTATTTTGACTTTATTCCTGTAAAACCACTGCCGATCGTTACATTTTTACTGTTGTTGTTGTTTTTGCCGCATTTTTGCACCCCTGGTCCGCATTACACGGTGTAATAAATGAAATTACCATAATATATTTCCAGTATAAGAAACAATACATAAGAACGTGCCGGGTGTGTAGTAGCAATGTGTCTCCGGAAGGTGGCGACAATAACAACATCAAGAATGGGACACCAAAGAAAAAGAAAAAGCGAAAGTTAACGACGCATCGCAAGGCGCCATCGTGTATGTTTGTCTTTTTTTGCAAATATATTCGTGCGTGCCATGTTTTATATGTTCCCGCGATCTTACTTAAGCATAAACTAAACGTCAGAAATACTGACACACTTTTCCGAGGGCAGTTCAAGCTAGCTTAGCATGCTAGCTGCGAACAAAGAGCCGGGGAGTAAGGCAGCATCACGCGCTCAATACCAGGAAGTGTGATTCGTTTTGTGGGCAAAATGTGCAAAGTCCAAATGCTGAGAGCGGTGGTGAGCGAGCGGCTCGCTGCTGCCGTCGAGGAAATATTCGTCGTGTTGGAGAAAACCATAGCGGAGTACGAGGAGGAACTTTGCCGAACTAGAAACGAGAACGAGCGACGACGTCAACTACCGGACGCTGCTGTTTTCAGGCCTCAAGTGGAGTCACGCGCAGGGGGTTTGTTTACTTCTCCCTCGCACGTGTTGAATCACTTCATATAACCTTTATGCATTTGGCGGGACGATGCCGATTACTGGACGTTTTTGTGTCCTGCAGACGCCAGCGAGGAAGAAAAAGTCCCCGCTGAGCAGCCGGAGTGGAGCTCCAGGGTGGAGCGGGACGAGCCGTGGGCTCCCGGCATTAAAGAGGAAGATGCTTCTGACGTCAGCAAGTTTCCAGTGAGCCGCGTGGTTGTGAAAAACGAAGATGAAGACGATGGATCTCGGTGGTCCCAGCTCGATGGCGGTCAAAGCGAGGCGAAGGGAAGCCCCGTCGACGGCAGAAGCCTCTTAAAACAGCACAGGAAGCGTCACGCTGGCAGCAAACACCGGAAGTGTTCGCACTGTGACAAAACCTTCGGCAGCAAGACGGATTTGCAAAGACACGTGAGGATCCACACGGGGGAAAGACCCTTCAGCTGCTCCTTTTGCGACAAGAGCTTCTCTGTCAAGGGGAACTTGATGGCGCACCTGAGGACGCACACGGGGGAAAAAACGTTTTCCTGCCCGTCGTGCAGCCAAAGCTTCGGCGTCCGCTCGGCGCTGCTGAGGCACGCGAGGACGCACACCGGCGAGAAACCGTTCCCCTGCTCGCTTTGTGGCAAAAGATTCTCTCAGAAAGGCCACATGGTGAGACACGCCAGGACGCACACCGGCGAGAAACCGTTCAATTGCGACGTGTGCGAGCGGAAGTTCTCGGAAAAGTACGACGTTAAGAAGCACAAGTGCGCCCGTCGGACGGGATCGGACGTGTTTAATTGACTGTGGTGTTAACAAATGGACACAATAAAGTTTGCCCTTTTTATGGTGTTTTTGCTTATATTATATATCAAAACAGTCCAACAGTGCGAAGACCTCTTAAAATGGTTCCTATTTATATTCACCGTTTCCTGGCAGTAAATGCAGCACATTTGGCACGACCTGTTTTCCCGTACCCTAACACACATTACAATGGGACTGTCCGTGAACGCATCCTATCGGTCCAACTCGGTCCAGTAGATGGCGTCCTATCCGCTTCTTAGCACACCTCATTCCCACCCCGCCTGCCAGGGAATAAGAAGACGTCGCAGGAGGAATCAGCGTCACCAACTGCTTATAGCGCTTATCATTAGCGAGCATTCCGACTGACGGAAGAAAGTTTGTTTGTTTTTGAAGTTGGTTTGCACTCAGATTCAAGGCAACCTTTTCAAACATTAACCAAACATACAGACAAACAAACATTCACACTCTAATGGACAATTTAGAGCGGCCAATGAAGCTAACATGCATGTTTTTGGAATGTGGGAGGAAAGCGGAGTACCCGGAGAAAACCCACACACGCACGGGGAGAACATGCAAACTCCACACAGAGATGCCCAACGGAGATTTAAACCCTGAACCTCCTGACTGTGAGGCCAATGTGCTACCCACTCGACCACCGTGCGGCCCCATTTGCTGAAATAACATATAAAAGCAAGTTAACAAATATTTTGAGAACGTGCAAGAAAGAATATTATAAACAAATTCTAGATAGAAATAAAAACAACATTAGCGCTACTTGGGGCTTTCTAAACAGTATTATTAGGAAAGCAGACTACCCTCAATACTTTGATATGAGGAACGTAGCTGAGAAGTTGAATAACTACTTTGTAAATATTGGACCAAAGCTGGAAGAGGAGATCCCAAAATCCTGGTCAGTGGAGGAAGAGAAGGAGACTATAGACAGGAACCCAAACGCCAAGTTCCTCACTGATGTGAGCAAAGAAGAAATCATTGACATTGTACATAACAAACATTAACTGGTTGTAATGGAATTGGAATGGAGACGATAAAAAAGGTTATCAATGAGATCGCAGAACTGCTAACGTACATCAGCAATCTGTCATTCCAGACGGGCAAATTCCCAGACAAAACGAAGACAGCATACGTAGTTCCGTTTCTTCAAAAATGGAGACAAACATCATTTCACAAACTAGCGACCAATTTCGTTATTACCCAATTTTCCAAAATCATGGAAAAGTTATTCAACCACAGGTTGGACGAATTCCTCAATAAGAATGACATCCTGGCGGACAGCCAATACGGATACAGAGCCAATATTTCCACTTCTATGGCACTGATTGAAATCTCAAAGGAAATTATGGATTCTATAGACCATAGAAAGTGTGCATCCTCAGTTTTCATGGATTTAACAAAAGCTTTTGATACAATCAAGCAAAACATCCTAACTACAAAATTGGAAAGGTTTGGAATCAGAGGGTTAGTTCTAAACTGGGTTAAAAGCTACCTTGCAAACAGGAAGCAATTTGGGAAGCTAGGAGAATATACAACTACAAATTTAGAGATGTTATTTGGCATACCACAAGGGTCAATTTTGGGACCAAAATGATTTAACCAATACATTAACAACATCTGCCAAGTGACAAAACATCTAAAGCTGGGACTATTTGCAGATAATGCCACCGCTTTTTGCTCTGGAGAAAACACACAAGAGCTAATAAGGAAAGTTTTGGAGAAAATGATTACTCTAAAAAGATGGTTTGACAAAAACAGATTATCCTCGAATCTAAGTAAAAGAAAAATGATGCTTTTTGGTGACAGCAGAAGAGATACTTGTGAGGAAATACAAATGGACGGAGAGGCAATTGAAAGGGTGAATAAGTTTTTAGGTGTCATAATTGATGACAGAATGAGTTGGTAACCTCACATCAAAAACATAAACATAAAGTAGCAAGAAATACTTCAATACTGAATAAAATAAAATTTGTACTGGATCAAAAATCACTCCAAACTCTCTATTGTTGTCTGGTGTTAGCATATCTAACTTATTGTGTGGAGATATGGGAAATACTACAAAAGTACACTTCACTCGCTTGATGTACTGCAAAAAAGATCCATTAGGATAACCCATAACGCGGCGTACAGAGAACATACAAATCCACTGTTTCAAAAATCACAATTATTAAAATTTGCTGATCTGGTAAACCTGCAAAGCGCAAAAAGCGCTTAAAGCAAACAACAAATAGCTAATAAAGAATGTCATATAATTTTTCTCAACAACAGAGGAGAAATATGATTTAGGAATAAACTAAACGTAAAACACAAATATGCAAGAACAACACTAAAAACTTTCAGTACTTCGGTATGTGGAATCAAACTGTGGAATGGAAGTAAGGAAGTAAAAAAAGGCTCTACAATGAGTGACTTCAAGAAACATACAAACAGTTGGTGTTTACAAAATACAAAGAAGAAGATTCGTGAAATATTGTGTACATCCTTTGCCATATTACTTCATTCCTTGGAGAGTCAAATTCTGTCTGTTGACTGTCAATGCTGTGTTTGGTACTATCACCTTATACTTGTACTAGCAACTTTTCATTCCTAGGCAGAACATTGTCTGTACTGCAACAACGTTTTGTTACAATTCTTATACACCACTCATCACTATTTGACTAATATGATCATTTATTATGAATATCATTCATCAGGATGGCAGTATAATTTACTTACCATGACAAGGACTGCTATCTAAAACACTGTCTGTCACGTGACCTTACTTATGCATACAAACTTAGTAACTGCAGGAAGGTTACAAATGTATTGAAATAGGGAAGAGCCTACAGAGGTAGGATTTAATAAGCTTTGCTTCTTCCTATAATCTATTTGGACATGTGGAACTGTCGATTGTATTAAGTCATGTATTCCAATGTCATTTACATGCAAGTTCAAATACAATTAAACCATTCCCATTACCATTACAAAGAAAATTCTGCAAAAGTAAAGTTATAATGTTAGGGAAATAAAAAATTTCCATATATATGTGTGTGATGTCAAATTAATCGACTTTATAATCATATATGTACATACTTTATATTAAATATATATTATTTATATATTAGGTTTATAATGCTGCTAGACTCTTTATGCAGTACAGCATTCTGCCACCAGAGGTCATTGTAGCTTCCCAATTAGCATGTGTTGCAACACAACGCTCTGACGGCTTTTTATGGCTGCGTGTAGTTACAAGGTGGCTCCAGAAGATGGCAGCAATGTTACGTCACCGAGTACTCGTCCTCCTTCAAAGGCAGTCGACGAAGAAGAAAAAAGCGGACGTTAGAAGAAGTGTTGACTGGTGAATATTTGTTATCCATTCCCGCGTTTCTTCCGTAGCAGACCCACATTACGTTTCAGTCGTCGCGTCAATATGTCAAGTCTCGTCTCGTGGCACATTGAAGCCGTCTCTCGCGAGCTTTGGCGTGCTAGCCGCTGACAAAAAGACTCCCAAGTTAGCAACGCAGGCTAGCGAGTGTTGCTGCGGTGCGAGGATGTGCACAAAGTCAGAGATCGTTGACGAATGAGCGACTCGTTCCCGCCGGTGTAGAAATATTTGCGGGGTCGGAGAGAAGAATGGCAGAATTCGCGGAGGAACGTTTAGGAACCGAAAAACAGGACGGGCGTCAGCGTCAATCCCCGGACGCTGCTCTGGATCCGCGAGTGGAGTCGCACAGAGCAGGTTTGTTTACGCCTAATCATCTTTTTTATAATATAGGTTCGTATTAATAAGACGCAGGGGTGTGCAAAGTGCAGGCCGGGTGCCATGTTGGCCCGCAGCTCCCTTTTTTGCAAATTGCAGAGATGAAGTTAACTATTAATGAGAATTCTAATTTGATAATACACTGATTAGATTTTTTTCAATTCAAGAAAAAGCTAGAATGTGGAGGTTTTGTTCAAACAGCTTACCTTATTTTGAGCCCAAAGATCCCTGGTCTCGGCCACGAGCCAAGGCGAGATCTACACATGAAACACAAACAGCTTTTAATGAGTCAAAAGTGCAGATCAAATATTATCGGTTGTCGTTTTTGCACACCAGCCTCACCGTGTTTAGTCCTGATTCTGGCCACCGCAGGAGACCACTCCCTAAGCGTCTCAGAGCCCCGAGAGGGCTCCTGTGGCTCTACCATGTACCAAAGGCGTGAAAAGACAAGCAGAGTTGTTTTTAAGTCTGGTCTTTGAGCAGACCTGAGCACTGGACTGGTTCTAGTCAGGACTCGAGCAGCAGCATTCGGGATGTACTGTGCTTTATATTGTAGGAAGGTTTCCACTGGTCTGGGTTGTGTTAGTGATGGTGTCTAGTTAAGTTCTGCACACTTGACACCCCAAGTTTGGTTGGTGAGTTGTCCTGGCTGTAGAGGCTGTCCTCATATCCCATAAATGAACCGAAGACTGAAAGTTGGTCGGTAAACGTGAGACCCGCCGAAGAAAAATATGAATATGCAATGTGCTCAAACTTGGATGCACTACCACGATTAGGGATGGAGATCGTATCCCAGGGGTCTGCAAGACCTTCTCTCTCTTATCCTCCTGCTGTTGCTCCAACTGGTTTGTGCTTCTGTGTTGTGACTACTCTGTCTCTTCTGACAGCTTTTCAAAACAGAAGTGTTTTCTGGTGAGTCAGCGCGGTGAGAAACCACAACCCCGGTCAACCATCGAGCTTGTTAGCTTCCTCTGTCGTTAACTATTGCAACTACTGGCACTGATGGATGTGTGACAGCAATCCTGTTGCGAATGTTGAGGCAAATTTTCTTTGGTGAGCGACTCAACATGAGCGGGTGAGCTACCGCATGCTAAGAGGAGGTCCCGCCAACTTTCGCTGGTGTTCATTATCATTTCCACATGTTTAGCTCATTAGTACAAGATTCCGCCACGATTGAGACGTCCGCCGGGGAACTGCTTTCCCGCACGAGCGTTCCTCCTTCTCACGATGACAGCGTTTCATTCACATGATGTACATGTCCGGGAGATTTCGCGGTTAACAGTAAATTCCATTTGTATTTGCCGATTCTGGAAGGGGGCGTTGCAGGTGAGGGAGAGACATGCTTACAGGGAGGAAGTAGTGTCAAGAATGAGACCACTAGGCTGCTTAGTTATCACTGTCAAGCTGTTTGAACTGCTGCTCTCCGTTTTGATGCATTTTAGTAATGTCAGTTTCAAGTTCATTTTCTATGTTACAGATAAATAAATAGATATTATCAGTTTGACAATAGTATTTCAAAAGGGGGGTGTGTGTGAGAAAACATTTCTGTCCACTGGGGGGGCATGACAGAAGATAACTGAGGACCACTGGCATATGGCAACATGACCTCTTCCAAGTATTTTGACACTGCTATGGGATGAACAAGCCCAACACCATAGTAGGAGAAACATGCTGTACTTCACTGTCTTCACTGTGTACTATGGCTTGAATTCAGAATTTGGGGGTCGTCTCACAAACTGTATGTGGTCTTTGGACCCCAAAAGAACAATTTACTCTCCTCAGTCCACAAAATCTTCCTCCATTTCTCTTTATGCCAATTGATGTGTTCTTTGGCAAATTGTAACCTCTTTTGCACATGCCTTTTTTTAAACAGAGCTTTGCGGGGGGGTTCTTGTAAATAGATTAGCTTCACAAAGATGTCTTTCATCTGTCACAGTACTTGCAGGTAACTCCAGACTGTCTTTGATCATCCTAGAGCTGATCATAGGCCAAGCTTTTGCCATTCTTGTTATTGTTCCATCCATTTTGAAGTTGTCTTCTGTTTTTTGCCACGTGATTCTGGTTTTGCTCTCCATTTTAAGGCATTGGTGCTCATTTTAGCTGAAAAGCCAAAATTCTTTTGCATCTCTTCATAAGTTTTCCCCTCTCCAATCAACTTTTTAATCAAAGTACGCTGTTCCTCTGAACAATGTCTTGAAGGACCCATTTTCCTCAGGCTTACAAACAGAAATGATGTTTCATTTTGAAATAGGGGCCACCTGATTCACACAAAATTGATCTCTGATCACTGATTGAATGCCACACTGCTATTATTTCAAACACTAATGTAGAAAGGCTTCCAAAATGGTGCTGAATTGTCCATCTGGCATGTTTGAATTGACCCAGAGTCAATTTCAGATTTGTGGAAGTACTTAAAGATGTTTTCATTGGTATCACGGTGCATGTTGTGGAATGTCAGAGAGACTTACCAAATTGTCATCGTCGTCTTGTCTGCAGACATCGGTGAAGAGGATCTTCCCCCCGAGCAGCAGGAGTGGAGCTCCGGGGCGACTCGGGGGGAGCCGCAGCCCCCACGCATTAAGGAGGAAGAGGAGGAGCGCAGCATTAGTCACGAGGAGCAGCTCGACGGGGCGGAGGAGTTCCCCGTCATCCGTGTGATTGTGAAGGGTGAAGATGACGAAGACGAAGCTCGGCGGTCACAGCCTGATCGCAGTCAAAGCGAGGACAAGAAAAGACCAGAGGCGGACCGTCTCCTAGCTCCGCTGTCAGACAGCGACGACGCGACATCACACTCGCCCGCCACAGACGACGACGTGACGTCTCACCCCTACAGCAAACACTTAAAATGCTTTCAGTGCGACAAAGCTTTTGACAGGGCGACGCGTTTAAAGTCGCACATGCGGTGTCACAAAGGAGACGAAATCTTCATCTGCCCGTTTTGTGGCAAGAGCTTTGCTGTGCAGGAACATTTGATCAGTCACATGATGATCCACACCGGAGAGAAACCTTTCATTTGTTCAATCTGTGGCGGAAGTTTCGCCCTGAAGAATACTTTGATTGTACACATGCGAACGCACAGCGGAGAGAAACCTTTTACTTGCTCGGTTTGCGGTGAAAGATTCTCCCAGAAGGTCAATTTAACAACACACATGCGAACGCATACCGGAGAGAAACCCTTCGCCTGCTCGGTCTGCGGGGAGAATTTCTCCCAGAAAGGAAATTTGATGAAACACATGCGAACGCACACTGGTGAGAAACCGTTTCCCTGTTCTGTTTGTGGTGAAAAATTCTCCCAGAAAGGGAATTTGATTATTCACATGAGAACGCACACTGGTGAGAAACCTTTCCCCTGCTCCGTTTGTGGCAAGACCTTCTCTCTGAAAGGCAGCTTGATGAAACACACAAGGACGCACACTGGAGAGAAACCCTTCTCTTGTTCAGTTTGTGGCGAGAGATTTGCCCAAAAGGGGAATTTAAACATACACACGAGGAAACATACCGGCGAGAAACCTTTCAGCTGCAACGTGTGCGATGAGAAGTTCTTTCAGAAGGTCCAGCTGAGCAAACACAAGTGTGCCGGCGAGAAGAGCGGCAGTACGTGAAATAACTTCATAACAACATCACACGCTTCACGTGTGGCTTCACGTGTGGGCGATATTATACTTTTACGTTAAAAGCGCGCACCCAACACTTTATAATCACAAGAACATGTCTTCCTTCCTGTAAGCTGGTACTTGTGGCGTGAAATAAATCACCACGGTGCCGCTTTTTGCCTTACACTGTCATTATTGTGGTTATACTGCTGGATAAAAGGCGACGCGATTTTTCATGGCTTGAGGCAAGATAGAAAAACGTTAGGATGCGACTTATTTCTAAATATTTTGACTTTAGTCTTGTAAAATTACATCTCTTTGTCTTTCATTTCTGCAATTGTTTTTTTTTAAATTTTACTTCTATTTGATCTAAAATGTTCTCGTAATACTATGACTTTATTCCTTTAATAATTCCCAAAACTATTTTGTTTGTTTCTCATAATATTAAGAAATAACTATTAAGAAATATGATATATATATATATTTTATAATATAAGTATTTTTGTACAATTGTGACATTTTTCTAATTCGACCTTTTTCTGTTATTATTTTCACTTCAAGTTTTAAATTTTTTCTCATTTCTGCTTTCTCTATTATGACTTTATACCCATTATATAAAAAATTTTCTCATTAAAAAAATACAACTTTGTTGTTTAGTATTAAGACTTTAGAAAAAAATGTAACTTTATCTTACTAAAATGTTATTTTTCCTCATAATATAACGTTATGTACGTATATTATGACTTTTTCTCCTTTAGATTATAACATTTTTTCTCTTGATATGTTGACTTTATTCTTTTACAATTACTGTTGTTTTTTGCCATTGCAGATGTGTTTTGTTTGTTTCTTGAGCTGCGGCGTGTGCAGGGTTTGACCAGTCGGGTTACACTAGCGCTGAACTGAATGTAAGTACGTCCCGGTTGAAAACCTGACCCGATAACCAGATAATGAAGAGGGACACACTGAAAGAACATTTTTGAAAGAGACAAATTTGCTAAAGCTGTTGGGTCTCCCAGGGACCATTTGCAGCCCATGGATGTTTACTTATTGGCACGTTTTAAAAATACAATTATTATTTTTTTAAATTGGGAATTAGTAATATTACAGTTTATTATTAGGAGAAAAAAATAATTATGTTTTGAGAAAAAAAGGTCATTTTACAAGTCATAATATTAGAAAAAACCCAAATTACTGCGATAATGAACTTTGCGTCGTCTTTGCTGCCATCTAGTGACGGTTGGGTGGTACTACAAGGAAGTACATCCAATGTTTATTTCTTGAACGTCATTTGCAAAATATTTATACAATACAGGTTTTTGGATGTTAGCAGAACAAATCAAATGAGAAAAAATAAAATAAAACCAGACACGTGACACAGACAATATTAAACAACTTTTACCGAAGAACAGTGTCAGCGGATGTTTTGGAAAGAGTGGATCAGCAAATACGCAGGGGGGAGTTTTCATGACGATACATTTAGACGTTCTTGATCATTTTATAATAATAATAATGAATTGCACTTGTTATGCGCTTTATCAAAGCGCTTACATCGAGGTCATCATTACTCATCCACACCACACTTGGTGATGGTAAGCCAGTATGAAACCACAGCCGCCCTGGGGCAGACCGGAAAGCGAGGCTGCCAGCGTGCACCATCAAACCCTCCGACCACCACACACCACTTTCATACTAGGCAATGTGGGTGAAGTGCCTTGCCTAAGGGCACAAGGAAAGTTGATTTCCTCCCACTGTGGCACCTGGTGTTCCTCTGAGGTCTCCCGTCCGAGTACCGACCGGGCCCTGCCCTGCTTAGCTTCTGAGATCTGACGAGATCAGGCCTTGACAGGCAGGTTTGGCCACAAACCGAGTTTTAGTAAAAAGAAAGACATCAAACGCATGTCTCGTCTACGTGACTCAGGTCTTTGTCGCCACATAAAAATATATAATATTTATATTTATACTGCATACATTTATACTGGATCTTTAATCACTATTAAGATAGCAATTGTTATTGTGACCAATATTATAATATATATACTATCTAAACCCCCAGTCTGTTTTATGTTATGACAAAATGCGGCCGCTAGGTGGCAGCATTGTAACGTCATGGCGGCGGCCACGTGAAGCAGCTGAAGAAGAAAAAGGCGGAAGTTAGCGAGCGCAACACCCACAGGAGCCTTGTGTCCGTATCCAGTCTTCGCTGTGTTTCTCCTCATCAAGAACCCGTCACCTACGTTAAAAAAAACAACAAAATACCACAATTACGTTGGGAGTTTCGCGCGCTCTGACGCGTGTCTGGCGCCAGCTTGGCCCGTTAGCGGCAAACAAAGAGACGCGGAAGTTAGCATCGCGTGCTAATCGTGTGAGAAAATGCGTACAAAGCCCGACGGCGTCGGGGAAAGCGACTAGCTGGCGCCGCCGAAGAAGGTTCGCCTTGTTAGAAAGAAGGAGGGGAGGAACTTTCTGGAGCAATAAGGAGGAGAACGAGCGCGGTTGGAAAGCCTCAGATGGAGTCGTACGGAGAAGGTTTGTTCTCTTCTTAATCTCAGACGATCATCAACTTTATACATTTACGTACACGATGCAGTCGGGCCTTAGAGGTTTCGGTTCTCCAAGAAACAACGAGGACGCTTTGAATCGGCGCTTGTTTCTGACGAAATAAAAGTAAACAAAAGTGAATTATTATATCATTAAAGCTAATCTTATTCCTATTAAGGTGTCCTCCGCTAGTATGTTATACAAGGTACTGGCAGTTACGTCATCAAACTTCTACCTACAAACCTGAAGGGTTTACTCGGGTTAAATGTCTTATGTATTTTTGGTAATCATGCTCTACATTGTCCCATTTATGAAAGCGAACATTTGCCCAAAAAACTATTTATACTTCATGGCGCAGGCCATGACAAGCCAGCTCTAGCTGGTCGGTCGCCTTTCCGGAAGTGACGTCACACGCGTGCCACCTCAGTTAAAGCCGAGTAAACAAACGCTTCTCAAGGTCGATTGTCGACTTGGGTTACAATATTTCTCATCAAAATAGCAGTCATGCCAAAACGTTGTGTTGCTGCCGGACGTTCACGGTATCAGAGTGAGACCGTAAGTTTGTTTTCTTTTCCAAAAGGGACAAAAAATGGATGAAGCAAATGCAGGGAACGAATTCTGTTTTTTTTTTGCTGTGTTCATTTCACTGATGAGTGCTATGAAGCATTTAGCTAAAAGCGCATTTTGAAAAAGGATGCTATTCCACCAGCAAAAAAACAACGGTAGTTAAAGTTGCCACAGAACAGAGTAAGTCATGTCTTGATTACATAATGTCTACACACTATTCCACCACAGCGACAAGGCTGTAAAGCAGCATACATGCTATATAAACATCTTTTCAAAGCCGTCTGTGTTTTACTGAGAGGGATGGCGACAAATATGACATAATATCAAAACATAACATTAAAATTACAGTAAAAAATACAACATAAGGCATATTTGCATTCATTAAGAAGCCAGTTTTACAAAATAATTGAAGGATAAGAAACTCCAGAGTAATTTACACTTACCATTCCGCATCTTCTCCATGGCTTACGTACAAGTTTTGCAAGTTCTCTATTTCATCTCCAGGTATGTCTCCTTTTTTTCTCCTCAAACTATTGACACATGGCTCCAATCTTCACCATAATCACCGTAAACATCCTACAAGCCGAGTGGGAGCTCTCCCATCGTGTCACTTCTGGAAAAGCGGCTGAACAGCGAAAGCTAGCTTGTCATGGCTGTAACTAAAATTATAAAAGTAATTTTTGCAAACGTAACCTTGGGTTGTGAATGCACTCGGTTTTGCCCGCTCCAAATAAACTAGACCATTAGCATTTTTCCATTATGCAGTCATCTTTTCAAAGAAGAATGAATAAACTTACCCAGGAAATGGACTTATTGGACTTTGAGAAGTCCTCTTTTGGACAAAACTGGTGGAAATACATTTATTGTCTCTTTGTTTTCATGTCAATCAGCAAGCTTTGTGAATATGACAGTGTGGTTGTGATCAATTAGCAATGATTGACATTCGAGGCCGTCCAATGATTGAATAATGCCTGGAATGCATTAGTAATGTACGCAGAAAGGCAGCTCGTCCCAAAGTCAGCCAAAAGCAAGCTTTGTTGCCTTCCTTTGGGACTGTACTGGTCCAGATGGGCCTGGCTAACCCTAACCCTACCCTAGCACAGGCGTGGGACTGCGGAGTCAATGAGTAACGTTCTCATGGCTATTAAATAACCAATCCTGCATTCTTGTCCCCCGCAGACGACCGTGAAGAAAATCTTCCCCCTGAGCATCCGGAGAGCCGCCCCCGGGTGGTGCAGGAGGAGCCGCAGCACCCCCACATTAAAGAGGAAGAAGAGGAGCGCTGCGTCAGTCAGGATGAGGGTGACATCGGCACCATTCCGGTGATTCGTGTGATTGTGAAGAGCGAAGATGACGAGGATGAGGCGCAGTGGTCGGGGCTCGGTGACCGTCGAAGCAAGGAGGCGAGAAGATCGGTAGCGGGCAGCCTCTTAGCTCCGCTTTCCGACAGCGATCAGACCGATGACGAAGAGCATAAAGAGGATAGGTCACAAAAAGGCAGCAAAGACTTTAAATGCTCACAATGTGACAAAGCTTTTGGCAGGAAGCGGAATTTGAAAACGCACATGATGGTCCACACTGGAGAGAAACCTTTCATTTGCTCAATCTGCGGTGGAGGTTTCTCTCTCAAAGGCACCTTGACAATACACATGAGAACACACACCGGGGAGAAACCTTTTCCCTGCGAGGTTTGCGGCGAAAGGTTCTCTCAGAAGGTCAATTTAACAAAACACATGAGAAAGCACACTGGGGAGAAACCATTTCCCTGCTCGATATGTGGGGAGAAATTCTCCCAAAAAGGAAATTTAGTGATTCACATGAGATGGCACACGGGGGAAAAACCCTTTGGCTGTCCAATCTGCGGAGAAAACTTCTCTCAAAAAGGGAATTTAATGATTCACGTGAGAACACACACCGGAGAAAAACCTTTTCCCTGTGAAATTTGCGGACAAACGTTTGCCAGGAAAGACATTTTGCTCAAGCACACGCGAACGCACACCGGCGAGAAACCTTTCACTTGCTCAGTTTGTGGCGAGAAGTTTGCCCAGAAGGGCAACTTGAAGACGCACACCAGGAAGCACACTGGAGAGAAACCTTTCAGTTGCAATATGTGTGATGAGAGGTTCGCTTACAAGTATCAGCTGAACAAACACAAGTGCGCCGGTGAGCTCGGCGGCGGTAAATCCCACCCAAACAAGGCTGCAGGGTGTCAGATGCAGCCCACCTCTACATTTACATGCACCTGAAGTTGGAGAAAATCACAATTTGTGAGAAAATAACAAAGGTGGTGAAGTTTAGGGAAGTCACTGAAAAGCTTTCCAATCATATCAATATTTGTTTATAAAATGCACCATATGCTGCTTTAATGTGTGTACTGTACCGAATCTGCATTAAAAGCTGTGTGGTGTATTGGAGGAATTGAGAAAAGAGCAGTGAGCTTTTGAATCATTTATTTTTTATACAAAGTGTGATACTTTCTCAACCGCTGTTGGATAATTTTCACAACAATAAAAG
Organism: Oostethus manadensis; assembly: GCA_024372805.1. Classification (NCBI taxonomy): domain Eukaryota; kingdom Metazoa; phylum Chordata; class Actinopteri; order Syngnathiformes; family Syngnathidae; genus Oostethus; species Oostethus manadensis. The sequence continues at coordinate 267,203 of QODF01000332.1, forward strand.
TACCAAAGGCAACTGTTGGTGTTTTGATTTTGTGACTGCCAGCTTCTTCCCAATTGAACCACATAGTGACTTTATTTAGGTGATAACATGCTTTAATTTCAAATAAACTATATATATATATGTATATAAAGTTAATCCGAATACCGTTGCTTTTAAAAGTAATGCAGTTTTGAATAAATTACATTACAAAACATGTTAGGCCGGCCACACTCAAGAGAATAAGCTTCCATGTTGATGCGGAGGGTCTCCGCTAGAGAGCAGCATTGTGGCGTCAAGCGTGCTAGTGGGCACAAGAAACTCACCGAAGAAGAAAAAGGCGGAAGTTAGTACATCGCAATGTAGGAGGACACAGCCCATATAAAAATCTTCTCTGTTGGCCTTTTCACTGTGCTGGCGTTCCATACAGGACAAATATACGTTTTCTATTTAATAGAGTAAAATGCCACATTACAGCTTTGTCTCTTTTATGTGTATTGTAAAGCGCACCAAGCTAGCTTGTTAGCCCTGAACAAAAAGACAAGGAAGTTAGCATCAAATGCTAAGAGTTGCGCTTGAGTGGAAATGCGTCCAAAGGGCCGAGAGCGTTGGCGAATGAGCGACTAATCAACTAGCAAAGAAGACATATCTGTATCGTGCGAAAGAACAAAAGCAAACGGCGGGGAGGAACTTTCTCGGACAAAGGAGGAGCGTGAGCGACAACGTCAACCTCAAATGGAGTCTCACGGAGCAGGTTTGTTTACTTGCTCTCTTATTGATTATTCCACGTTTTTCACGTCTATCGCCGATCATTCACTCACGTCACGTGTTCACACGAACATTCGTGTTTTGTCTGCTTTGCTTGCGTTGCAAATGTCAAAAACAATGATGCAAATAAGATGAAAAATGTAAAAACACAGGAATAAATTGTTGAAAATATTAACACACTGGAGTAAAAATGAGTTTGCAATTCAAGAGCAATTAGTGGTTATAGATATTGTAGAATTTGGCCTGGTCTACGTCTGTGGTCCCCAAACTTTTCACAGCCGCATACAAAGTAAACCTTTTTATCATAATTAACTTGAAATAGTCATCACAATTAATAGGTTGACTCATTGGATATTAATTCCGGGTCAAAAAGGCGTACTTTGCATGGTCACATTTTGATTCAAGTTGTGTGCTGATGAATAGATAAGTAGTCATCCTGCATATGTTTTATTCCAGTCTCATGTTGTATTCCTTCTATTTGAATGTGTGGAATTCGAGCCTCACTTTTTTTGTCCACTCACAAAGTCTGGTTTAAGCCTGCGTATTAATTGAATTCCAACGGGAAGGGGAACGTTTAACAATGATAAAGCACACAAATAATAATAATAACCAACAATAAAAAATGAAGGGGATTTTACGGTTTTATGAGAGTTTATGTCGGGATGAGAAGGGCGGTCCAACCAACAGGAATTGACACTGTCAGTGTGGAACATTTGACATACACTTGTGGGCCGTGGAGTAGCAGATTTCATGTTAAAAAATAATATTTTGTGTGAGAAAACCTACCCATTTCTCTCTGAAAATGCAGCATTTAATGAAAAGATGAAAATTCACAGCTACCGTGTGAAGTCCTTGAAGATGGGGAAAGGTACTGCAGATACGCAGAGTGCAAAGAAAGTCAGCTCTCGACTCCGTGGACATGAATATAAGCAATAAACAGTATTTTATAAACATTATATACCGTCATGGTAACAAAAATCAAAAGTGGCTGATTGGTGGAAAAGTTGCAAATCTGTAAGATGGCGGTGTCACACCAATCCATTCACTCAACCTTTTCCAGCAGGAAGATGCTTTGACAAGACGTGGTGTGGTTTAGCTGCGCACTTTGTGAGTACAGCAATGAATGCGGCATGCCTGTAATAGTTTTTTGATATGTACAAGTGAATTTCAAATCTTTTCAAAAGAGTTTAGCTTGGAAGGTAACGTGTGTTTGTGTTCCTGTGTCCTGCAGTTGTCCAGGAGGAGCAGGAGTGGAGCTTCTGGTTGGAGCAGGAAGAGATACAGTTCCCCCTCGTTAAAGAGGAGGAGGAGTCAGAGCCACCCCACATTAAGGAGGAGGATGAGGAGCACAGCATCAGTCGGGGGGAACAGCAGCAGGAGGACGCTGACGTCAGCAAGTTCTCATTGACTTTGAAGAGTGAAGATGATGAAGACAAAGGTCAGGGGTCACGGATTGATCGCAGTCAAAGTGAGGAGAAGAAAGGGGCAAAGCCGCCCAGCAGCAGCTTGAGTCGACGGGTGACGACGGATGCCGACGGCGGAGGATCACGAGCAGACAGCCTCTTAGCTCCGCTGTCAGACAGTGACGACACAACGTCACACTCTCCTGATTCTGATGACGAAGACTATGAAGCTGATGTGACGTGTCACGCTGGCAACAAACACTTTCAATGCTCTCAATGTGACAAAACCTTTGGCAGCAAAAGTAATTTAAAAAGGCACATGGGATGTCACACGGGAGAAAAACTATTTAGCTGCTCGGTCTGCGGTAAAGAATTCTCCCAGAAGGGAATTTTAATGAGACACACAAGAACGCACACCGGGGAGAAACCTTTCTCATGCCCGTTCTGCGCCAAAAGATTCTCTATTAAGGGGAATTTGATCACACACACAAGAATACACACTGGAGAGAAACCTTTCCCCTGCTCCGTCTGCAAAACGAGTTTCACAGTCCGTTCGGCGTTGGTTCAACACATGAGAACGCACACCGGCGAGAAACCTTTCCCTTGCTCGTTTTGCGGAAAAACCTTTTCTCAAAAAGTCAGCCTGATGACGCACATGAGAAGACACACCGGAGAGAAGGTGTTCGGTTGCAACGGATGCGACGAGAGATTCTCCCACAAGTACCAGCTGAACAAACACACGTGTGTCGGCGAGAAGGGCGGCGGCAAATGAAGCTGCAGGACTGACGCCTCTCAAGTAGCACAATAATGCTGCTTGGTTTTGCACGATTTCTAAGTTACGTCATGCGAGCGGATTCATCGACGCCACCGTTATTGTACACATCTTGTCTTGCCAGCACATTTTTATACAAGGAACCCCGCTTCACTTCTTTTTACACCTTTACACGTCAAAACAAGCCATGGTATTACAACCGATGAGTCGGCTAATCGATGGGTGTGTCTTGTGATTCGGTGTGTTTTCAGGCGCAACTTTCTTGTAGGCTGAGCATTGTTCCCCTCAGTACAACACTGGCATGGAAACAGGAGTCCAGAACTCTCAGAGAGTGATTCGCACTTGACTGTTTTCTGTAGTATGAGTCCACTTCCTTTATTGTTTCATGACATTCAAAGTTAACAATAAAACAATGTTTAGGTCCCTGTGCACCAGTGTGACAGTTTGACCCTGGAACAGACTATTTTTGTTTCATGCAGTGAAAAAGAAGGCATGAGAAACAACATCACACACCCATGACTTATTTCCAGTTGAAAATGTATCCATAAGAATGTGTTTTTTCCCCAGTCTCTTATAGTGCTAAGAGGAGGTTTCACAAGATCTCGTGTCACGAGACCTCGCGAGATTTCAACATGACAAGATTTCTTTTTGCACTAGCCCTGGGACGACAATACCAGAACTAATTACTCTCACAATAATCGAAAATGAACTTGATAATCAATAAATCACCATCTACGCGCAGGCCTGTTTTCCTCGTCTCCCGCTTCCAAACAGGCAGGAAGAGGGTTCACTCTGTGTGTTGCTTTCAGCACCTTGACGTTTTTCCTCCACAGAACAACGGCGATGTCTCGTTGTCTCAGTGGGTGGAGGCGGGGCCGGCAGCATGCACAATTCTTCTTCAGGAATCAGGAATCATTTTCGCATGTTTTGATTTGGCAAAACTTTTACATCGAATGCCCTTCCTGACACAACCCTCTGTATGAGGGACTTGATCTAACAGTGGTAATAAAAAGTGTCATTAACATCGCTTAGTCACAATTAAATTAGTAGATTGCGATATGCCTTTCCTGAATGTAATGTTAAAATCCCACCTCGTCTCGTTCATCGTAGACCCAATCCCTGGTGTCATTTCCATGCTCTGTTTAAAATAAAGGTCACTTTCTGTGGGGAATAATTTTGCTTTTTTTGGCCACTCCTACGTTATGATGTGCCTATCAATCAATTACAAATTCAACAATGAAAAGTGTTCGTGCATTAATAAAATGCATGCACTGTATCGATAAATGCATTCAGTCCATTCCCTTATTTCATTGGCAGCGTGAAGCAGTGCGTCAAAGCCACGCCTCCACTGAAGTGGGCGGGCTCCAGCGTCCTGCCTCCTCTATTGAATGCTTTTGTATCAAATAGAAGCGCAAGCACAATTTCCCCCCCAACTCCTCTGACATTAACGACATTAGGTTACAACAATACAACAATAATAAGAAGCTCCGGGCCTCAAATGACCATGTTAGGTTGCAAACATAAGCGCATGCGCACTTGTGCTCCTTGGAAGAAAGGCGGAAGTTAGCAGCGTTTGGTAAACAGCGGGAGTGTTAGTGACGTCTTTGCTAATTACAGCTTTTGGGTTTTGTTTCCCCGCGCCGTTCCGCCATTTTTCTTCTTCGTGCGCGCGTTTATGGTGTTCCGAAGAGACGAAACGCAGAGTTTGGGAGCATTTTCTCACGGTAGCTTAGCCCGCTAGCCGCTAACAAAGAGACGCCGCTGTTAGCAAGGCGGGAAAATGTGCAAGGTTCAAAGTTTGAGGGCCTTGGTGAACGAGCGCCTGACCGCCGCCGTGGAGGAAATATTTGTCGTGTTGGAAAGAACCATAGCCGAGTACGAGGAGGAACTTTCCCGAACCAAAGACGACAACGAGCGACAACGCCAACTGCTGGACGCCGTTTTCAAGCCCCAGGTCGTGTTACACCGAGAAGGTTTGTTCCACCTTCACGCTCACCGTTGGAACCATCCATAAAGAAGTTTCTTTTCATTTGTTACACATTAGCGTCACGCAGCAGCGACTGCATTAGTTTGACTGACGTGATGTGGGCATGACACGCATAGCCCGTTCAGCCAATCAGGTTGTTGATCCCGCCCACCACCCCTTTGCTTGTGTTTGACAGATTCCATGGCGCGTTTCATTGTGCGGTAGCGTCATGAGTTATTAATATGTTATACTTACAATGACATTATGTAGGAATATTTTCACAATTACTAAAATGCATGATTTAGTTTTCAGTCATTCGTATTTGAATGATCAATTTCGTTCTATTCATATTCATTTCCACAAAAAACACTCATCCCTGTTGAATGGGATGGGTGTCCAAAGTGCGGCACAGGGGCCGTGCTATGTTGGCTTTTTTTTTTAGTTAAATGTTTAAACCAAAAATGCAAAATAAAAAAAAAGCTGAAATGTTAATACTACAATTTGATACTAAATTGTAGTGTGTAGAAAATATCACAAAATATCACTTCAGATTGTATAATACTCCCAGTAGCCGCATGCATGGTTCAAATCGTCATTGTCACCTGTTTATGTTTTCAATGAATACATTAATCATTGTCTTTGCAAGACTGCTTGATGATGCAATGTTTGGGGCAACACTCCCCCCAATGTGTTGGACCTTCCCACCAATCTGTGTTTGTGTTTTTGTGTCCTGCAGATGTCAGTGAAGAAGATGTTTCCCCAGAGCAGCAGGAATGGCACTCCAGGGTGGAGCAGGGGGAGCCACGGACCCCCAATATTAAAGACGAAGAGGAGGAGCAAGTGTGGACTCGGGAGGATGCTGACATCAGAAGGTTTCCGCTGACTTGTGTGACTGTGAAGAGTGAAGGTGATGTTGACGAAGCTCAGTGGTCGCAACTCGATCGCTGTCACGGTGAGGAGACGAGAAGAGCAACAGCAGACCGCCTCTTAGCTCCACTGTCAGATAGCGACGACACGACGTCACACTCTCCTGGCACCGACGATGAAGACTTTAAAAGCGACATGGCGTGTCGCACCGACATCACACACTTAAAATGTTCTCAATGCGACAAAACGTTTGACAGCAAAAGTAACCTGAGAAAGCACGTCAGACGTCACGCTGACAGCAAACACGTGAAATGTTCCCGGTGTGGCAAAACATTTGTCAACAAGTCGACTTTGAAAACACACATGAGGTGTCACACGGGTGAGAAACCATTCAGCTGCTCATTCTGCGGCAAGAGGTTCTCTCAGAACGGAAATTTGCTCAAGCACACAAGAACGCACACCGGAGAGAAACCGTTTTCCTGCTCATCCTGCAACAAGAGCTTTTGTGATCGATCGGCGTTGACTCAACATAATAAAACGCACACTGGCGAGAAACCTTTTACCTGCTCAGTGTGTGGCCAACAGTTCTCCATTAGAGCAAACATGATAACACACACAAGAACACACACCGGGGAGAAACCCTTTGCCTGCTCTGTTTGCGGCCTGAGAGTGGCTCAAAAAATCCATTTAACCATTCACATGAGGAGACACACCGGGGAGAAACCCTTTTCCTGCTCATTCTGCGACAAAACCTTTTGCGACGGTTCCTCGTTGGGCCAGCACACTAAAACGCACACGGGTGAGAAACTGTACGGTTGCAAACTGTGCAATAAAAGATTCGTTCGTAAGTTTCAGGTTCACCATCACAAGTGCGCCGGTGGGAAATCGGCAGTAAGCGCTGCCGCGGGGCTCGAAATAAGGTGAGGACACTGAGGGACGTTGGACTTTGCAAGGACATGGGCACATCTGAACACACATGGGGCTGTCGGTCACAGTGCACCTCTTCCTTAAACTGTGAAGCCGTGTCGCACACTCAAAACCTCGCCCAGCGCTGATGAGTATACTGTCTGTGATTTGATGGTCATATTATTAGTAAGAAGTAAGTATGTTTCCTGCAGAACTAAAACAAGAGACTTGAATTGTATTTATTATTACGTCAGGAAAGCACTCTGTGACAGAAGAGGTGTTGTTGCTCTCATTTGTCAATAAAACTCATCATTGCTGTTGTCGTTGGCATCATTATTACTGCAAAATGACCTCTACTTAATATATCGCGCCGTTTAATTAACGAGAGCCCTGCTGCTTCTTTTTAAATTAAAAACAACTTTTGCAGCCTCCTTGATTTCTTTGGAGGCAATTGTATACAGATTATTTGAGCCTACGTCAAATAAAAGTTTCAACTTTATATTGTCGGTAAACATGACAAATGACGATGGCGCACTCACACACTCGGCGTTTTGAGTGCACCAAGTGTGTTCCGATGTTAAGTACGGCAAGTGCACCCCCAGTACCCGGATGCTGCACTCACAGGAACGGTAATCTTATTTAATGACGCTTTATTTTGCCCACAGTTCGGAAAACTATTGTTTTTTAATAAATATCTTCTGTTCCGTGCTGCTGTGTTACTGACTAAAGTTAGTCGCCGCCATCTTGGTTACGCAGCGGGAAGGCGGGACATACTTAGCGGAAAGTAAAAGCCAAAGTAGTTTGTCCAAGTGGTGTTTCCGTAGCACAACCGCCGATTGAAACACTTCCGCTTGACATGGCGACTGGGCGCGCGTGTCCCCTACTCGCGGTATTCCTTTCTGTTTATTAAGTACACCTTGACGGGTAACATTGACCAAATCTCGAGGTTTGTCCCAATCTCGCCTCCGTGCACGTTGAAGCTACACGCTAGCGTAGCTTGTTGGCCGCTAACAACAAGAGACGCCGGAGTTAGCAACACACGCTAAGTGTTACTGTGCGAGGGCGCGTGAGAGCGCGTGGGGAATGAGCCACTGGCGGCTGCGGGGGAGCACGAGGAGGAACTTTCTCGAATAAAAGGTGGGGGGAGAACGAGCGGGACCCCAACCAGTGGACGCAGTTTTCAAATGGAGTCACACCGAGCAGGTTCGTTTACTTCTTACGCTCGCATGCGTACTGACCTTTGACTTTTTCATTACATATCATCCAAAGTTCTTGCATGGATTTTTCATGCAATCGGTCCTGCTGAAGATGACACATCGCTTTGTTTGTTACTGTTGCGAAACAGTAACACCGCTTTTCTTTGCAAACATTTCTGAAGCGACAGCACATTTTAAGGCGAGTTACGGTGTGGACACAAACCTTTGGCTTTATCACAAATAGAGACAAAAAAGCATAAAAAATAATCTTGAGGTTTTATTCTGAAGGGCATTTTTAATGCAGCCGGGCGTCATATACAGCGTTGATTCTCCCAGTGCAATCCGGTGGGTTTTAAATGCGTAAGATTCCTGACAAAGCTCTTTAGTATATTGCGGTGAGCTTGAGTGGCACAGGAAATGGTCACAGGCATTCGGCTAGCTTTAACAAAGTACTTTACTTAAAAATAAATAAACGATGAGCCGACACAGACCAACACAAACACCTATCTAACTTGCGGTGCAAAGAAACCAACACCAACCACAACCACACAAAAATAACGCTGGCGCGCTAAACTACACCCCTATCTGCAACCCGCAAGGCATGCTGGGTAACATCCTGGTTATTTATTCAGGACAAACGAGAACAGAAACCTCCATGTGGTGTGTGCGACAAGGTACTGGCAAAGGAAGCGCGTGACGCTGTCATGTGACTACATGCCAGATTTGGGTCATTCCTTGTCATTAAAGGAGTGATGGGCGGTCCTTTGCAAATGTACCATTCATTTTCATAATTCATAATTAGAAACAGTGAGAGTAGGGTGAGGAGCTCGGCCATCCGGGAGGAGCTCAGAGTAGAGCCGCTGCTCCTTCACATGGAGAGGAGCCAGTTGAGGTGGCCTCAACTGGTCCGGATGCCTCCCGGGCGCCTCCCTGGTGAGGTGTTTCAGGCATGCCCGGTCGGGAGAAGGCCCCCGGGAAGACCTAGGACACGCTGGAGGGACTATGTCTCACAGCTGGCCTGGGAACGCCATGGTGTCCTCCCGATGGAGCTGGAAGAGGTCGCTGGGGACCGGGAAGTCAGGACTTCCCTACTGAAACTGCTGCCCCCGCGACCCGGACCCGGATAAGCGGAGGAAAATGGATGGATGGATGGATAATTAGAAACAATATATTATCATACTTAAGCACAGTGAGAGTGTGTAGTAAATCTCCCAATCAACAATTCTCTTCCTGTGTCCTGCAGATGTCAGTGCAGATCTTTCGCCTGAGCAGCAGGAGCCACAGCCCCCCCACGTGAAGGAGGAAGTGGAGGAGCCACAGGACCCCCACATTAAAGAAGAGGAGGAGGAGCACAGCATCACATGGGACGATGCCGACGTCCGCAAGTGTCCGGTGATTCGTGTGATTGTGAAGAACGAAGAAGACGAAGGCGGAACTCAGCGGTCGCAGCTTGATGGCAGCCAAAGCAAGGAGGAAAGAAGATCACACACACACAGCCTCTTAGCTCCGCTGTCAGATAGCGACGGGACGACATCACGCTCTCCTGACACTGACGATGAAGAGTGTAAAGGTGATAGGGCGTGTCACGCTGACAACACGCACATCAAATGTTCTCACTGTGACAAAACCTTTGGTGACAACATTGGATTGGAAGTACACATGGCCTGTCACACCGGAGACAAAACTTTCAGCTGCCCGTTTTGCGATAAAGGCTTCCCGAGAAATAGTAATTTGAAATTACACATGAGAACGCACACCGGAGAGAAACCATATTCGTGCTTGGTGTGCGGTAAAAAGTTCTCAATTAAGGGAAATTTGATGAAGCACGCGAGCACGCACACAGGAGAGAAACCATTTTCCTGCCCAGTTTGCGGTAAAAGATTCTCCCGCAAAGGCAATTTGATGGCACACGCGAGGACTCACGCTGGGGGGAAAAACGAGAAAACCTTTTCCTGCTCAGCCTGTGCGACGAGCTTTAGCATGCGGTCAACCTTGTTGAGGCACATGAGAACACACACTGGTGAGAAACCTTTTCCCTGCTCAGTTTGCGGGCAAATGTTCTCACAAAAGGGACATCTGATGAGACACATGAGGACGCACAGCGGTGAGAAACCCTTCCCCTGCTCCATTTGCAGCAAAAGATTCACTCAGAAAGGCAGTCTGATGACACACATGAGGACACACACTGTGGATAAACCCTTTCCGTGCTCAGTTTGTGGACAGAAATTCTCTCAAAAAGGCAATTTAATGAAACACCAAAGAACGCACACTGGAGAGAAACCATTTGGTTGCAATGTGTGCACTAAGAAGTTCTCCTACAAGTATCAGCTCAATCGACATGAGTGTGCCGAGGAGGAGCGGCAGTAAATGAAGCAACGGGAGTTTAAAAAAAGTTTGTGTGTTTCTTCCCATTTAAAATAAACACTACTATTTGTTTTATACATTTGATCATGTGCCTCTTCTGATCATCTGCGGTGTCCAAAGTCCGGTCAGAGCGCCATTTTTGGGCTGCAGCTTGTTTTCGATTGCCCCTCTGCACATTCTGAAAGAAAATGAATTCGATATGAAATACGCTCGCACACTAACCTACATTCAAAACTATACGTGTATCTACAACCCGCATGGCCTGCTGGGTAACGTCATGGTTATTTATTGAGGACAAACAGGAACCGAAACCTGGATGTGTTGTGTGCGGTGAAGTAATAAATATTACACATCTCTTAGCATGTAGCACACATCGTCACATATTGGATTGTTTCAGCATTTTTAATATACAATACATGTCAAAGTTCCTGCACTTGTGCACTATCATAGATCAATGAGGGTAAATATGATAACCAGTGACCATTAGTAGCTTCTGAAGACAAGTTTCTATTTGGCAGCCATTGATTTTTAGTTGAATTGTCTTTTGTTCAACGAAAAAAATGAACAGTGTGTCAATGAACTGCAATTTCTCAGCTTGAAGATTTTAATAATCAATATTGTGGCTCACTGTCGGCGCCAAACGCACCGCAGCGCCGGACGACACGCCCCTGGTGCGTTCACGCAACCCCAAACAGTCAGACAAACAGAACACAAACTTGTATAGGACAATAATTTCCGGGTGGCCGCTGCAATATGTGTTCATGTGTGCCAAATAATATAGTTTGGTTTATTAGCATTACATTTCATTTCCATTTTTAACGCCTCTTTACGAAATAGCAGTGTTTAAAAAATGTAGTTTGTCCAAGTGCGGTGGCCGTAGCACCGCTCTGTAACACTTCCGCCTAAAAGATGACCCTCGAGCAAGCAAACGCGGCGTTTTTGTACATTGTCGACATTTCCCTTTTTGTTCTTGTTTCCTAACCGTGAGCTCGTTGACACGCAACGTCGCGGGTGTAGAGGTGTGCACCTCGGTGCATTTTGAAAGCGTCTCTCTCTTGCTAGATTAGCACGTTAGCTGCCAACAAAGAGACGCGGAGTTTAGCATCACATGCTAAGTGTCGGAAAGTCATTTGAGGCGTGAGAAAGAACCATTCTGGAGTACGAGGAGGAACTTTGTCGAGCAAGAACGAGTGGAACGAGCGACAACGTCAAGTACCGGACGCTCTTTTTAAGCCTGAAATGGAGTCACGGGGATCAGGTCTGTTTACGTCCTACAGTCACGTGTTTAGAATTTCTTATTAAGGCATTCAATGTCCATTTATTCCATTTCACGAGCATGATGTTGACAGAAGTGCAGTTGGTTACGTAGGTGATGCCTGTTTGTCCTTTACAAGTAAATATGAAGCTCAGCTGAAGCTTGGGATCTGCTTAAAAGGTTTGGGTCACAATAGAGTGACTGCAATATACTGTAAAAAAAAATATCTACATCAGGGGTGTCCAAAATTGAGACTCTTAGCAATATTAAAAATGGAAAATATGGAGCAAAAAGGCAGAACGTAAAGAGAAAAAGATGAAATGTTGATACTGATAACTAATAAGCAAACAACGCTTTGTAATGAAATGTATGTACAGTTTTTAAGGCTATTTGCCAAATGTAATAAATGTATTTATAACAAATATCAGTATGGGGCTCTTAGTGGAAAAAGTTTAGACACCCCTGATCATTATAGGTAAGGACGAATTATGTTTTTCTGGTTTATGTGCAATTACTTGTTATTACAATGCCCTAATGTTACTTTACTATTCTCATTATTATTATGCAACTATGTGTGTTGGTGTTGCTGTGACCTGCAGACATCAGTGAAGAAGGTCTTCCCGCCAAACAGCAGAAGTGGAGCTCCAGAGTGGGGCAGGAACAGCCACGGCCCCCAACCATTAAAGAGGAGGATGAGGAGGAGGGAGCACCTGTGCCAGCCCACATTAAAGAGGAAGAGGAAGAACAGGAAGTGGCTGACATAAGCAAGTTCCCGGTGATTTGTGTGATTGTGAAGAGCGAAGACGACGAAGACAAAGGGCGCGGGTCACGGCTTGATTATCGTCAACACGTGGCGAGGGAGGAGGCTGACCTACCAAGCGGCAGCTCAAGTCGACGCTTGACGACAGAAGCTGGCAGCCTCTTAGCTCCGCTGTCCGATAGCGACGACACAACGCCACACTCTCCTGACACCGATGACGACGGGTCTAAAGCTGATGTGACGGGTCTCCCGTTCATCTGCTCATTTTGTGGTAAACGCTTTTCGCAAAAAGGCAATTTGATAACACACACAAGAACACACACCGGGGATAAACCGTTCAGCTGCTCCGTTTGTGGCGAAAAATTCACCCAGAAAGGCAACCTGATGAGACACACCAGAAAGCACGTTGATGAGAAACCGTTTGCCTGCTCAGTTTGCGGCAAAAGATTCACTCAGAAAGGTAATTTGATGACACACGCAAGAAAACACAACGGCGAGAAGCCCTTTTCCTGCTCGGTTTGCGGTAAAAGGTTTTCTGTCAAGGGCAACTTGAACGCACACACGAGAACGCACACCGGCGAGAAACCATTCAGCTGTTCAGTTTGTGGCGAGAGGTTCTCTCAAAAAGGCAATCTGATGGCACACAAAAGGAAACACAATGGTGAAAAACCCTTCAGCTGCTCTTTTTGTGGCAAAACATTTCCTGTGAAAGGGAATTTGTTAACACACATAAGAACGCACACCGGAGACAAACCCTTCTCGTGTTCATTCTGTGACAAGCGCTTTTCTGCAAAGGACAGTTTAAAAGCCCACATAACAATACACACGGGAGAGAAACCGTTTTCCTGCTTGGTTTGCGGTAAAACCTTCCCTCTGAGGGGAAAGTTGATGAAGCACACGCGAACACACACGGGAGAACAGCCCTTTTCTTGCTCAGTCTGTGGCAAAGGGTTCTCTGTCAAGAGAAGTTTGGAAGCCCACACAACAACGCACACCGGTGAGAAACCATTCAGCTGCAACGTGTGCCAGAAAAGGTTCTCCTATAAGTACGACATCACCAGACACAAGTGTGCCGGCGGGAAGAGCAGCACAACGTCTTCAAATTAAAACGCCACACGCTGTGAGTAGTTGTCGCAGAGACGACGACGGAGAAAGCACTGGCTGACGTTTCGATTAGTCATGTGACTCCTTAGGTCTCTGGTGTTGCTGTGTGTTTCTTTTACTTTTGTAAGGATGACCTTCTCTACGCTTCATGTCATACCACAGAATTAGCTAGAGTACAATCTGTTCCAGGGTCAAAAAAACAAACTCTGTATATGTTTTCGAGCAATGTTTTAAGTCCCATTTAAACGTTCGTAAGTGCTATGCAAGTGTAAAAAGAAGCTAACCGCCAGTAATAATGCTAACACATTACAAGAAGGTACACAAAATTACAGTAATTTTTAGTGGTGGCTGCCACCTGCCGGAGAGGAGTGTCTGCAACGAGGGAGAGACAACTCGAGTTTGGATGAGAGAACGTGACGCCCTCCTCAATTGTTTCAACAGTTTTTGGGTTGTGGTGCCACTTTTTGGTTGAATTGGTTGTTATTTTAGACATATTTATCGATACCCTGCCCGAGCGTTGCGTGGCTGGCTGTGTCGACATGCAAACTATATTTGGGTGTCATGAGCACTTTAAATCGTCAACGGTGTAGCAACTGTTGGTCGCAGAAGGCCGAGCAATTGTGCTAACTGTTGTTATTATTAGCAACACAGACGAATATTTACTCTAAATAAAGAATGGAGTATCAGTGTTTGTGCAATTCTGCGAGGAACTACGGCAGCGGTGGTTCAACAGAGAAGCCGGGCTAACCGATAAGCTAATTTAACATGAAAACGTGTTCAAGAAATAAAACAGTAGCCGGAAGCGACAATGGGTTTTGTCCAAGTGGAGTTTCCGTAGCGCGTCCCGCGGAATGAACGGCTCGACGTGGAAAAGGTGGACCCGGATCGCTTGACATGTTTGCCATTATTTCCCTTTTCTTCTTCATCAGGTACACTTTGGGGAATAAACATTACAGTTTGTGGCAGCCTCGTCTCCGCGCGCTCGGAGGCTTCCCAAGCTAGCTTAGCTTGTTAGCAGCTAACAAAGAGCCGCGGCACATGCAGGGTGCGAGGATGTTTTCAAAATGAGAGCGTGACGGGTTTTTCGTGGTGTTAGGAAGAACGGCAGCACGTAAGGAGGAGAACGAGCGGCAACACCAACAACTGCCTCGAATGGCGTCACATGGAGGTTTGTTTACTTCTTCATCTCACGTGCTTCATCATTCTCTAGTCATTAACTCCCGTTTATTGCATCGAGAATATTCATCAAGTAATGGGTCGGATGCGTGGATTTCTGTGTTCTTGTGTGCTGCAGACGTCGGTGAAGAAGACCTGCCCCCCCGCCAGCAGGCCTGGAGCACCAGGATGGAGGAGGGGGAGCCACGTGCCATTAAAGAGGACGAGGACAAGCAAACGTGGGCTCGGGAAAGTGCTGACCTCAGCGACTTTCCGGTGATTCGAGTGATTGTGAAGAGTGAAGGCGGCGAAGAGGAAGCTGAGTGGTCCCAGCGCGATCACAACCAAAGTGAGGAGACGAGAAGGTCAGCGGCAGACCGCCTCTTAGCGCCGCCATCAGACAGCGACGACGTGACGTCTCACTCTCCTGGCGCTGGGGATGAGGACCCCAGAGCCGTTGTGACATGTCAGGCTGGCAACAAGCACTTTGAGTGCTCTCGGTGCGAGAAAACGTTTACCTACAAGTCAGACCGGACAACACACATGAGGGTCCACACGGGAGAAAAACCATTCAGCTGCCCGTTTTGCGCGAAAAGCTTCTCACAAAGGGGCACTTTGACAATACACACAAGGACACACACAGGAGAGAAACCGTTTTCGTGTTCAGTCTGCGACGCCGGTTTTATCGACCGCTCCGCGTTGATCAAACACACGAGAACACACACCGGTGAGAAATGCTTCGCGTGCTCGGTTTGTGGTGAAGGATTTTCCAGGAAGGTGAATTTGATGGAACACACAAGAACACACACGGGTGAGAAACCTTTCACATGCAGCGTCTGCGGCAAAGGGTTCTCCAAAAAGGTGAATTTGAAGTCGCACACGAGAACGCACACGGGTGAAAAACCGTTTTCGTGCTCAGTCTGCGACACGAGTTTCAGATTTCAGTCCTCTTTGATCCCACACATGAGAACGCACACCGGCGAGGGTTCTTTCCCGTGCGCGGTTTGCGGTAAACTCTTCTTCAGAAAGATGAGTTTGATAGAACACGCAAGGACGCACACCGGAGAAAAGCCGTTCTCGTGCTCTGTCTGCCACATGACGTTTAGATGTCAGTCAACGGTCGTGAAACACACGAGGACTCACACCGGCGAGAAACCATTTTCCTGCTCTGTCTGCCACAAAAGTTTCAGCCTCCAGCCGTCGTTGTTTAGACACATGAGAACGCACACCGGAGAGAAACAATTTAGCTGCAATGTGTGCGATGAGAAGTTCTCTTATAGGTCCCAGCTTAGCAAACACAAATGCGCTGGTGAGAGCAACAGCAGTCAAGCACCTTTTACTGGCTAGATTTGGCTTTTATTTTAACAAAAAACCTTTGGGGTGTTTTATTTATAAACACGCAATGACAACATAAATGCACCCTTAAAATACTAACGATTATCATGTCAATGGTGCAATAAAGCGCAGATGTTTTTGTGAATCTAAAATGTTATTAAATGTGAGTATGCGAACTGACAAACCCAAAATAAATCACTGTTCTTTCCTGGACATGCTTTTCTAGGCACACATTTGTCTGCAACGCTCAAGCCAATCGCTACACTGTCTTTGCTGCCACTCAGTGGACATGTGGCGTCACTACAAGGTCAAACAACACCGGATTGGCAATATCCGGGGCTTTTCGAACCATGACCACGTGACCAGACACCGCTCGTAAAAATACTTTATGTCCGTAACAATGCACAGTATTGTCCTAACACAAAACTATATGAATGGTTATTGTAATTGCATAACTATGTTTTTTAATAGAAATTATTTTCAACAATGTATAATTTGGCCAAGCAGGAGGACATCCGCTATTTCGCAGCACTTCCACTTCGGAGCCCTCACGACGCTGGGCGCTTTTAAACGTATTCCATTTGCTGTTTTGTTACTTTTATTTGTTACGTCTTCTTTATTAAGTGCACGTTGATGACGTCCAACACGGACTCGATATTACAGTTTGTAACAATCTGGTCTCAGGGCACTTTGGCGCTTCCTCGAGCTAGCTAGTTTAGCAGGCTAGCTGCTAACAAAGAGAAGCGGAAGTTAGCAACACAAGCTAACCGTTGGCGCGTGAGAAATGTGCACCGAGGCTGAGTTATGTGCGCTGAGCTGCTCAGCGACGAGCTGTTGCCGTTGAAGAAATATTTTTAGTGGTGGAAAGAACGAGAGCAGAATAGGAGGAGGAACTTTGTGGAACGAAAGAGAAGATCGAGTCACTAATGGAGTCGCACAGACCAGGTTTGTTTACTTCCTCCTCGCACGTGTCCAAGAACTTTATCATTACCAAACGTATGATTTCCCTCGAAGGTCAATTTAATTGATCAAATGAGGAATATCCATTGCTTTGTTTTTATTCAAACTGCTCCGTTCTAGAGACCAAACTAACACACACACACGTGACACTACTTTGTTTACACTCAAGCACATTTCACTTGTGTATGTCGATGACTCAGAAGTCTTAATCGTAGCTTGCAGCCCCACCTTTCTCTCCCAGTGTTCATGTTTGCGCTCCGTCTTTACAACCATGTTTGTTTGTCTTCTTTTGTCCCGAAGACATCAGGGAAGATCTCTCTGAGCAGTGGAGCTCAAGGGCAGAGCAAGAGGAGCCAGTGCCCCCCAACATTAAAGATGAGATAGAGGCCCGCTGTATTAAAGAGGAGGAGCCACAGCCTCCTTTCATTAAGGAAGAAGAGGAGGAGCACAGCATCAGTCAGGAGGAGGCTGACATCAGCAAGTGTCCAGTGATTGTCAAGGGTGAGGATGATGACTGTGAAGGTCACAGGGACGAGAAGAGAGGACCAGAAGTTGACAGCCTCCTAGCCCCGCTGTCTGATAGCGACGACGTGACGTCTGACGACGAAGACTCTAAAGCTGACTTGACGTGCGACGCAGACAGCAAGCACTTTAAACGCTCGCGCACAAGGGAAAAAACATTCAGCTGCTCGTTGTGCAGTAAAGCTTTTTTTCGAAAGGCACATTTGCTGGCTCACACCAGAACGCACATTGGTGAGAAACCATTCTGCTGCCCGTTTTGCGGCAAACCGTTCTCCGAGAGGGCTCATTTGATAGCACACACAAGAACGCACACAGGAGAAAAGCCCTTCTTCTGCTCGTTCTGTGATAAAAGATTCTCCACCAAGGGACAGTTGATCTCACACACCAGAACACACACCGGAGAGAAACCCTTTTCCTGCTCAGTCTGCAGCACCGACTTCAGCGATAGCTCGGCGTTGGCGCGACACATGAGAACGCACACGGGTGAGAAACCTTTTATGTGTTCCGTTTGTTTCGAGAGATTTTCTCAAAAGGGAAACCTGACGACACACATGAGGACACACACGGGCGAGAAACCTTTTGCGTGCTCAGTTTGTGGCGAGAGGTTCTCGCAAAAGGGCAATTTGAATACGCACATGAGACGACACACGGGCGACAAACCGTTCAGCTGCACTCTGTGTGAGGAAAGATTCACTCGTCACTACCAGCTCTACAAACATAAATGCCCGGCAAGGACCACTAGTGCAAAGTGACGGGGCATAGAAATGTTGGAATGCACTCCCCGCCATGCATCTTGCTCTTTTGGACCACCTCACCCCGGTACAGTGGACCCCAAGTCTGCAAATCCAGAAGAACTGTAAGTCTTCCACCCAGTGTCGAAGGAATCACTTCTCATTGACTCTCTGATGCTTTACTGGATGCCCACAGGAGGGGTAGTATTTGCTAATTGCTTCTCTTGGCCTGGAGACATGTTGGGACCTCCTTTTAAAATCCTATCAAACCTTATATGCCGTTTCCGTGGATTTGATTGTTTAAGGGAAGCTAACGTTCGTGCCCAACTGTAACACCCTTGACAACCTAAAAGGTGCTAAAAAGGTGACGTCCCTTCGTAGTGTTTGTGACACCTTGTCTGTCCAAGTTTGCATTTTGCCACACTACTCATGTCACGTGACTTACATACGTGCATAAAATTGTTGGTACTCTCCCGTGAAAGGAAGAAAAACCCACAAAGTAACTGAAATAACTCAAAACTGGCACAAATAATGCATCTGAAACAGGGTGTCTTTAATCTGTGCAGGCTACAAGGAAATCGCAAGGCATTCTGAAGCCAAGTGTTTCCGAAAGCTGTCAGTCGCAGGTTACGGGGTCCTCCAGCAGACAATGACCCAAAAACACACACTGAAAAGTGGCAAAGCGCCAAACATTGGAGTATTCTGGAGCATTCAACCTTTTATAAACTCTGATTTAAATCTAATTGAATATCTGTGGAAAGAGACACTAAAACATTTGGTCTGGAGAAGACACACATCACACCCTAGTGGGCCAGTATACCCGTGGACAAGTGCAGGAGTTTTATTGAGTTATTGTGGTGGATTGATTGCGGTAATTGCTTCAAAAGAAGTGTTTGATTTCCATTTTCCAGTTACTTCAGTGATTCTTGTGGGTTTTTTCCTTTGGCGTAGAGGTAAGAATGAAGGCCATTTTGAAGACCACGGTGTTTCTTTACGTACAACTAGTGGCCCGCAATGCACGGCTTTTTGCACTTTTGTGTTTGTGAAACGTTTCAAAAACACCCAAAACATTATTATTTGTTTACTTTTTGTCATTGTTCAGAGCCGCCATGTTAGCAAGGCAAAGTGCGCTCCGATTCTGTTGTTCCACCAGCTGTGAAATAATAAGAGTCTCAAGTAAGGTTAAGAAATGAATATTAAAAGGAGTAGAAATGCAATAACAGTTGCAATGCCAATGTTCAATGACCAAACAGCCAATGTCTAACGAGGCCTTTGTGGTCTCTAAAGTGAAACAGAGTTCCTTGTCCTCATAAGTTGTGGATGCGGTCCCAATGATTAGGAAACTTCCTGTTAACTGTTGGTGTGTTGGCCTGATCCGGTTTTAACCAGTTCTTGGTTAGGGGGCTGAGCTTCTCAGCCAGAACACAGAAATGGTGACTCATAATGAATGTGTGTGTGTGAGAGATGAATTAAAAAGAACAGAGGCACCTTCTGTTTCAAGTGAAAGGTCTGGCAAATGTATTCCCTCTGCACATACATGTGGAGTTTGATCCTAAACCACTTGTGAGCTAAGACCTATCTATCGTCTAGTCGCTCATTGAAGTGTGCACCTTGTGTGTTGCCACCTGCAGCATATTCCTTTTTCTATTCCTACTCCTATTTGGTAATAATACACATACAAAATTACAGTAAAAAATAATCTTGTGTCCTGCAGACGTCAGTGAAGAAGATCTTGCCCCCGAGCAGCAGGAGTGGAGCTCCAGGCTGGAGCAGGAAGAGCCACAGCCCCCCCACATTAAAGAGGAAGAGCAGGAGCAAGTGTGGACTCGGGAGGAGGCTGACATCAGCGAGTTTCCAGTGACTTGTGAGATTGTGAAGCGTGAAGGTGGTGGAGACTCTAAAGGTGACATGACCTGTCTCAGTGACAACAAACACTTCAAGTGTTCCCAGTGTGACAAAACCTTAGGCGACAAAAGACATTTAAAAAGACACATGAGGTGTCATACAGAGGAAAAACCCTTCAGCTGCTCTTTTTGCGGTAAAAGGTTTCCCCGAAATGAACACTTGATATCACACACAAGAATACACACTGGCGAGAAACCGTTTTCGTGTTCAGTCTGTGCTCAAACATTCTCACATAAATCCAACTTGACAACACACATGCGAAGACACACCGGAGAAAAACCCTTTTCCTGCTCCGTTTGCGACGAAAGATTCTCGAGAAAAATCAGCCTGGTCATACACACAAAAACGCACACTGGGGAGAAGCCATTCAGTTGCTCGCACTGTGCTAAAATGTTCTCGTTGAAGGAGCACTTGGTCACGCACACAAGAACGCACACAGGAGAAAAACCATTTTCCTGCTCAGTCTGCAACACCAGTTTTAGTGACCGATCGGCGTTGGCCCGACACACGCGGACACACACCGGAGAGAAGCCTTATTCCTGCTCGGTTTGTGGTAAGAAGTTCTCTATAAAGGCGTATCTGGTGAAACACGGAGGGACGCACACGGGGGAGAAACGTTTTTCATGTTCAGTTTGCAACGCCAGTTTCAGTTTCCGTTCAGCGCTCGTTCGACACGCGAGGACACACACCGGCGAGAAAGCATTCAGTTGCAAGGTGTGTGATAAAACATTCTCCGATAGGAAGCGGCTAAGCAAACACAAGTGCGCCGTGAAGCGGTGCATCAGCGCGTGAAATACGGTTTATTACAGTCGCTGATGCGAATACGACATGGGGACATTTCATGCACTTTTATTCTCATGTTTAACATGCTAGAGGTCAGGCTCCCCAGCTGCTTGGTGCAAAGCTCGCCCACGACCGTCCAGTTTGCTTGCCAGACCATTTGACGATCTGATGTCTTATTGTGTGCAGACGTATTTTCAAACAAAGACAGTAAACAAAAAGAAACATTTTCATAAGACTCCTGTCTTAAAACAGTCACTTTCCTGGGATGGTGCAGGCGCCGGTGTCGCTTTTTACAGACGGCCTCACAATCGGCTTCAAAGTTCTTTGACCCAGGTATTTGTACTGTTTTCTAAAATCAGTCACCACGTATTTCGTTTTGTTTTCTACTGGCTAACACCTAAACAGAGTCAATTATTTGTGAGGTATTTTCATACAGAAGATGCTCTCTGTTGCAGTATGCCAAGCCTGATATTGTAAAAATGAAATAAACACGCAGCATTTCATTGGAGTCCTGAATGGCAACCACCAGTTGTCTCTGTTTTTTTTGTTTATGGGTCAGTTCCAGGGCCACAAACAAGCAAAAAAAGGTGAGTTATTGTGCCTCCCATAAAAATGACTATTTTTGACACTCCAATAAAGCCTGGATTATGGTGCCTTGTCAAGGCACCAGTATATGCTACGCTGGCTTTCTCCTCCCCTTCCAAATCCTCCTGCTAGCTCGATGCTGACGTTCTTCTACAATTTTGGATCAACATTTGCAATAAAAGTGACTTGTGTTTATTACATTAGATTTGCCTCTTATAATCCTCCCCATCTCTCTTTAATTGCCATTGTTTGCTTGCAACGAAGGAAGCTAACAAGCTAAATGCATAGAAGCATAATCGGTGCGGTGTCTTTGTCCTGACAGTCGACACTCACCGAGATGTTTGGTCTGCAAAGTAAATACAAACAATTGCAACAGCGCAAAATGGTGCTTGGTACATAACTAAAGAAATGCTGCTCCAATACAGTTGAAAAGCCAACAGTTCAGGAAATGCTTGACAGCATGAAAGTACATGTGACAAACTCAATCCCACAGCTTTACGGTGGAAACATGACATATTATATATGTGTATAGGCACACACATTATGTATTATTTCACACTACTCTATTATTATTATTATTATTACATATTATCGGAACACCTCAGAAAATGTTGACAATAATATAGTTTAGCGTCAAATGCAGCTGCATTGTTAAATGGAAAAGTTTGCTTGTTCTGTCATATATTTGTTCACTGTACTTTTCTTAAAATCAATGTTAAAATTTTGTCTCGTCTTATTCTCATGGATCCAACTTCACATAGTCTCGTCTCGTCTTGTAAACCGGGTGTCCCGTGACACCCCAAATAGTACCCGCCACCAATGAATGATAAAGAAAGGTGACCAACAAAACCAATAGATTTGTATTATTATTACTGTATTTTTGTATAATTGTATTATTAGATTATTTTTATTTTGAGGAAGGACTGGAAGTTTGATATTTAGTATCAACATTTCAATTTTTTGTCTTGTCCTTTTGCCGTTTTGCTAGATTGTTCCCAGTTTTGCTGTTGTGCTTTTTTAAAAATTGTATCTGTACAATGTGCTGTGAGGCGAAATTGGTCATTACTGGCATAAATCATTCCGAAATGTTAATATATTCATCATTCTTGTATTGCATTTCATCATTTAAATGTATAACATGACCCCGCCTCTCGCCGGAAGTCAGCTGGGATAGGCTCCAGCATACCTAATGATGCATACCTAATTAGCAGACTGCTGCTAATTAGCTGAAAAGCTTTTCGCGTCTTCTGTGCCGAAATAAAACTTATAGTATTAGAGGTGTCTATTTGACAAAATAACTTATTTGAGTTGTGTTTTTTTTCAATAACAAAAACAATTGTGGTGCACGGACAAAAGACGAAGAAACACTTCCGGTCTGGGTCCACATCCGGGTTACAGCCATTCCCGGAAGAGAAGCAATATTTACTTGACACGAATGTCAGCGAATATTTGGGATTCAAGTCATCCGGAGAGTTAAATCGTCGACGAACGACATGGCGACCACCATCAGCACCCAGCGGGGACAAGTAAGTCAAATTAAGTCTCCCTTTTCGCCTGGTAGCCACCTTTGGGTCTTTTTTGAAGCGTTACACCTCCGCGATCCAGGGTGTGACTAAACCCTGGATTGGGGTTTGTGTTAGCTTGCTAACCGGTAACGCTTTATGATGTAACGGAAATGAGAATGACGTAATAGTATCACATGACGGAATGTGTTATTTGGGTCCTATTTAATAGTGTTTTACGGAAATGTCACAAATGTGAATAACAGCGCTGATCAAGGAAAACCTCCTAAAGGATGAATATTGTGATGAATGGTAACTTCAGAACCGGGTGCTACATGGCAGACATTCAGGGTAAGAGAGTTGCCAGGTGTTGAGTGACGCTGATGGTCAAGGTGTGTTTCTGCAGGTATACGTGGGCGAGCTTCCCCAGGACTTCCTACGCATCACGCCCACTCAGCAGCAACAGCAGGTGCAGATGGACGCGCAGGCCGCCCGCCAGCTGCAGTACGGCGGCACCATGGGCACCGTGGGCCGCCTGAGCATCACCGTGGTGCAGGTACGGCAGTTGATACACACCGGCTCGCTTTTAACCGCAGCGCCGGACACAATACTTGCCTCCATTTGCGCCTTAATCTGGATCTCACGTGCCCTTTGCTGTGATTGGTCGGTGCAAGTGAAATCGTCACCTTTGCTTTCAGGCTAAGCTGGCAAAGAATTATGGGATGACACGTATGGATCCGTACTGTCGCATCCGCTTGGGCTACGCCGTGTACGAGACGCCCACGGCTCACAACGGGGCCAAGAACCCGCGCTGGAACAAAGTGATCCAGTGCACGGTGCCCCCTGGTGTAGACTCCTTCTACCTGGAGATCTTTGACGAGGTGGGCGGGGGCTGCCGGCTCACAGGTGGACCACCAGCAAGCGCTGTGTTGACTATTGTGTTGTTGTTGTGATGGACAGAGGGCGTTCTCTATGGACGACCGCATCGCGTGGACACACGTCACCATTCCTGAGGGCCTGAGGGAGGGCAGCGTGGTGGATGAGTGGTTCACGCTCAGCGGCCGGCAGGGCAACGACAAAGAGGGCATGATCAACCTTGTCATGTCTTTCTCTGTCCGTATACACAAAATCCCTCTCACACCGTACACGTTTCTATTAATAACTATACTGAATCTCCTGTGTGTTTTGTCTAGTCCTTCCCGGCAGGAATGATGCCTCAGCCCGTGGTCCTGATGCCGTCTGTCTATCAGCAAGGCGTCGGCTACGTGCCCATCACAGGTGACATGCTTGATCACGTAAAGCACACATTTTGTGCCATCACTAGGGCTGGAAAAGTCTAGGATCTCCATGGAGTGAAATTGTCCTTGTGTCTCCAGGTGTACCCGCGGTCTACAATCAGGGCGTGCTGCCAGTGGCGGTGCCGGGGGCTGTGCCGGCCGGCGGCACCCCCGTTGCGGCGTACAGTGAGGAGGATCTCAAGGCTTTGCAGGACATGTTCCCAAACCTGGACCAGGAGGTGGTGCGCACAGTGCTGGAGGCTCAGCAGGGCAACAAGGACGCTGCCATCAACTCGCTGCTGCAGATGGCCGAGGAGCTCTAACAGCGACCACAGCCCCGCAGGTCATCATCACTCCCTCGTCTGCTCCCAGTCTCGTTATATCCCTGCATCGTCGTCATAGACGTTTTTGTGCAGTGGTTTCCATGACGACGGCAATGCCCTCTCGCGTAAGTAAGGATAAAAAAAGAACACTAGGCTGGAGGAGATGTGCGCACCCTTTCCAAAGCAAAGCAACACCTGTCCCATGACCTCCTCCCAGCCAATCTGCTGCCAGGAAGCTCCGCTCGTCACGTTAGCTTGTGCTAAAATAGAAAGATGCTAATCATTGTTGACCAAAAGTGAGCTGTTTATATTTTGTTCTGATTACTTCAGACCGGCCACACCAAACGTCTCTTTAGGGCCTTCTCCTGAAAGTGTCAGCTTTATATGTACTTGTAAAAAAATAAAGATATATCTATATATCCACGAAGAAGTCAACAAGAATTTGTTGGATTGCATCGAAACACTGATTTAAGAGTAACTAGAACATATTTTGGGCAAAAGTGTGCAGATGACACCCAGCTCTACCTCTCTAGCAAACCAAATTACATAATCCCTCCCAAATCAAATCTTAGCTCAGCTCCAATTTCCTCGCACTCAACTGTGAAAAAACAAATCCTTCTGGTTGGTTCCAAGTCGACTGTATCAGAAGTTGCCAGTTTTTCTTTCAACATCAACATCACCGCCGTCTTCCCCGTCCCTCAGGTTGAAAGTATAATTCCAAACCCACATCAATAACATTACCCGGTCTGCATATTTCCATCTATGCAACATCAATTGCCTACACCCTTGACTCGCCCCCATACTACAGTGGTGTGAAAAAGTGCTTGCCCCCTTCCTGATTTTTATTTTTATTCCTGTTTGTCACACCTAAATATTTCAGATCATCGAACAATTCTTAATATTGTCCCATTACATCTTGAATAAAAGTAACGTCGTCATACAAACAGTAAAATTTGGTGGTGGTAGTGTGATGGTCTCGGTATGCTACTTCAAAACCTGGAAGACTTGCTGTGATAAATGAAAGCATGAGTTCTGCTGTGTAGCAAAAAATCCTAAAGGAGAATGTCCGGCCATCTGTTGGTGACCTCAAGCTGAAACCAACTTGGGTTCTGCAGCAGGACAATGATCCAAAACACAACAGTAAGTCCACCTCTGAACAGCTGAACAAAAACAAAACGAAGACGTGGAGTCTGACTTGAATACTATTGAGATGCTTTGGCATGATCTTAAAAAGGCGCTTCTTCCTGTAAAAGCCTCCAATGTGGCTGAATGACAACAATTCTGCAAAATTCCTCCAGAGAGCTGTAAGAGACTCATTGCAAGTTATGGCAAACGCTTGATTGATTGCAGATTATAACTGCAGTTCCCCGATGATATGACCACATCCCTCCTGATATTGTTGTTTGGTCCACCACATCGGTGGACCTCATCAAACTGACAGTTCCACAGGAGGAGGGATTGAGACCATGTACGCCAAGATGGCCATCAAAGACCACCATACCATCTACCTAGTTGCTAGATGTTCCCACCCTCACCTTTGGTCACGAGCCTTCCCGGTGAGGTGCTCTGGGTATGCCCCCATCCCCCCGAGGGGGCAGACCTAGGACACGGAGGGATTATGTCTCAGCTGGCCTGGAACCTACCGGTGGAATTGCAAAAGGGGGCTGGGGCTGAGGAAGTCTGGACCTCCTTGCTGGGACCTGCCCCCGGATAAGGGCAATACAATTGTGATGTTTTTCAGTTGTAAATTCATAAAAGTGTGTTTTATTTCACAGCTGTGGCTTTCTTTCAGTTGATAATAATAAAAAAGTATGTTTTATTATCCGTTTGTGTTGGTTGGCACTTTTATTCTGAAGCCGTGATGACGGAAGTAGCGTAAATGACGCTCCGGAGCCCGGCCTACTTTTTAATAAAGCTAATTGTTTTGACGTAGAGATGTTTCTCGTGCGAGTGCATGCCCACATTTAAGTGCGTGTTGAAGTACCAGCTGTGTTGTGTCGGGCGGGGTGTTTCCAGCTGTTGTCTCGTTCTGCTGGGTGGCGCTTTTATTCTGAAGTCATGATGACGGAAGTGACGTACATGACGCTTCCGAGCCAGGCTGACTTTTTATTAAAGCGATTTTTTTGACGTGGAAATGTTGCTGGCGATAGTGCTAGCCCACATTTAGATGCGCGCACAAACACCAGCTGTGTGTCGGTGTCGCCCCCGGACCGGAAAGTGGCCCCAAAATGCACCTTTGGCAACTCGGCTGCTTCCCGTCTAGACGCTGATTGGTTCGTTAAATGTCCACTCGACGTCTGTCAAGTATGTCTTTTGTTCTCCGGCCCGTCCAGTGTGTCTGCTTTGAGTGCAAAGGTTAAAGAAGTAACTTCGTAACGGAAGTCTGGTGGAAGTGAGCTCGTGGAGTAAACACTCCCGTTTGGCGCGGCTAGCTTGGTGGCTAACCAGCGTTAGCATCAAATCTGAGACACGGCGCTACAATCTCGCCAATCAACGCGCATCGCGTCGATTAAAGTCTTCCTGGTTGCGTCAAAGTCATTCAAGTCGTCGTCGGGCCTCGTCGGTCGTTTTTTCCCGGCGTTCTTGTCAAACGTTCGCTTTGCATTGTTTGCCTTGCTAGCAGTTCCTCTTTAGCATTTCTTTTGTTCGCCGCTTCTCTCACAAGATGACACTTTCATTACTCGCTTAATTTCCCCGCTGGAAGATGCCGTTTAGAAACTTGGGGGAAACTTGTGCACCGACGCCCGTCATTGTTGTTGACTGTTGGCAACCGGGGATGCTGCTAACATGCTAACCAGGACTTGTGTTTGTCTTGCAGGACTTTCCAGTTAAGACTCCAGTCTTTGTCAAGGAGGCTGCTCCGATATGACGAAGAGAAGTTTGTCTCTTCAGCTTGTTAAAAGGTAAAAACACATCTGACTGCAGACCCCAGCTGGGCTGATCGATATTATTGATTAGCACGTTCATGATTTGTGTCTTGCTTGCGTAGCTGTTTGCTTTTGCAACAGAATGTTTCACCCCGTCTTTCCTTGGTAGAGGTTAGGTAAAGATGAACATTCCCGTTCCGAAATGTGATGACAGGATGCTGAACCATCACTGCAGACGGAACCCCGAGCTGCACGAGGAGCTGCAGATCCAGGCTGCGGTGGTGGCGGGCGATGTCTTCACCGTCAGGAGGATGCTGGAGCGAGGGTACTCGCCAAAGATCCGGGACGCCAACGGCTGGACTTTGCTGCACTTCTCTGCCGCCAAAGCGAAAGAGAGATGTGTGCGCGTCTTTCTGGAGCATGGAGGTCAGACTTGTGTTGTTTGTGCTGTCGTTGACCTCGGCGGGCCGCGAGCTGAACGGTGACAAACCGACTCACTGTCCACACGTACACTGGGACAAATGTATTTTTTACTGTGTGCAGTAAAAGCTACATTCACACAGCTACAAAAAATACTATAACACAATACTATACTACTAATACTATAGCACAATAACTGCTAAACATTGCAATGCTTAGAAATAATCCAAATAATAAAATGTGAAAAAAATGTGGACTTAACCTTGGACTGCTGAGGTTGCAATGACATGTAATAACAGCTAGGAGGCAGTGTTTGTCAGCACCCTCACCTGTCCCCTCTGCTCCCATATAGCCGACCCCACCGTGAAGGACTTCATCGGGGGCTTCACGGCGCTGCACTATGCCGCCATGCACGGCCGGGCGCGCATCGCCCGCCTCATGCTGGAGTCCGACTTCTGCAATGACATCATCAACGCCAAGAGCAACGACGGCTGGACGCCGCTCCACGTGGCGGCCCACTACGGCCGAGACTCGTTTGTGCGGCTCCTGCTGGAGTTCAGAGCCGAGGTGGACCCGCTGAGCGACAAGGGGACCACACCGCTGCAGCTGGCCATCATCCGTGAGCGCTCCAGCTGCGTGCGCATCCTCCTGGACCACAGCGCCAACATTGACATTCAGAAGGGCTTCCTTCTGCGCTACGCCGTCATCAAGGGCAACCACTCCTACTGCCGCATGTTCCTGCAGCGGGGGGCCGACACAAACCTGGGACGTCTGGAAGACGGCCAGACCCCCTTACACCTGTCAGCGCTCCGCGACGACGTCCTGTGCGCGCAGATGCTCTATACCTACGGCGCTGACACAAACTCCAGGAACTACGAGGGACAGACGCCTGCCGCCGTCTCTGTCAGCATGTCCAGACACAGCCGCCCGTGTCTGGACTTCCTGCAGGACGTCACCAGTGAGTACACAAACACACACACACACGTACACCAATCATTTCTACACTGAACATGTAGAGTGACAGCATCACATGATGTCATGTCAAAAATCCATTGATGTGACCGTGAGTAAACATAGGCTTTGTGCGGCCTGAGGTCATGTGATCTGGAAGGAACAAAAGCGGCATTCCAGCTGTGATATCAAATATCTGTTCCTGCCACACCTCTGGCGGCGTCATGTCACATGACACGTCTGCTTTGTCAAACTCAACCCTTTATTCAGAAATATTAATCTCCTTGATTACGTTTTTTTTTTGGGGGGGGGGGGGGATTTGCGTTCGGATTGGGATTTCCTACTCATGCCTGACTTCAATTTGTGCATTTGCATACTTGCACTTAGTTTAGTGCCCATTAATCACGATTAATTGCATTTTGTCCATAGTTAACTCACAATTAATTGCATTAATCACAGATAGAAATAAGTTTTTATCTATAATAAGTAGGAATGTAAATCACTGAACAATTTGATTCACAACTACATCAAATTTTATGAAAAGGGTTCATTACATAAATTTTGTAAATTTCATAAATATTGGCCATTGTTTTATTTAAGAAACATACATTTACCAATCCCCTAGTTTTCTAATGTTTAATGCGAGTGGCAATTTGTCCTACTTTGTTTGACGGCCTTTGACCGCACCTAAGGTCTCCCATGCACAGATACACTATTATACTGTATTTATCCCCTTTTTTATCACCTCATATTTGCTCCAAATTGTTGGTACTATGTGGGAATGCATAAAGGTCAGATTTGATTACCTTATTGAGTGCTAATGTCCATCACTGTGTGGTGCACATCTCATAACCCAAATTTTAGCTTGCGGTTTAAAGCAAAAATCAGCAGAGAGAGGGCTAGCACATAAAGCACTCGTTAGTTGGGGCGCTCGTATGTAGAGCTACCACTGCATATGACAATAAAAACATTTACCTGTACTTCTCCAGTTGACATAATCTATGAAAATTCCAATAACAGCTTGCGGCGGTGAGGCTAGGTGCAGCTGTTGTGGTGTGGAGTCACTACTTTATGTAAAGTAGTTCTTTGGCATAACAATGTTAACCATTGTAATAACGTCGCAGAAGCTTGGTTAATATGCAGGTCGCATTATTTGTAAATAGAGCGTTGCCGCTTTTTGAAGTTTTTTTCAGAAGGCCTTGTAGGTGGAATAGTTGCATCGCATTAGGTGCATTCTTAGTTGTTTAGAACGCACAGAAAAAATATTTGTTGAAGTCCCACATAGGGATCGATGTTTTTCCTTTTAAAGTAAACCAAAAATATTCATCCTTGTAGTAAACTACCTATAATATGCAAATAATAAAATATATATTATTGTTATATATATATTTATTTTAATTCAAAACATTACACAGGATAATTGTGAATGAAAATACTTTGGAAAGACTGTCACATTACCGGACATACAGTAGTGTTCAAAATAAAAGCAGTCCAATGTGACTAACCAGATGAAGTACTTTTATTAGTATATTTTTATTGCTACATGGCAAACAAGTTACTGGTAGGTGCAGTAGATTCTCAGAAAACAAACAAGACCCAGCATTCATGATATGCACGCTCTTAAGGCTGTGCAATTGGGCAGTTTGTTCAAAGGAGTGTTCCAAAAATAGCAGTGTGGCATTCAATTAGTGACCAAACCTTTTGAAATCAGGTGGCCCTTACTTAAGGATGAAAGCAGCACTTGTTGAACATGCATTTCTCTTTGAAAGCCTGAGGAAAATGGGTCGATCGAGACATTGTTTGAAAGAACGGCGTACTTTGATTAAAAAGGTAATTGGAGGGGGGAAAACTTCTGAAGAGGTGCAAAATATTTTTGGTTGTTCAGCTAAAATATCTCCAATGCCTTTAAAATGGAGAGCAAAACCAGAGACACGTGGCAGAAAACGGAAGACAACTATCAAAATGGATGAAAGGATAACCAGAATGGCAAATGCTCAGCCAATGATAAGTTCCAGGATAATCAAAGACAGTCTGGCGTTACCTGTATGTACTGTGACAGTCTGTGTGAAGCTAATCTTTTTACATGAATCCCCCACAAAGACCCTCTGTCAAAAAAAGCATGTGCAGTAGAGGTTACAATCTGCCAAAGAACACATCAACTGGAAAAGGGAAAGCCCTTGAAATGTCTGTTTTAACAAGACAATCACCCCAAACACACTAGTAAACCAGCAACATCTTATGTTGTAATGTTATGGAGGGGAAAGCCCAATCCCTGGACCTTAATCCACTGGAGAACTCGTGGGGCGACATAAAAATGCTGTTTGTGAAGCAAAACCAAGAAATGTTGATGAATTGTGGAATGTTGTTAAAGAATGTTGGAGTGGAATAACAGCTGAAAGTTGCCACAAGTTGGTTGAGCCCATGCCACACAGATGTGAAGCAGTTATACCAAAAACTAAATATTAGTTTAGTCATTCACAGGATTGCCAAATCCTAGAAACAAAAACGTTTGTGCAAAATAATTTTCAGTTTATAAATTGCAGACGCTGGTATTTTTTTACATTCATTTTTGTTTTAATTGTAAAGCCATCGCAACAAAAGCAATGCACACACAAAGTCTTTGATTCCTGTGGTTGATTGTTGTGGTTTGGTGTTCAGGGCGGCCCAGAAGCCTGCAGGACTTGTGTCGCATCAAGATCCGCCAGTGCATCGGCCTGCAGAGCCTCAGCCTGCTGGAGGAGCTGCCCATCGCCAAGGTCATGAAGGACTATCTCAAACACAAGTTCTAGCGCACCACGCACGTGCACACCCCCCTTCCCCAGACGCCGCCCCGCACGCCAGGAGGAAGTAAGAGAAGGCGAGGAAGAGGGAGGACCTGTACATGAACTGTGCTCGTGATCACTGAAGGTTAGTTGGTTCTGTGCGTTCCCGCTTTGCTCTCCATGTCAGAACCTTTTGCTGGCTCGGCACCCTGGCTGCGCGCGCGTGGGAGAAAAGGACCAGAGACTCCAGAAGGTCCGTCACTCCCTCTGCCCGACCGCCAAGGTGACGAGTCAGGGTGTGACTTGGCAGTCTGCCACATGGCCGTGCACGTCTCCCGCGTGGCGCGGACGTCTGCGTGTAAATATGTCTGACAATATTTTTGTACAATTTATTTAAACTGTGTGTGTGCGTGTGTTTTGCGTGTGTGTGCACGTGCGCGCTCACTCACCATTCCTCTTGATGAAACTGTGAATTTCACAATAAAATGTCACAGGAAGTAACAAACCTGTTGTGTTAACACACACACACGTCCTTCCTGTCTTTACACTTTGGGCTTCCAGCATCCAGGAATATGCCGCTGGTCTGTCACCATGGCAATGTGCGCCCCCTGCAGGATTGTGTAAAAAAAAAAAATTGTCAAGGTGCTCAGTCCTGTCTGGTCATACATGGGGGTGTCCAAAGTGCAGCCCGGGGGCCATATTTGGCACAGAGCTTGTATTTTATTGACCCTTTTAAAATCTCAAATGAATTTACTATTGAACATATTTAAATATTACACTACTAACTTGCATCACCTGTAACATAGCTTAGGATATATTGACCTACATTTGAAGCTTTTAGCATCTACAAAATATGAGGGGGGGTCCTCTGGAAAAGGTTTGGACACCCCCCCTAGCAGGCCTCTCGCATACGCTACACCCAACAAGGGGGTCCTCTTATTTTGATGGGAGGTTGTTCATCACGTTTGTTTTTGTCCTCCATGCACGTGCGCTTGTGTGCACGTGAATGCATTATCAGGGCGCTGGACTGAGGTTTTTTTTTTATGTTTTGAAAAGAGCAAGCGACTTGCTGAATGTACACAACGCGTGTGTCAATAAAGTTAACGACTTGTGAGGTTGGGAGAAAGTCCCCGCCACTCATTGGCTTTTTTTTTTTTTTTAACTTTTATGAAAGAAATCAATGTCTTTCCTTTGTCGTCCATTACCACCACCTCCTTTGGAAAGCAACTTAAATAACTGTGTGTGTGTTTTGAACAAAAGCTGAGAGGATGGCAGCCAGTCAAGAATCAGATCATCTTACGACAAGTTCTTATTTTGGGGGGTTTTGAATGAGGGTGTGTTTTTTGCCTGGAAAAGGCATTCGACCGTGTCCCTCGTGGTGTCCTGTGGGGGGTGCTCCGGGAGTACGGGATTGATGGTCCGCTTCTACGTGCCATTCGGTCCTTGTACAATCGAAGCAGGAGTCTGGTTCGCATTGCCAGCAGTAAGTCCAGCTTGTTTCCGGTGAACGTTGGCCTCCGCCAAGGCTGCCCTTTGTCACCGATTCTGTTCATAATCTTCATGGACAGAATTTCTAGGCGCAGTCAAGGTGTTGAGGGAGTCCAGCTTGGTGACCTTAGGATCTCGTCTCTATTTGCAGACGATGTGGTCCTTATGACCTCATCAGGCTGTGACCTTCAGCGTTTACTGGAGCGGTTTGCAGCTGACTGTGAAGCTTCTGGGATGAGACTCAGCACCTCCAAATCCGAGGCCACGGTTCTCAGTTGGAAACGAGTGGACTGTACCCTCCGGGTCGGGAGTGAGGTCTTGCCTCAGGTGGAGGAGTTCAAGTATCTCAGGTTCTTGTTCACGAGTGAGGGAAGGTTGGAGCGTGAGATCGACAGACTGATCGGTGCAGCATCTGCAGTAATACGGTCGCTGTACCGGACCGTCGTGGTGAAGAGAGAGCTGAGCCGGAAGGCAAAGCTCTCTGTTTACCGATGGATCTACGTTCCCACCCTCACCTATGGTCATGAGTTATGGATCATGAGCGAAAGAATGAGATCGCGGATACAAGCGGCGGAAATGAGTTTCCTTCGTAGGGTGGCTGGACTCACCCTAAGAGATAGGGTGAGGAGCTCGGCCATCCCAGAGGAGCTCAGAGTAGAGCCGCTGCTCCTTCACATCGAGAGGAGCCAGTTGAGGTGGCTCGGCCATCTAGTCCGGATCCCTCCCGGGCGCCTCCCCGGTGAGGTGTTTCGGGCATGCCCGGTCGGGAGAAGGCCCCCGAGAAGACCTAGGACAGGCTGGAGGGACTATGGCTCACAGCTGGCCTGGGAACGCCTTGGTGTCCTCCCGATAGAACTGGAAGAGGTCGCTGGGGACCGGGAAGTCTGGAATTCCCTACTGAAGCTGCTGCCCCCGCGACCCGGACCCGAATAAGCGGAGAAAGATGGATGGATGGATGGGTGTGTTTTTAAAAAAATTTTTAAAGAGACTTGGGCCTTACTGAGCTCTCTAGTCGCTTCAGATTGTGCAGCTTCTCTTGTGGTTTTCAGAAATGCAGTCCTTAATTAGTCCAAAGAATATGCATTTTAAGCACTTTTTTGCCTAAAGCAATGTAAAATACACATAAGGCATTCAGAAGATGCATCTAAAGCTGTCCTGACATTGAGTATGGCCACTAGGTGTCAGTAATGGTACTGTAATGTGGCACAAGCATCAGACTTTTTTGAATTACCTCACAACAGGCACAATAATACCTACCTGGACTCAACCATGAAGTGTCACATTCTGTCCGCCCTGCCGGTCATGCTTCATGTCTAGCCTGACTGCAAGAAACATGCTAACATTAGCTTAGCCTCCTGGCTGTGGACTATAGCATTAGAGTCTGTAGTGTCACGAGACAAGCAGAGGTCAGCTAACTCCATACTGTCTGTGTGTGTGTGTGTGTGTGTGTGTGTGTGTGTGCGCGTGTCCTATGTGACAATAGGACGCATTGATCCATTGAAGTTGTTCCACGGGAGCAGAGTTGAGTCCCCCCTGAAGTCTCACTTTTAAGCAGAGCACTGATCCATTCATTAAAGCATCACCTTACACTGAACCAGACTGGGTCATAGTTCTGGGGGTAGCCTAACTGGACTGAAGAGCGGTCTCCTCCCAGCAAGTCCACCTGAGAAGGTCAAGGCTGGCTGATATTGGCCCAGCTTTCAGTGTACTGTTCGGACAGGAAGGGAAAGCGCAGTCCCACAGTCAAAACCATAGCAGCATTGGGAACACAAGCACCAGAACCTTCACATCAGCAGGCAGAAGGATGCTAGCTTTGTGCTAACAGAAGCATGAAGAAGTATCAATGAGTCGCTACTTCCACGCAAAGTTGAACAAAGTCTTCTTTGACTTTGATATTCTACCTAGCAACAAGCAGAGCAGGGGCGGCGGCTGAAAAGACTCTTTGTTTGGTTCTGAACACCTGGACGGGCTCATCTCTCCAGCCCCCAAGCCCTCTGCCTCCCTCCCAACTCCCTCTGCAAGTCTCTATCAGACTGTCTTTGTCTTTGGCTCTCACGCTTCTCCGCCTGCTAACATTTGCCGCGATGCTTGGGAAAGTTTTGACCCGGTCCAGTGGCCTCGAGCTGATACAGGAAAAAAAATTCTGTCTGTTTTTTTGATGCTTATTATTTACTCTACGGTTAGTGTTGAGTTTATTTCCTGCTCCACGGGAAAATGGCTTAAGTGAGGCTAATTAGCCAATTAGTAGACAAAAGCGGCGGTTGACACGTCACATGATCAAAGTAGCCCGTGGCCACGCTTCCTCTCGTTAAAGTGCGACGTTCAAGAGGTCAGGTCGCGGAGGTGCTTTGTATGGCGGCTTCTGCACGGGCGGAGCTTGAGGAGCTGAGGCGGGCGGAGCCCAGATGCCTCCTAAAAAAGCTGAGGCGGAGCAGGAGGAGCTCACACGAGCAGGCTACCCACCAGGAATGTCTCACAACGGAACCACAGAGAACGGAGCGGCCCTCCCCCGACCCGTCCTGGTAGAAGAGGTCAGGTACACCAAGGTAAGCGCAAAGGATCACATCGGGGGTAGGAACAGAATGAAAGGAGGCAAAAGCAAGTTTGTTTCATTTCAGATCTTCATCGACAATGAGTGGCGAGCGTCCAGCGCGGGAAAGACCTTTGCGACATTTAACCCTGCCACAGGTGCCAAGATCTGTGACGTGCACGAGGCAGACCACGTAAGATGTTTTGATTTTATCGAAGCAATCCTTCTGGCGGGATATTCTTAGTGTCTTTCAGGGGCGTCCAAACTTTTTCCACCAAGGAGTCTACTGAAAAATGAAAGTATGCGGGGGCCGCTTTGGTTTTTAAAATATATTTTTTACATTTTGTAAAAATCTTAAATTAACATTTTTAATTTTTGTGAAGGCTATTTTTGTTTAAATCCCTCGGCGCTTCGGCTTCTCTATCGAAATCTATTCAAAATTTTTGAAGTATTGTTTGAATTATTGAATTATTGTTTGAATTATTGTTTCGTGGTTGACTACGGACTACTATTAGTCAAAAATAGGCACATACAAGCAAATTTCTACATATTCCAGACCTAAATGAAGCATTTCTAAGCTAGCAAAATGGACAAAAATACAAATTGTAAAACATTCAGAAGACTCATTCGAAGATGTGATATGTAAAAATCACACGGACAGACAAACGCCTTCCAGGAAGTACTGTTCTGTGCTGAAACAGGACGTAAAAAACAAAAGACCTCAATACTAACAGCATATATTATGCCTTATGGTTTTTCTGTTATGTCTACAAATAACTAATTTGGGTAATATGAGTGTAAAGGCGAACATAGGGGTGTTATGTGTGGTCTAGATGGCTCGAATGTTAAAACGTATTCGGAATGTAAACATGTTTTGTATGCTTTTATTACAGAAATATTCAATTTATGAAGAAGGAATCCTGCTTTGTGGAAATTCAGTTATCATTCACTAATAAATGAGGGAACATTATTTCTATTGCCAAGGCCCAGGAAAAAATGGCCGCCAGGCCAGACCTTGGGCACCCCTGGCATATTTATATACTGTATGACTGAATGTTGGCAAAATAAAACGTGCGTATTTGGGCAGACATTCTCAAACGGATACGGTTTGTGTCGTGATTGTCGCTGCACAGGAAGACGTCGACAAGGCGGTGGCGGCGGCGAAGGCGGCGCAGCAAAGAGGCTCAGCTTGGCGCCGGATGGACGCGTCCAGCAGGGGCCGCCTGCTGCACAAACTGGCTGATTTGATGGAGAGAGATCGACTTCTGCTGGCGGTCTGCCTCAACTTCCTTGTCATCCTAAAATGAGATCATGCCTGGTGTTCTGTCTTCTTGTGACACGTTGATGGTAAATAAGGCCGCCATGTGTCCAGACTTTGGAGACGATGGACACGGGGAAGCCCTTCCTGCAGTCCTTCCTAGTGGACCTGGACGGGAGCATCAGAACGCTCCGATACTTTGCCGGCTGGGCCGACAAGATCCACGGAAAGAGTCTTCCGATTGGTGAGTGTCCTTTTCCGTTGGACGATCATCCCGACTAGGGAAGTAGACGGCCACAATGTATGCAGCCAGACATTAAGTGTGTGTGTGTAGAAGCTCTATTATCATCAAACTAGTTAATTAGTTAGCTCCTCTTGCGCAGAGATTTGTCCTCCCCCACCCCCGGCCTCCTACCAATTAGTCGGACAAAACCTTTTCCTTCCCATTAGACCTCCAGGAATGCTTAGAGACGACACAAAAGGCCAAACGTCACTCATGTGCGAAAACTAACAATTCCCCCTTGCGGCGTGGCACCCCGAAACCTTGAATAACAAACACACCAAGGCGCCCTCTTAGTGCAATGGCCCCCCTAGTTGTTAGTGCAGTGGCCCCCTAGTGGCCATTTGAAAGAACAGTCACAGCACAAAGTAAGTTCGTTTCTCTCCCAAAAAATGGGCGGGGGTGGCACCGCGTCTCATCTTTCTCACTGACATCAGCTGGCGTGACTCTCCAGTCCTTCCCCAAAGAAGTTGACGAGCGTCGCCGTGGGGGGTGGGGTGGGGCAGACGGGAAACGGGAGAAGGTCAAGGTGTGGCACAAGATCTGTCAGGTGACAAAGGTGGGACACGGGCAGGCAATGCGAAGGTTCCCATTAAAAGTTACAGTGTGGCACTCTCTTCTTCTTCTTCTTCTGCTTCTGAGGCGTGATAGCGCCACCTGCTGCTCATCTCACAGGGGGCCATGTGATTGGCCTGTCAATCAAACAGGCCGTCCAAACAGAATTTGTGACATTTTCTCGTTGCAGACGACACCTTCGTGTGCTGGACGCGACACGAGCCCGTCGGCGTGTGCGGCGCCATCATCCCGGTGAGTCCGCTTTGCTTTCACTTTCACTTGTCTTGTAATGGGCCTTCGTCTGACCCGCAGTGGAACTTTCCTCTGCTCATGCTGACGTGGAAAATGGCGCCGGCGCTGAGCTGCGGAAACACGCTGGTCATCAAACCTGCCGAGCAGACGCCACTAAGCGCCCTCCACGTAGGCGCCCTCATCAAAGAGGTCAGAGGTCACCGGAGCACTGTTGTGACAGGGACATGAGGACGCGGTGCCCCCTGGTGGTCATGTCGTGATGGTATTTTCTGTTGTCAGGCCAACTTCCCACCAGGCGTGGTCAACATCCTGCCGGGATTGGGACCCACAGCCGGCGCCGCCATCTCCAGTCACATGGACATCGACAAGGTGGCCTTCACAGGGTCTACAGAAGTTAGTGTCCTTTTTACTTTTTATTTTTTTGGACCCGCTTCAAAGATTCTGTATTAGCCAGACGCCACTCTGCTCACCGCTGCCTTATATCATGCAGGTTGGTCAGCTGATCAAAGAGGCGGCGGCCAGAAGTAATCTGAAGCGCGTGACGCTGGAACTGGGCGGGAAGAACCCCTGCATCGTGTTTGCGGACTGCGACTGTACGTCCCACGGGTTCCAAACATTTTGTTTTTTACCTTTTTGCTGTCAAACTGACATTCTTACCTGCCGCAGACTTTTTGGGATCGTTTGTCTTGTAAAAGCCAAACAGTTAATATTGTGGCTGTTGTGTGCGCTGATGGTGTGGATTACTTCTTTGTGTGCGTGCAGTGCAGCTAGCGGTGGAGGAGAGTCAGAAAGGGGCGTTCTACAATCAAGGCCAGTGCTGCACGGCGGCGTCACGCGTCTTTGTGGAAGAGAGCATCTACGGGGAGTTTGTGCGTCGCAGCGTCGACAACGTTAAAAAGATCGTGATGGGGGACCCCCTGGACCCTTCCACCTCACATGGACCTCAGGTGAGGTGACCTCAGACATGTCGTTACGGGAAGGCAGACGTCGCCTAATGACGTGCCCGCGGTGGGTGATCAGATCGACAGGAAGCAGTTCGACAAGATCATGGATCTGATCGAGAGCGGCAAGAAGGAGGGAGCGCACCTGGAGTGCGGAGGGGGAGCGGCGATGGGCGAGGATGGGCTCTTCATCGCCCCCACCATCTTCTCGGGGGTGGAGGATCACATGCGCATCGCCACGCAGGAGGTCAGCTCTCACGATGTCGTGTTTAGTGTAACACCTTGTGGACATGTTGAAGAATTACACTTCCTCGCAGATCTTCGGTCCAGTCCAGTGCATACTGAGCTTCAAGAGCCAGCAGGAGGCAATAGAGAGAGCTAACAGTTCACAGTACGGCCTGGTGGCGGCGCTCTTCACCACCAGTGTGGACCGAGCTTTGTACGTGTCCTCCGCCTTGGATTGCGGCACTGTCTGGTGAGACCAGCTAACAAAAGATGCTAATTTAATGTAGGTCAAAACAGTGGTGTGGTTTCTGCATGTTTGTCACACTTCAATGCTTCAGGTCATCAAACCCGTTTAAATATTAAACAATGACAACACAACTGAACACAAAATGCAGTTTTCAATGAAATCTTTTATTTTTAAGGGAGAAAAAAATTCAAACCCACATGGCGCTGTGTGGAAAAAGTGTTTTTTCTTCAGCCGTTCAGAGGTGGACTTGCCGGACGAGGCGAGACAAGCCTTCATGTTCTTTTTGTTTACCAGTGGTTTCGATCTTGGAAGTCTGCCACGCAGGCCGTTTTATCCCGGTGTTTTTCCTATGGTGGCGTCATGAACACTGACCTTAACTGAGGCAAGTGAGGGCAGCAGTTCTCTGGATGCTGCTGTGGGTTCTTTTGTGACCTCTTGGATGAGTTGTCGCTGCGCTTTTGGGGTCATTCTGATTGGCTGGCCACTCCTGAGAAGGTTCCTGTTCCATGTTATTGCCATTTGTGGATAATGGCAACTCTCATTGGGGTTTGCTGGAATCCCAAACCAGGAATTGTCATTTTTTTCGCACAAGGTCATGTAAGTTTGGATTTTTTTCTCCCTTAAAAATAAAGTTTCTTTTAAAAACTGCATTTTGTGTGCAGATGTGTTGTCATTGACTAGTATATACATTTGTTTGATCTGAATTGTTATTTGTATAATATATAATTTATTATAATAATATGACAGTCAAAAAAAAAGAAATAAGGAAAGTGGCAAACACTTTTTCACCTCACTGTATATGTTGAGCTATCACAACACCCACATCTCAGTATTAATATTACATCTCATTATGTTAGAATACAATTTATTTTTAAATGAGGGCCAATTATAAAAATGAAATGGCCCCTGGGCCTCACTTTGAACAACGCTGAGCCAGCCCGACAAAAATATCTATATTAATAACATGGCAACGACATATGTGATGTTGACGATCAGCTGAGTACATAAGAGTACATAAATTCCACTTTGTGTGTTTTTGCGAAGGGTGAACTGTTACAACGCTCTTCACGTCCAAACGCCCTTTGGGGGCTTCAAGATGTCCGGAAATGGACGAGAGCTGTAAGTCCACTTACTGTTTCCTCAACCTCAGTGCGTCCTAACTCATGTCACGGGGATCACCTCTGTGTGTGCGTGTGTGTGCGTGTTGACAGGGGAGAGTACGCACTCGCTGAGTATTCAGAAGTGAAGGCCATCACCATCAAACTCAATGAAACGCTGTGACCGCAAATCCAAACTCCACGGGAGGCCACGCCCCCTCACCAATCAGACCACGCCCAGTCACCACTTTAGTTCTAATGTGCCAGTAATTTAAGTGTTGCTTGTTTTGTAGTAACCGCATCGTCTTAAGCACTGCTATTTGTATTAATAACTGTAACAGTACAACAATAACAAATGCAATTGGTGCTGTGAACCATGCAGATGGCTTTTTGTCTACAATAGTTTGATTTTGAAATAATTATAAAGAACCCTGTGTGTCAATCGCTCATATAAAGTGTATGGTGTCATTTTATTTCAAGATGCGCACAATCACATTGGAATACCTCACTCAACAATCCACACAGTTGCACATGTCCAAAAGGAGTAGCAAGAAGCAAAGCTTATTTAATCCTACCCCCGTCCATTTCACCTCAAACGCAATACAATGATTCACTTCCTGCATTGCTGCATTGCAACTGTACTCTACAAGTTCAAACACAAAGTACACACAATGATGAGATTACTGTGCAGTACATAAACCCGTCATATGTAATCATTATGATGAACCCTTGGTATTATCTAAAAGAAAATAATACACCAAGTAACACTCATTCATCCGCCCTGTGTTGTGACAGAACTATTTCTCTGTATCTTTGAATAGATGAATATTTGGACATTGCTTGAGCTGTAGCCACAATCTGTTGCAGAGTTTAACGCCAAAACACACACAAACTTTTCCTGGTGGTTCTCACTGGTAGAACCTTAAAGTTACCACATCCCGCAAATGATAACCCCCTTCCCTCTGCATAAAGAGCTTTTGAATATTAGTGGGAAGGATACTTTTNGTACATAAACCCGTCATATGTAATCATTATGATGAACCCTTGGTATTATCTAAAAGAAAATAATACACCAAGTAACACTCATTCATCCGCCCTGTATTGTGACAGAACTATTTCTCTGTATCTTTGAATAGATGAATATTTGGACATTGCTTGAGCTGTAGCCACAATCTGGTGCGGAGCCAAAACACACACAAACTTTTCCTGGTGGTTCTCACTGGTAGAACCTTAAAGTTACCACATCCCGCAAATGATAACCCCCTTCCCTCTGCATAAAGAGCTTTTGAATATTAGTGGGAAGGATACTTTGATTAGCTTTATATAATGGCTGTGCAGTACAAAAAACTACCAAATCAAACAAATTATTCGTATGATGACAGAAGCCAACCCTGTGTATAATTCTTTTTGCACGCTTTTGGATGACAGAGGGGATGTGGTGAACTTCATACAGTAAGTCAAATATGGCAAAACTAATGAGAAGTACAATAAACACAGTGCATTGTATTCCAGCAAATATTTAGCTTTATTGATAATTGATATACTTTTAGAAACTTTACTATGTATGTGTCTGATGTGGTTTAGTTTACTATCAATAGTTACTCCAAAAAATGTATTTTCTGTTATTGATATTCATGCGTTCTTTTAATTTAATAAACTAATTGTTTACATTATCTTTAAGTCTGCTGTCATCAGTAGAAGAGAAAATATTTGTATCATCTGCAAATAATAATTTTACATGAAATATGTCAGTTATATATAGACTGAACAGCTTGGGACATAATACGGGTCCCTGAGGGACCCCACA
Source organism: Oostethus manadensis (assembly GCA_024372805.1). Taxonomy (NCBI): domain Eukaryota; kingdom Metazoa; phylum Chordata; class Actinopteri; order Syngnathiformes; family Syngnathidae; genus Oostethus; species Oostethus manadensis. Next base: position 309,298 of record QODF01000332.1, read on the forward strand.
AGCAATGCCCAAACACTGGGATTTGTATTTGCCCAACTTCACATCCTGTTGTCTCCCTACTAAATAGCTATGCATCCAGTTCAAAGCCACCCCCCGGAGGTAGCAGAGATGAAGATGCTGAGGTTCTCTTTGGGTGTGACCAGGATGGACAGGATCAGGAATGAGCACATCAGAGGGACAGCACGTGTCAGAGGTTTCTGAGATCAAATCAAAGGCCAGACTGAGATGGTTCGGACATGTCCGGAAGAGCGATACTGAATAAATTGGGAGAAGGATGCTGAGTTTTGAACTGCCAGGCAGGAAGAGGAGGTTTATGGGTGTAGTGAAAGAGGACATGAATGTAGTTGGTGCAGGAGAAGAGGATACAGAAGACAGGGTTAGATGGAGGCAGTTGATTCGCTGTTGCAACCCCTGAAGGGATAAGCTGAAAGGAAAGAAGATGGCTTTTTTTAAATCAATAAAAATTCCTTACTGCATATTTCTCACTGTCTAAACTGTTCGTGATCTCTTCCACCGCCTCAAGTATTGCCATTCACAATGATCTTCCTGACCTGAAAGCGTACTGACTATCATTTACTTATCAACAAATAACCCTAACCTCTTATTAAATAGCTTTTCTAAAATGTTGTAAAACTGAGGGAGTAGCGAGATGGGTCTACAGTTCCTAAAGACATGTTTGTTCTCGTTTTTGTACGGTGGCATTGCATTTGCAATTTTATTTTCATATTTCCCAGTTTGGAATGATACATGGCTTTTGTACGTTAAGGGTTTGGAGATACTTCTTCTTACTCTCATATCTGCATCAAAACAGTTATTTTTACAATTATGAACAAAATATCATTTCTGCCTCACTTACACCAGAGAGAAACGTTGTATGCGATTTGATTTCTATCAAGGTAACCCAAATTTATTAAAACCAGACAGTAATATTTGCTGCCACATTCACAAAGAATTTACTGAATCTCTTTACTATTTTATTTATTCCTATTGTAGATATCTCTATCCTCATCAATACAATAATCTGATATGCCTAATAAGTGTTACTTTTAATTACACTATGAAGTATTCCCCACACCTTTTAATATTTGTGTTACTATTTGATAAATTGGTACAATGTAGTTGTTTACTCCTGTGTGGCAAATTGCTTCCGGTCTTTTACTCTGAAACGAATTTCCGGAAGCGTCCAGGTGTTCGGCTAAAGTTTGTGTTTCTCCCAAAGTTAGCATCAGAGAAGCAGGAAGTTGGCGTGTCGGCATTAAATCGTCTGCGTGGAAGGTCGGAGTGTCTTTTTCCTCGTTTAATTTCCACCTCGGGACACCTAAAAGTCACCAAAGCGTCCCCGCGATGCCGCCGGGTTAGCCAATTTTAACTTGACTGCAGGAGGAGGTACGTAAACGCATCACCACAGCAAAACACTCCGCTTTTGATTTGAAAAGTGGAACAAAACAAACTTATTCAACGTTGTCACACATTTCTCTCTGTCTTGTCAACTTACAAAACAAGATTCTCATTCTTTGATTTCGACCATGCTGCATTATTTCGTTTTTAGCAAGATTAGGGTCGTGTGTGTTGCTGAAAGTCTACATATTGACGACGAAATGACAAAAAAAAGGGGCGGGAATCGGAGGGTGTCGCCAGACAAATCCCTGTTATTGAACGCCTCTTTTCCGGGGGAAAATAGTAGTAGCGCCATGTGTTCATGTGCTGGAACTTCCAACCAGGAAACCCTGAGTCATGTCGTCTATTTATGGTCTCTGATTGATTGGTTTATTGAGGGAAATCTGCACCCACGCTTTTTTAGTAAGGGAGCGTCGACAGAGTGCAGTACGGTACTTATAAACACATAAACATTAAATCGGATAGCTATTTTTACCTGCAGTACACCTCTCGGCCACACGAGGGAGCCCTTACTCTCACTTGGCACGCGTTTTCCACTGGTAGCAGGAATGTCAACAATACACACATGCTAATGCTATCTGTTAGCTCTGCCCTAATGCATCACAGCAAATCATAGCAACCTCCAGATAGAAATGCGCCCCCTACTGGATTTTGACACAATCATGAAGTACAACACAAATGTCATACTGTATTGTCACCGCAGACGAGCAACTGAGTCTTCCTCTTTGATCAGTGTCAGCGAATGCAGCACGGATGTCCTGCACGGCGCACGCAAACATGGGCGCACCGAGCCGTAAGTCCCAGCATGCTTTTGTTGCTCTTCTTTTGGGATGTCTTCTCTGTAACGAGAAGTGAAACTGGAGCCTTCTGTGTGTGATGGCTGCTTAACAGTGAGAGCTGGCAGCCATTGCTAAACAACGACAACATTTGTGGTAACCAAAGAGGCTCCCAGTGTGTCTGGGGTTAGTGCTAAGCTAACACGTTAGCCAGTGTCTGTAGCATTTGCGCTGAAGTAAGCTAAAAGCAAGTGCCGGCTGGACGTGGCCTCCCTAGAAGCTCAGGGCTGCTCCTCTCGACGCCTCCCCCACCCCTCCCTCAACTCCTCCTCCAGTTACACCAACTCCTCCTCCCATCACCACGTTAGCGTGTTAGCGGCTTCCTGGATGGTCGGGGGCTGAATGCAAGGCAGCGAGAGGAAGATGGTGACGATGAGCTGCATGTGTGTCTGCAGGTGAGTGAGCAGATGATGTGTGCTAGATTCAAAGCAGGACAGAGTGTGGGAAGTCTCAGTGTTCGAACAGCAGGCTGAGTTTGGGATGCTGGCATCAGCCTTAAACAAGCTCATCCTGGACACGTGACGAAGTCTGCTTTGGTTGTGAGTGTTCCGGTCCAAAAGTCGGTGCCCTTTCTCCGGATAGGCGTGGTGACGTCATCCGTGGTTCTGTAGGGTCAATTGCATCCTTTGGTCATTATTGATCTTGAGGTCAAAAGTCAAGCGTCATGTGACACTGAAAAGAAAGAGGCGCTGCCAACGTGGTCACATGGGCAGTGTAAAGCATAAACAGGCTGGGGGGGTGAGGAGCCGGCGCCGATCGATGGCGGCTGCGTCTCAGTAGCTTGGCGGCCGTCCACTAAATGGTTCGCTGACTGGAAGTGACTTTCACTGACTGACACGTTGAACTCGCTTCTTTCTCTTCCTCAACGCCAGCAGAACCTCCACACGTCTTTTGGGTTTGTGTTTACCGGGTCTCATTTCACATGACACCACGAAGGTTCACCAGCTGCTCCCTAAGGACACTGCGGCTCACTGCGCCTGGTTCTGGACATACATTTCAGAGTCTGGACATCCTCCTGGTTCTGAGCATAGCAGTTGGCTCTAGTCTGGGTTCTGGTAGCAGTCCTGTTTCAGGACAAGATCCAGATTCTGGACATTCTTGGTCCTGTGTGTGTGTGTGCATGCAGTGATTTGGGCCTCTAATCGACAAATCATGTGACCTACTTTTTGTGCGACGACAGTGTTCCACCTTTGTCGTCATCCTCCTCTCTCTTGTGTGTCGCAGAAGTCAGACATGAGATGGGGGCCAAGGCATCGTCCCTCCTGGGTCCGGGCCCAGGCCCTGGTGGTGCGTCGGGCCCCTCCCCCACGCTGGAGAGCATCCATCGGGCTTACGAGGAGGGCGAGGAGGAGGCGGCGCGAGACTTGATCCAGCGGGCGACTTGTGTGCAGTGCAGCGGTGGGGAGCAGTGTGTGGAGGGGGTATGTACATGCACACACGCACGCACGCACAGTATGGTTACCTGTGTGTGTGTGCGTGCGCTGCAGGAGCGTCTGCTGTGTGTAGCAGCTCAGTATGGCGACGTGCACAGTGTGCGTTACCTCCTAAAGGAGGTTCAAGTCAGAGTTCCACCAGAACCGTCCAAGCAGAACCCGGCCATGGTGGCGGCGTACTTCGGACACAGCGGTGTGGTGCAAGCCCTGCTGGATTCTATCCCAGGTGGGCGGAGCATCGCCGATAGCGGCACAAATCTTTCATGTGACCCGAAGGCTGACGTCTGGTGTCTTCAGGTGTTAGGAGCGAGTTTCTCAGCTGGTTGCTGGCCACCTCGTGTCAGCAGGCCCACCTGGACGTGGTCCGCTTGCTGGTCAACTGCTACGGCGCCGACACCAGAGACTGCGCCGTCCACAGCGACGAATTCGCCGTCATCAGCGGCCTGCCGCTCTACGCTGCCGCACAAGCAGGTGACGTATACAAGGAGCTGATCCGCAACATCCCGGCGTCTGACTGGGTATCTCTGTGTTGCAGGCAGCGAGGAGATCGCGGACTTCCTGTTGCAGAACGGCGCCAGCTTCTCCTCCTACACGCTGATGGACCATCCCGCCTTCAGCGCACGCCTCCTCAGACACAGAGTGGTGGGGAGCACCCAAGATGAAGAACAGGTTTGAACATGTTCGAGAATGAGTGATGCTAAACTGAGGACGCAACACATCACAGCATATCATAGCAACCTCCTGATGAGCACGTATTGCCCTCTAGTGTTAGTAGGCAGTTACTCAGTGGATGCTGAGTAAGTGCTGTCGCTACTTCTCAGTCTACTTTATTAGTTTGTTGAGTGTGGCATCGTATGTGACCCAACGTGACCCGCTTCTGCAGGCCCTGAGTGTGTGCTGGAGTGGTCTACAGTTATCCTGGCTAGAAGTGGACTGGTTTGTGGACGTGTCGTCCCTCATCACCGACTTGGACCTTTCCTCCAACAGCCTGACCTCCTTGCCCTCCGTGCTTCCCTGGGGTCTGGTCCGCCTCCGGAACCTGGACCTGTCCTGCAACCTGCTTAGGGAGCTGCCGCCTACCGCCGCTTCTCAGGAGGTCATCTGTTCAAGGTAGTCGGGTCAGAACCAGAACGTTGTTCCTACAGCTACATCAACCCTGTGTACCCAGGGCAACTGCATCATTTGAGGGCTCCCACTTTCACTTTCATTTCTCCCAGACTTTGACTTTGCATTGCTCTCCTCCATGTTTGCTCCAGGTTGCGTGAGGTCAATCTGTCCCAGAACCAGCTCAGCACTTTACCAGCTGGCCTGCTCCACCTGACCCACATCCAGAGACTGTCTGTAGCCAAGAACCAGCTTGTGTCCTTGTTTGACGTCCCTGACTGTAAGTCCCGCTTCCTCATTGCAAAAACAATGGAAAGTAACTATTTACCTAAAAATAAAATAGACCCCAAAGGCTACACATGTAGTGCAAATAAAGCTGGGCCCAGAATGGAGCCTTGAGGAACACCAAAGCCGAGACTAACCACTGTGGTATAACGGGAGGATATCATGGTCCACTGTATCGAAGGCTGCCGTTAAGTCTAACAATGAAAGGCTGTGTAACAACGAAGAGTCTACTTAAAAGAGGATTGTTAAAACCCCTTAAGAATCTCAGTTCTGTGATATTTAAAACCTGATATATTTGGTATGTTCCGTGCACGGGGAACCGGGTCAAAAGGTGTGTAGACTGCTTACTTATGTATTTGTCAGTGCTAGTAAGAATTTATTTCAAAATCGGACTGTACTACTATTTTTTGTCCTGGGTTATTGGGGCATGTCCTGTCGTGTTGGCAACTTAAAACGAGCATGAAGGTAGAAGGTTCTTTCCATTTGCAGAAACATACAAGTGTTGAAAACTTCAGGATAAATGATAAAGACAGTTTGGCCCACAACCTAAGCCCAAGTAGGCTTTGGACTTAGTAGGCCCCCCTGCCTTATATCATTATCATCCTTCTCAGCGACCAACTGGATCGGACTGCGGAAGCTGGAGGAGCTAGACGTGTCCGACAACCGTCTGAGTGCCCTGCCCACCGCCGTCATGCACGCCCTCAAATCCCTGCGCTTCCTCAACGTGTGTCGCAACAAGCTGAGCAGCTTTCCAGACCCCTGGTCCTGCCCCCTGGTGAGAAGCCACGCCCCCCATGCAGAGCGTCAGGTTCTGTAGGTGGATGTTGTTATGAGGACCTCATTAATCGTTTAATTACAGAAAAATTGCAAGGCCTCCTCCAACCAGATTCAGAGTCTTCCCGACAACATCTCTATCTTCTGGAAAAGTCATCTGCAGGATGTGGACTTCTCTGACAACTGTCTAAAAGAACTGCCCTCCTACATCTTTGAGCTGGAGGTACCAAGAGCCCGCTAGAACTCTTGAATGCATTTTTTCGTTTTATTGTGCTTGTTAGCCTCCAGAGGGCGCTGTTGACACGTGATAGACAACATGCCTTCAATTAGGATGTTAGATGTTTGTCTCTAAGTGTGTAAGTTCACATCTCTGATTATTCTAGGGAGGAACGTTTGAGTTACATCTTTTCATCCTCCTCCTCTTCCTCCCTGGCAGGCTCTGGTCACGTTGAGGTTGTGCGGGAATTCCATCACCACCCTTCCGGGGCCTTCTAAGTGGACCTGCTCCCATCTCAGGACACTCGACCTTTCCAGGAACCAACTGGGCAAGTACGTCCGTGCGCGCGCATGTGCACGCTATCAGCCGGACCATCTTTTTTCCCCCATCTTGTGTCCCACAGAAGCGAAGAGGCGCCCAAATCCAGAAGACTTTCCTTCCTGACCACCTGGAGCAGGAGAGATCCAGATCCAGGTACGCGGGATCACGTTGGACGGAAAGTTAAAACAACCTTTCTTCACGCCAAGCAAACCGATTGTGTCATTCCTCCCGAACCGCTCCTTGGTTCTGATTTGGCAGCGTGTCCAATCGAGTTCCCGGCTCTCCTACGGGATTCACTGGAAGTTCTGTTCCTGAACGACAACCAACTGGAGTCCGTCCCGCAGTCCGTGTGTGGTCTGAGCGCCCTCAGCGAGCTCTACCTGTCGAAGTGAGTCGCGCTCAGTGGTTGCCATGACAACAGTCCGGACCACTGGGTGGCAGCAAATAAAGTTTGTAGCAATTACTTGTTCCTACTAAACACATATAAATGCCCGGAGCTCTCTGCAGTTGAGTAAATCCAATGGTGAACACATTCAGTAGGAGAAGACAAGTGCAAAGTTCAAATGTCGCTGTTGGTGTGAAATGCGATGTCAGGTCCAGTGTGAGACCGGACAGAACCACATCTGCGGGCTGGCTGTGTAGTTGTGCTCCAGATGTTTGCAGCTGTTACGTAACAGCTGCTTTCCTCTCACGCTTTCCTCTGTGACTTGTAAATGGTTCTGTTTAGTAATAAAAAGGTGCTGATGCGTGTTGTCTGGCCAGTAATGCAGGCATCCGTGAGCTCCCAGTAGAGCTGGGTCAACTGATGAACCTGTGGCAGCTGGACATCGAGAACCTCAACATCAGCAACGTGCCGCAGGAAGTGAGGAGAGAAGGTCCGTCTTCATATTTAAAATGACAAATTTGCGCCCTTCTTATGAAGTTCTTCTTTCAAAAAGCCTAAGTTGGTCCTCTGTGTTTGATTTTTCAGGTTCTGCGGCGGTTCTTGCGTTCCTACGGGCGCACCTTCGTAAGGCGGAGCCTTGTCGGCTGCTGAAGATGCTCCTGATTGGTCCGCCACGACAGGGCAAGTCCGCCCTCCTGGAGGCTCTGCAGATGGGAAAGGTGTCTGCCTTCACGCCGGCCGAATGCAGCATCTCCACCTCCACATGGGAGCTGGACCATCCCAACGGAGGCAAAAACAACGTGAGAGAACTTTCTCACAAGCCTGCTGAACCGTGTAGGGTGGAGTGACTTGATGTTGTCGTTCCAGAAGAAGTCTGTGGTGTTCAACGTGTGGGACGTGGGCGGTCCAGCCAGCATGTCAGCTGTCACTCAGTGTTTCTTCACCGACAGCGCCCTCTATGTGCTCACATGGAACCTCACACTGGGCGAGGAGGCCGTCTCCAGCCTGCAGACGTGGCTGCTCAATATCGAGGTGGGCGGGCGCACTCGTGGCCGATCAATGCCGGGCTATTTATTGCTGCCTCTTGCCTTGGTAACCACAGTAAATGACACGCCCTGCAGTCACAACGCAGCATGAGGGATGAGTTAGCACAGTCAGGGCCCCCCGTCCCCACACACTGTGTTCATGACCCTTCTTACCCATTTTATTCAAGTGGCCGCGTTCTCGGCGCATGCGCATGGCGTCAAAGTCAGCGTGAGGCTCTGTCACCAATTAGAGAGTACAATCACAGCACCCGTTTGAACCAGCTTGTTTCTGTCCGTCCATAAGGCTCGAGCACCCAACTCTGTTGTAGTGGTCGTGGGAACACACCTGGATCTCATCGACTCAAAGTTTCGCACGGAAAGACTGGCGACGTTGCGGGCTTACATTTTGGCACTTTGTCGCTCACCGTCGGGCGCCCGGGCCAGTGGATACCCTGACATCAGCTTTAAACATCTGCAGTCAGTGAACATAGTTTTGTTTTCTCACCTGCATGTGGTGTATTAGCTAAGTGCTTCATCAGGCTGTGTGTGTTTGCTGCAGTGAGGTGTCATGTAAGACTCTGGAAGGTTTGGATGGGCTGAAGAAGCTCATCCACCAGGCGGCGCTCTCCATGAAAGATGGTAGCGCCTCAGCATGCGTCGGGAAGCTTCTGGGAAGGCTGGTGAGTCTGTGGTACTTGTTGCTTTTGTTCAAAGGAAAGAGTAAACTAAAAGTATTTGCATTATTTTCTCAAACATGCCAGATCCCTCGGAGCTACCTGACCCTGCAGGAAGCCGTCATAGCAGAGAAACAAAGACGCCAAGCGGAAGGAGAAGTCCAGTTTCTCACTGAGGCGCAGCTGGACCGCATCATCCAGCAAAACCCAGGAAGTGACATCAGAGACTATGAGGACCTGCAGTCTGGTACTTCCTCCCATCCCACAAATCAGCACATTGCACTGCGTCTAGCCCAGCCCCTTTTCGATGCTTTACCTGCAACAGTCGTCTGTCGGGGTGCCAACAAGCGCTACAATACCGAATCACAACGTGAAGCTTTGAAACTGACGTGGTGTCAAAGCTGCTGGTTCAGCGTAATCACACGCGGTCATATTTGCCTTCTTGCTCAGCCATCAACTTCCTAATGGAGACGGGAACGCTGCTCCACTTCCCAGACACCAGCCACGGCCTGTGCACGCTCTACTTCCTATGTCCCGTCTGGCTGTCCGAGTGCCTGCAGAGGATCGTCCACCTCAAATCTTCACGCTGCGTCGCCAGGAACGGCCTCATCCGAGCCCAGGACCTCAGGGTAAAGCATTTTGGGAGGCGTCCCTCAGCTCTCCACAGGACAGGAAGTGAAGACACTGATGCTGCTTTGTGCTGCAGATGCTCCTGGTTGGGACCGGATTCACCCAGCACACCGAGGAGCAGTACTTCCAGTTTTTGGCCAAGTTTGAGATCGCTCTGCCCGTGGCTAACAACAGGTCTCTTTCGTCTCCACAACTCCACTTGATCCGGCTCGATCCGACTTGATCCAGATCACGCAATGTCAGATTCGTACACTACAATACAAAAGTATTGGGACAGCTACAGGAAGTGAATAGTGAAGAAAATATGGGCTTTATCGAGCTCGCTTTGTGCACTTGGAACAAAAAGGGCCCTTCCCAAAAGTTGGAAGCACAGGATTGTCCAAAATCTCTTGCTAGGATGAAGAATGGACATTCAGGGACAGGCAGTCTATTGAGTTACCTGTGTCCCAAAAACTTTTTTTTAATGTAGTGTATGTTGATTGAATGCAAGCATGCAGTGTTCATCATAAACTAATTCTAATACTTGCTAATTGACACACAACTGAACATAAAATGCACCTTTGCAACTTTTTATTTTTAAGGGAGAATGAAATCCAAACCTACATGGCCCTGTGTGAAGTGAAAGCTTTGGGACCCCAGCAAACCAAAGTGAGAGCCATTATCCACAAATGGTGAAAAGACTGAACAGTGGTGAACCTTAAAAAGGCGCTTCATCATGCCAAATCCTTCATTGTGGCTGAATGACAACAATTCTGCAAAGATGAGTGGGCCAAAATCCCTTCACAGCGCTCTAAGAGACTCATTGCAAGTTATGGCAAACACCTGATTGCAGTTGTTGCTGCTGAGGATGGCCCAACCACTTATTAGCTTTAGGCTAAAATGACTTTTTCAAACGGGGCCATGTAGCTTTGGATTTTTTTCCCCTTAATAATAAAAAGTTTAAGTTAAAAACTGCATTTTGTGTTCAGTTCTGTTGTCATTGACTAATATTTACATTTGTTTGATGATCTGAACCATTGAAGTGTGACAAACATGCAGAAATATAAGAAATCACTTCCTGTCAAATGCTGACTTTGTTTGTCCCTCCTCAGCTACCTGCTGCCCCACCTCCTGCCCCCTAAGCCCGCCATGGACGTTCACTGTTTCCAGCCTCAGAGCACCAACATGCTGGAGCGCCTCTTCAAGATGAGCTTCGTCCCCGCCGGGTTCTGGGAGCGCTTCATAGCCAGGATGCTCATTAGCCTCACTGAAATGGACCTGCAGGTACCGGTACGCTCTTCTTTCCGACGCAGATCTCTGCAGTATGTGACGGGTTGTGTTCGCGCAGTCATTTGAGCCCAAACGAAACACACGGACCCGCTGCAGCCGTACTTCCGTGATCTACAGCTTTGGAGGAAGCCAGCAGAGGAACCGTTGCAGCACCTTCAAGGTCCGGCGCAATCAGACCATTTACTGGAGGGAGGGGCTGCTTGTCACTTTTGACGGAGGTTACCTGAGGTCAGAGCTGTGTGGGGGCGGCACGGAGGCCAACACGGTCAAACTGGGAAGGAAGTTTGACCCAATTGGATTGATTGTTGTGTGTCTGCAGCGTGGAGTCTTCAAATGTCAACTGGAAGAAGAAGAAGAGTGGCGGCATCAAGATTATCTGCCAGTCGGAGTCGAGGGATTTCTCCGCTATGGCCTTCATCACGGACCACGTCAACGCTCTCATCGAGCAGTGGTTTCCGGGTCGGTACGCCAGAAATGCAGACTCGTTTTCATCTACTGAGAAAATGTCGCTTATTTGGTCTCTATCGCAGCTCTGACGGCCACCGAGAGCGACGGCAGCCTGGTCATCGAGCAATACGCCCTCTGCCCCTTGTGCGCCTCACGGGTCCAGCAGAACCAGACAGAGCTGCAGGATGGTCAGCCCGGCCAGGACACGGACACGGACACGGGCGGGATTTATCTCTTCAACATGGAGGACTGTGCGCTGACTGCCGCGGAGGAGGATAACATCATCTGTCCTCGCCACCCGGAGCAGCCCGTCCCCCTCCAGGAGCTGGTACCAGAACTCTTCATGACCGACTTCCCTGCACGGTACCATCCACTCTCCAGAGGGCACATCGGAATTTACTGGCTTCACGCTTTCATAATGATATCCTCTCATCACATTTGGTCAAAAAAGGACGTCTTAAGTTTGGTCAGGCCAGTTGGTGTCAAAGTGGTTCCATTTCTGTGTGTGTGGTTCAGCCTTTTCCTGGAGAAGAACCTGCTGGAATACTCTGAGGATGAGGCCAACATCATCGGGCAGGGTGGCAGCGGTACCGTCGTCTACCGGGCCCGGTATCGGGACCAGCCGGTGGCCATCAAGCGCTTCCACTTCAGGAAGTGCCGACAGCAGGCGGTCAAAACGGGTACGGAGGCTTGTCTAGTCACACGCATACACGCTCCGGCCCCGTCATGTGATGTACGTATGACCTTTAACCTTGCGGCAGACACCATGATGAAGCACCTCCACTCAGCCGATGCGTGCCGCTGCTTCTCCGAGTTCCGGCAAGAAGCCAGCATGCTGCACTCGTTGCAGCACCCGTGCGTGGTGTCCCTGGTGGGCGTGTCCATCCACCCGCTGTGCTTCGCCTTGCAGCTGGCGCCGCTCGGCAGCCTCAACTCGGTTCTGGAGGAGCGAGGCAGAGGTGTGTGATGTCACTGCGCGGTAGGCAGAGGTGGCCTCTGTGCTTACGCAGGCGTGCTGTTTGCAGGCTGCAGGTATGCGCCCCTTGGTCACATGATTACCTTCAAGATGGCCTACCAGATAGCGGCAGGGCTGGCGTACCTCCACAGGAAGAACATCATCTTCTGTGACCTCAAGTCGGACAACATCCTGGTCTGGTCTCTTGAGGTCAGCATGTGACATCATGTGACATCACAGCCATGGCTTTCCATCATTCATAGCGTGTCCTCTTCCAGGAGGAGCATCCTGTCAACGTCAAGCTGTCTGACTACGGAATCTCGCGACAGTCCTTCCATGAGGGGGCGCTGGGAGTGGAAGGCACTCCGGGCTACCAGGCACCCGAGGTCCAACCTGGTGTCGTGTATGACGAGAAGGTACTCCTTTGGAATGATCTGACTTTGCGTCTTCCTATCTGATCAGAACCACATGTTGGCATGTAATAGAAATAGAAACCTCACTTCTCGTCGGGGAAGCAGCAACACCTCCTAGTGTTTTTATTGGGCATGGCGCCTGTAGAAGAAGCTTCAAGCACTCCTGCTGGGCCAGACCTGCTGCCTCCTTATTTTCATCGTCATTCGAACTTTGTGACGTGGATGAGGCAGAAGTTCTTGATGTTTACCAAAGGTTTGCTGGTGCAGGTGGACATGTTCTCGTACGGCATGGTGCTGTACGAGCTGTTGTCGGGGCGCCGGCCGTCGCTGGGACATCGTCAGCTTCACATCTCCAAGAAGCTCTCCAAAGGTGTCAGGCCGCATCTGGGCGACCCAGAGGAGGTCCAGTTCCACTTTCTGCACGGCCTCATGATGGAATGCTGGGACACCAAGCCCGAGAAGGTGAGCCGTATCCTCCTCTCTATCGTCATCATTGCCTTTGCTTTAAGTGGTGTGTCTTTAAACAGGTGCTTTGTACTTCCTGGTGTGTGTGTGTGTATGTCTGTCAGCGTCCGATGGCGTCGCAGTGCATCAGGCGCATGATGGAGCCGAGCTTCGCCTGCCTTCGCTACGTGTTGCAGATCGGCAGCCACTCGCAGCTCTTTTTGTCACCACTAAGGGGACACAGCGTCGTCTTCTGGGACGGAGACGGCGACGGCAGGTAGGAATGCCGTTCTTGTTTCACCTGAAGGTCATCATGGCGGCATACCGTGACCATCCTGGAATTGTTTCACGAAGTAGCTCAGAAGGTTTCTACACACTATTAATGTCGTTGACTTTCAGGTGTGAGGAGGTTAATAATTAGCATAGAGTTAAAAGCACCAGTGGTTTAAATGACGCTGTCCTCCTTTCACTAAATCCACGCCTTCTTTCCTTCTCCCAAACCTTACACTGAAGTACTAAGCGGGAGTTTATGACCTCTGGTGTCGCGTGTAGGAACTACAGCGTGCTCAACGTGGACAAAGGTCAGGTGGAGGTGAAGAGGATGTCGTGCCCTGGCAGTAAAGTCAGCTGTCAGATGAAGTTGTCCAACACCCTGTGGGTGGCCACTCAGGTACATGCCAGCGTGGCCTGCTGCTCTTTTCATGCAAATTCCACTGTGACATGTTGTTTGGTGGTCACTTGGCAGGAACAGGAAGTGTATGTCTACATCCTCAAAGACATGTGTCCGCTGCGTCAGCCACAGAAACATTTGTCCTGTCCTGCTGTCATCACCTGCTTCCTCCCGGTCCCAGCTGGAGAACAGGTGTCTGTCTCTCTCACACACACACACACACACACACACACAGAGGGAAAACACGACACGGTGTCGTCACGTTTAAATTGAAAGTCTTTGGGATGATAAACAGAGTGCTAACAATATGCTAATTAGCACAGCAAGCGTGGGAAAGTTGTTCATGTTGAGTTGATGTGAAGATGTTGGGCGGAGCTTAGCGTCTCTTGTGTGAAGTTTGTGGCTGACTTTAGTGACTCAGGAAGTTAAGCTGGGGTAAGATAAGATATGCATTTATTAGTCCCACAAGTGGTTCTGTTTTTGTCTGCCCACGAGGTAAGTGGTGGCGGTTCTGTTTTTTCCCCCTCAGAACCCAGAGCAGGTCTTTGCAGGAATGTCGGACGGCCTGGTGGCGGTCTACAGCGTGCTTGAGGGGCTTCCTGCTGAGGGTGAAGCCTATCTGTGCTCGCACACACTCAATAAGACCTCCTTTGGCCTCCTGGACTCTGATCCCAGACAGAGATCCGCTGCGGTCCGGTGCATGGTTTTGGTTGGCGGGGGTTCCCAGGTCAGTGACCTTAAGGTGACAACCGTGCTTTGCGGAGAGGCCACGCCCCCTCACCCTGCCCACTTTGTCAGCAGCTTTGGTTCTCCAACGGGGCAGGCATCCTGGTTGTCGACCGGGTGACCCTTGACCCTCTGCGGAGGCTGGACCCGTACACACCGCCATCTTCAGTTGTCTCCATGGCGACTGGCTTCAGTGCGTGGGGGGAGGAGTCTGTGTGGATGTTGGATGACATCAGCAACACTCTGCTGCTCTTCCACGCCGCCTCCTTCTCGCCGTGTGCCGAGTACTGGTGAGTGTGAGCGCCCCCTCCAGGCCCCGTCCAGACGTCTTGCTCACACCTCTTTGTCTGTCAGCTGCGGCGACTGTAGTCCGCTTCGGGACATCTTCAGCGTGCAGCGTCCATCAACCGATAGCGCTCACACAGCGCCGGTCAAAGACGAAGAGGAGGCGGAGCCTACAAACACAGATGTGACGCTGAACTACAGCGAGGAGGCGGGGACTCAGCTCATTCAGCGCTGCGATTCGCTGACGGATTGCTCCGTGTCGTCCTCCCGCTCTGTAGACACCTCTGATGTCAGCATCGCGCCCGCATCTGTGGAGAGAGATGGCGGAGGTGACGAATGGCAGAAAGCTGAAAGGTCTTTTTCGTGTCTGCAAGCCGTCAAGGTTGTGACTGTCGACGACCTCCTCTGGGTCTTCAGGTAGCAACAAAGCACATGTCAATCAATAATTTTAGAATAATAAATGTCTCCTCGCCAGGCGCAGCGGCGATGTGATGCTAATTGAAGTGCGGCCCCATAGAGGCAATCTCAGGGGGCGTGTCATTGCCGTCCTCAACCCTCCTGGAGGCTCCTCCTCTTTGGGGTAGAGTCTACCTTCTGAAACACATTTGAAGGTAAACGTGACGTCCAGCAGCCAGTCTCACTCTGCCCCTTCCTCCTTGCTGTCAGGATGCTGGTGGAGGCGGGGCTTGTGGCGAAGGAGACGGTGGTGTGTGGCTTCCAGAATGCTGACGCTGTGTGGAGCGTGTGCGCGTGGAGGTCTTGGGACTCCCGCCAGCTGGATGTCTTTTACCGCACCTCTGAGGAGCTCAGCCGTGTGGAGACCAGTGTCAGGAGGAGGAGGTAGCCAATGAGGAAGGAGCAGAGGCGGGGCCTTTCCACACCTTCAAGTCATCTAAAGACTGGGAATGTCAACTTTTTTTTTAGAATTTTGTTTTTTAAGTCAAAACAAAAACATTATGTGGAGTTTCTTTTTTTAGATTTTATTTTATTTTTTACACCAAGCACTTCCTGTCCTCTATAGGTCGCCTTTCTCTGAGGAGGCCCTTTCAACTATTTATTTATCAAATGTTATAATGTGTATGTAAGACTGTGGTCAATAAATGTGTTGTTTTTTTTTTTTTTTTACATAGACATGTCTGAAAGGACATAGGGGTCATTGTGTTTAATATTTAAATATGAAATATTCCAGAGAAGTCCCTGGCCAGCAAAGCGGAAAAGCACGATCAGTCATAATGGAAGAAGACTCCACAGAAGAATTAGCCATTAACTCCTTACTGTTTATGTTTGTATTATGTTGGAAAAAAATTACATTGATTATGTTGTGGGTCATTTTGACCCGTACTGTGTAAATCCATGCAGAACAGTAAAAAAGAGGTTGAAACAATTAACATCTTTATTTTATTTTATTTTAACATTTAGAAAAGAAACATACAAAACATTTTTAATTTTAATAATTTTAATTTCAATGCTATTTTTAATAACTATTTGAACTCTTCACAAACATCTTTTTTTTTTGGTCTTTCGACTTGCTCCATTTTCAATGTTCTCCACAGGATGGACAGAATGTAATTGTAAGCTTTCTGCAGATGTAAATTCTTGCATTTCACACAACAGCTACTTGTTTTACTGTCATTTTGGCCGGGACAGACCTGGCATCTTTTCCCTTTCTTCACACCTGTATGCAGTGGATGTATTGAAGATTGGGTGACGTGAGCTTGACTTTTTCAATGACAGCTGCAGTTGCTAGAGTTTTAGGTGGCCTTGATTGACTCTGCATCCTGGGAGTAACAAGTGCTTTGCCAAGTTGTTCCAGGAAAAGCCGGCGTCGGAACAATTTGCCGGCATTCCATTGTTGGTCGATTTCAATCCACAGGACATATGCATTGTTGGCAGACACGTCCACAATGTTGTAGAAAATCACTAAAGGCAATCGGCCAGTCTTGCGCTGGCAGCTGTATGTTGCTGTGACTTTGTCCAGATTGTCAACTCCTCCTCTAGTGGAGTTATAGTCTGTGATCATTTGTGGCTTCATGTCTTCTCTTGTGCTCAGAGATGCATCTGTGTGCATTGTGCTCAATACAAGAACATTCTTGTTTCTCTTTGGGCAGTAAGAAACAACTGTTGCTTTCTCACAGAAAGCAAATATTGAGGAAGGTACAGGTCTGCCCTGTACCTTCAGAATTTCCTTGGGAAGTTCTGGCTTGTTTCTTCTGACTGTTCCCAACATGCAACATGCGGTAGGATGTAAAGAAGTTGTCGCATGTGATGTTGTGACCTTGCAGCCCTTCACTCAACTCCAGCACGACACGCATCCCCTGATTCTTCTCAGGTGCTTCTCCAGGTAGCTTCCCTGTGTATACTTGCATATTCCATGCATAGCTAGATTTTGCATCACAGGCTACCCATAACTTGATGCCATACTTGGCGGGCTTGTACTGTCGGAAAGGACAGCGTCCCCTGAATGGAACCAGGCGCTCATCCACCGTAACATGGGGTCCAGGATTGTACAAAAAAGGCTGAACTTTGACCCATTTATCCCATACATCTCTGATCGCAGCTAACTTGTCTCTTTCACGCAGAACAGCTCTGGTGTCGCGGTTGTCAAAGCGGACCACACGAGATATCATGTGGAATGTCTCCAGAGACATTGTGGCTCTGAAAATTGGCCTTCCATTTTCTTCGTTCCACAGACTTGCAGTTGCTTCTCCCTTTGACCTGCACAGGCCTTCCCTCCAAATGAGTCACGTCCAGTATAATCTTCTCTATTGGTGGGGATTTAAAAAGCTGAAATGCTGACTGAATATTATCAACTCGTGTGACAGCAAATCTTGTAGGAGCGGGAGTCTACCTCGACTTTGGCGTGGTGATGTGGACCATTTTATCTTGCCGTCTTTAGATGCCCATGTCTCCTCTGTGGATGATGACTGCTGCATTCCCTGGTTTTCAGCGGATGGAGAAACAATGTCAATACTCGTCCTCTCCTGAATCAAGATCGTCAATAACATTGTCCTCGGTCTCTGAACTCTCTTCGTCCGCATCACTATCCCGGTTCAAAATCTGTGCCACAGCTTCTTCAACGGGTAACCTTTTGGAGCTCATTTTTGGTTCTTGTCCTAGAGGTGGCGTGAGAAAAGTGATCAGGACAAGGGCGGGAAAGTTCCGCCTCTAACATCACCTGGGCACTCAGCAATCCAAGACAAACTACATCAAAGAGATGACATGTGACAAGGGCAAGCAGGGGAAAGTTCCACCTCCAGGTAGATCAAGGAAACACATTTAGGTTTGATGTGAAAAGCTATTTACCCACATTAAAGTGTCCGGGTCAAAATGACCCGCAACATCATTATTGTATACAAACTCTGCACAGGCATTTTTCTACACATTAAAGAGTCCAGATTTTACACACCAGTTCATGACCCAAAATGAGAAAAAGTCACAAAAATTGAGAAAGACTAAGAAAGGATAACCAGTACTTTGGTCAACATGAAAAACTGAAAAGGGTCAAATTGCCCCTTAGCATAATACAAGAGTTACCCAGTCCAATTTTACTCTGCATGACCTTAGTTTTATTACAATTTGACTTATTCTATTTCCTAATTCCATTACTATTTAGGTTGCACCACCACACCAAAACAATCCTAGTTTGTGTACCCTAGGCTGTCAATGGCAATGAAACTATTCTTACTTTGGTTCTGATCTAACCACCAACAGGGAACGCTAGAGAACAGAAAGGGAACCTGTGCTGCGTTTAAGGACCTCCTTGCCATGGGTCCAATATTAGCATTGATTTTAATGTACGTTATGTCTTTTGAAATCCACACGTATTTTGCATCCAACTTAATTTTTAGACCACGTATAGGACACATGTGACCAGCGTGCATTGCAAACGTTAAAATAGTTGGGCATTAAAGACGAAAACTCAACGTGGGTGCAAACGTGTTTCCTTTTCCCCACGTAACATGAAAGCCTCCTATCTACGGAAGCCTCTCGGGCTCACACTAGCCGAAGGCTTCCATCGACACCTCCACATCCTCAACATGGCGAGATAACGAGCAGCACGGCGCCGCTGTCCGAGGCAGAGAGGAAGAAGGCTGGCCGGCGTCGACATTTCGGCGGTGTTGGCGGGCCTGTGCCGATCCGGTAGCGCTTTGGAGTAACCGCTCGCGATGCTACGTAAGCAGCGACTCTGTGGCGGGAGCGCGCGCGCGTGAGAGAGTCAGCTTTCGGGTTCCGTTTCTTTTTTCATGATTCCTTTTTCCCTTTATTTGTCTTCTCGCGTCGGTTCTTGCTCTCCCACCGGAGACTCACCGAGATTGCCGGCGGCGGGCCGGTGAACTTTCGTGGGGGGGATGGCAGGTCGAAGCCGGAGAGCTTGGTTCAGTGTCCTCCTGGGTCTGGTGCTCGGCTTCACGCTGGCCTCCAGACTCATCCTGCCCAAGGCCGGCGAGCTCAAGAAAGCCGGACACAAGCGCAAAGCCGCCTCGGCCAAATGTGGCCTCAGCGCGGCTCTGGCCAAGGAGCACGGAGGCGTCCTGTGGCCGCCTCAAGATAGCGGATCGCCGGCCACGGAGACACCGGGATCCCGCTCCAACAACTTCCTCTTCGTGGGGGTCATGACCGCCCAGAAGTACCTGAGCAACCGGGCCGTCGCCGCGCACAGGTACGTGCACGTCACCTCCACAGTGCTTGCTTACATGGGTGCGTGCGTGCGTGCTGTTGTAGTCCCCGGATCAGCTTAACCTCATTAGCAGTCCGCTAGCAACCCAGTCCACTAAATGTTCTCCAGTTTGTTGATGTTTTCATTCAGTGGGAAAGCAAACGACAGAACACAATGAAGGTTCTGCTGCATGTGTACAGTAATGTGTGTAGCATGTTCTACTTATCTTCTACATTTGGATTCCTGCATCCATCTCAGTAGCTCATGGGGTTTCATGGCCACATAAAAAAATCTGGCATTTCAAGATTAAAAGTCACAAATGTAAGATTTTGTTAGAATATTTGTAAACATTCTCATAAAAAGGTCTCGTAATGTTTTAACTTTTATTGTCGTAAATTTACGTGACAATATTTTGTGTCAGAGGGAAAATAGAACGTAGTTCTTCAGAAAGGAGGGAAACGTTCCTCTTTTATTTATAATGGGACAGCAAAACAGAGCAGTTGGGCACAAACAGATTAGCATGGGTTAGCATCATCCCCCCCGCACAAAGACTATAAAGTTGGGACTTTGTTGTCATGAATTTATGACTTTCTTCTTGAAATGTCTGATTATTTTAATAGTCATTGTAACAGGCATCGCCTGAGACAGCTACAGTATAAAGACAGGGGCCTTTGGCCTTGGTCAAAGGGAATGTTATGACTTTTTTCAACTTTTTTTACTTGTGAAATTATGATCTTTTTATTGTACAGTCACGTTTTTTTTCAGGAAAAATTATGACTTTTTTTCTTGTAAATTCATAATTTTTTGGATGGTAAAATTAGGACTTTCTTCTCATAAAATTGACATATCTTTCAGAAATGTCTTTTGATGTGGCCCTAATACACTGTCATACATCAGTGACTAAACTCATGTCGGCTGTGTTTATTTTTTAGACCAGATTATCTTAACAAAGCCTGAAGCTTGTATCAAACATGAGGCAGATTAGATAAGTGTCCCGTGTGGCAGACATTTGACTGGAAAGTTGTCAACATCAGCACACACATGATATCGATAATTACGTGTCAGAGCTATTAGATTATCTGTATACTTACACAATAACGTCCTGTAAAAAATGGCATTCATTTTGCGTTGCATTTTGCGTTGCGTTGAGTCAACTCAATGACACCAGCATGCTGTGCACATGTGATCTATTACAGCACATTTCCATTCATTCATTCATTCATTTTCTATAGCGCTTATCCTCATTGGGGTTGCGGGTATGCTGGAGTCTATCCCGGCTGACTTTGGGCGGGGTACACCCTGGACTGGTCGCCAGTCAATCGCAGGGCAAGCGCATTTCCATTTGAACTGAAAAGATTCCAAATAAGTCAAGCTGTCATGACCGACAAAAAGTTGCGGGCACGTCCATGTGACAGGCGTGTCACGCTCCCGCCCTTTAATCAGTGCACGTATACACCAGCTGGACTTGACATGCGTTGCCGCCTCCAAGGACACCACATCACTGCTGTCGCAGGAAAACTACATGAGAACATCTGGCCAGCTGTTTTGTTGCTGAAGACGGCATGTTCATTTGGTGCGGATCCAAGTCAGGCTTGTTGGGCCTTGGCAGAGGGCTGCTTTTTCTAGTTAGCTCTTTTTCAATTCCCCAAAAAGATGTCAACATGCCATAAAAGACCTCCTGATTGAATAGTCGTTAATGTTCGTTTACTGACAAACACATTCATTCCTCAGCTTATCAAATGTGAAAAAGACATGGCTGGACCCGTGCCAGCGTGTTTTTTTTCCCAGTAAACATCAAGCTTCAGAAGAAACCTCTCAAGCGGTTTTAGCGTAATCCTAAACAAACAAATTCAAGTCTATCCTCGGCTGAGGTCATCATGCAGTGATTATATTTCCTTGCTAATTGCGTGCTTCCAGGACATGGGCTCAGACCATTCCGGGTCGGGTGGAGTTCTTCTCCAGCGAAGGCTCAGACACCTCCATCCCCATTCCCATCGTGGCGCTGAGGAATGTGGACGACTCTTACCCGCCCCAGAAGAAGTCGTTCATGATGCTCAAGTACATGCACGACCACTACCTGGACAAGTACGAGTGGTTCATGCGGGCCGACGACGACGTCTACATCAAGAGCGACAAGCTGGAGAACTTCCTGCGCAGCCTCAACAGCAGCGAGGCTTTGTTCCTGGGACAGACAGGAATGGGGGCTCACGACGAGCTGGGCAAACTGGCCCTGGAGCCCGGAGAGAACTTCTGCATGGGAGGCCCGGGGGTCATCATGAGCCGCGAGGTCCTGCGGAGGATGATACCCCACATCCGAGAGTGTCTGCAGGAGATGTACACCACCCACGAGGACGTGGAGGTGGGCCGCTGCGTGCGCAGGTTCGCGGGGGTCCAGTGCGTTTGGTCGTACGAGGTGAGTTCTAAACTGGACTTCACTATCAGGTATAGATATTTTATTAATCTCCCCACAATATAGTACATAATTAGGTAAAAAGTCCAGTCCTGTGTGTTTTATCACTCCCCTCTGTTGTGTTGAAAAGCTGCATGGCGCGGGGAAGGAATGATCTTCTCAGTCTATCAGTGGAGCTGGACAGTGATAATAATTTGCCACTGAAACTGCTCTTCTGTTGGGAGATGATGCTGATTGTCCACCAAACATCACACACTCTCCTAGTCCCCAAGTGGCGTTACGCCGCAGTAACTCAATGTAGATTTCATAGTTGGCGTTCCAGGTGCCTTGATTTTCCCCCTGATTCCTT
This sequence comes from Oostethus manadensis, assembly GCA_024372805.1. Taxonomy (NCBI): domain Eukaryota; kingdom Metazoa; phylum Chordata; class Actinopteri; order Syngnathiformes; family Syngnathidae; genus Oostethus; species Oostethus manadensis. The sequence continues at coordinate 331,005 of QODF01000332.1, forward strand.
AAGTTGTGTGCTTTTTTTGGCGGTGTCAGTGTTGCTCATCACTCATTACGGTACGTGGTACTTTTGAAAGGCACAAAGAAAAGATTCTATTCATTGCTGGAACCTATCAGGGTACACCCTAGACTGGTCGGCAGTCAATAGCAGGGCACATAAAGACAAACCACCATTCATACTCACATTCATCGCTATGGACGATTCACAGTCTCCAGTTGTCTTAACATGCATATTTCTGGAATGTGGCAAGAAGCCGGTGCACCCGGACAAAACCCACGCAAATGGGCGACAACCCATCTATGTCGAGCAGTTACTAAATCGTGACTGCTTAAGTCGATGTCAACATTGAGCAGATTTGAACCCAGATAACCCGACTGCGGGTGCAACATGATAACCACTAGGACACCGTACAAGGAGCAAGAAAAGGATTTAGTACTCAGTAGAAAGATACTAATTGGAACTAAAATGTTCCCCGAGAGCGAAATGTAGCCTTCTATAGACGGGTGCGAGGGCCGCTACTTTCGCAGACTTTGGAAAGACACGCTGGCTGCAGGATGAAGCGGTGTTGTTGTTTTTGGAGCTCCTCTGCGATTCCACGTAAGACAAGTTTACTGGTTACCGTGTCGTAACATTCGTGTATGTCTGCCACTTCAGGGAATATTTCACACACGCTGGCGGATACTTTTGTGGCCATTTGTGCCGGAGTGAAAGCGAGCCTTCCACTCAGGGACGGCGGGGGACATCAAGGAAGCCGGTCGCTAATTAGAACCAGTCGGCACTTCGGCCACAGAGCTGGTCTTGTGTAAATACGGAGGATGCATCCTACGTGACATTTTACAGGCCAGTGTAATTCAACACCATGCTGGTAACAACGTGAAATGAGGGGAATTTAGTGCCCGTTTACATGATTCTCTTCAACACACACACACACTATGTAAAAAGTGTGAGTGGGTCTGGTACGGGTAGTGAGAGGGCATGCCAAAGCTAACTGTGTTCTACACGCATTCGTGTTTTGACAACTTAATCTGTGAAAAGAATGTTCCCTCAGTGAAGTCACTGCTCCTCATTTACATCCGCTTACACTACAGAAACGTACATAACTCATTCCTTTTTGTTTTTATTTGACTCTTTGATCCTTTCTTCTGCTTTAAAGAATCTTCCAATGGTCTTTCTGCTGTCGGGGGACTTTTTTTTGTGAGAGAGTAAAAAAAAACATGGCACACTCACTCAATCGCTTGCATTCATGCAGGTAATAAAGAAAAGTAAACTGATCCATGCGACCTGATGACTGGTAGCCTGCAGTGTGGCCAGCTTGCCCCGGACGTCGAGGCTCACGAGGAGAAATTCGACATTTTTTAGTACAATGGCGGCGTTTGTTTGGAATGCCGCTTGTCAAATACATTTTTTAAAAATATTTCAATGTAACTCCGATTTGTTACAGTCATTGGAGATCTAGCATAGAAGTCATTCATCCTCCACATGTGCTTGTTGCATGCACTTCCTGTTTCAGCCGTGATTGGTCACCCGTCCCTCATCCATCTTGGCATCAACGTGGCATTGTGATGGTGGGCTACACCTTGTGCACTGCTTTATGTTTGCATAACACATATGTACGTGAGGACTCGGCATGCAGTGGTCTTCCATGCCACACAAAGCAGCAGGGAGTGTTGGTGGTGGAGCTGAGCTGACCAAATGTGTGTGTGTGTGTGTGTGTTTGACTTAATTAGACGTCAGAAAAGACAAACATAAAAAAAAATCAAGCCATTCTCTGTCGTCTTTCTTTGGCTGATGCCTGCAGGACGTCTTTGACATGTGCGGTCGTGTTGCATGAGTGGCGGAACCCTTTGAAAGTGACGTTGACGTCACCCGATCACGTCAATGTGGAGGAAATCAAACGTGTGGACTTTACTCCTCCGCGCAAACACATTTAGACTGTTCCTCCCTTGTGCTCCTGATATGAAAAAGTCGGTGACTGGACTAGCACAGGTGTCGTGGTTATCTTCCAAGGAAAGTCATTCATCTTCCACCGTGCAGCTGAGTCTGTGCCCTGGTCATCGTCTTAAATAGCTTTCCTGCATTCTGACCGCAGACATGCCTCGGCCGTGTTCTGCCTGTGCCGTGTCTGCCGCCAGCGCAGTTTCCGTACAGCAACCTCGCTTTTCAGCACCAAATATTCTTTTGATTGCCTGAAATGATGCATAATGGAAACCTATAATACACACCATCTCGACACTCACAGACACATCGTTAGGCCCGCACATTATGAGTATATTTAAAAATACTCACTGTTACTATTTATATTTATTTTTCAATATGCATCTATTTACAGGTAGCGTCTGTCCCGGTAATTGTGCCTGGTTTTGCATACAAAACGATGTACTTATGTTCTTAATGTATTTTAATCACGAAGCGTCCTTCTTAGCATCCTTAGCTTGCTAACAAAATGGCAATGGGACCAGGAGTGACTCATAAATGTTAACACAAAACGCATTTTATGATTTTACATGCACAGAACAATTCCAATTTAAGGGTACTTTTACCTTCAAAGACACAATTTTTGGATTTCTGAAACAGATTAATTAGATTTACATTATTTCTTCTGGGGAAAATTGATTCGGTTAGGGTCCCATTTGGTTAGAGGCCTTCTGGAACAAATTTTTGACGCTAACCAAGGTTCCACAAGATGGTGTTCAGCTTGATAATAGGGAATTCACAGATTCCAACAAGAGCATCATAAATATAGTTCCATTGTGTACTGCAACGGATGACACTTTTTTTTCCTTAGCTCGCTTTTGGCTTTTTCCGCTGTTGGATGTCGCCACAGCATGTCAAAGCCATAAATGGTTATGGCTTAGTTTTTACTCCGCATGCCTTTCCTGATGCAACCCTGGCCGGGAATTGAACCCTCGCCCTCTGTCATGGAAGGCAGAAATCGTTACGTCACCGGCCCTTGAAAGGTCTGCATGCCAGAGCTGCTGTCCTTCGTGCCAATGTGCTCCAAGATAGCGTCTGTTGTTGTGTGCAGTCCACACGTCAGCATTTTTTGGGGCATATTGTAATTCAACATAAAATAGACGTTTTTTTGGGCGTATGAAATTTATTTTTGCCATTCCTTGTTCTTCCTGCGAGGCGTAACTTCCTCGAAAAGCGGGGACCTAATGTATACCTGGTGGAGCGGTCCCGCCATTTGCTGGTATTTTGGCCAATTAGGCCCCTGAAAGAGTCTTGAGTAAACGTTTGCTAATGGGATTATGTCCTTAACCACATACCACAAGTTTTTGCGGGGCAGAAAGGTCTCGTCTTTCACCATGGCTCTATCTCCTTTTGTTTACGTTGTGTGCTACCGGCAACGAAGGCATCGACAACGTTTTTTCGTGCTTTAGGCCTAGCATTGTAGTAGCGTGTGCCGTGAAGAGCTTATAGTTACTCGCTTTGATGTGTGGGTCCTAATGTACACCTCACATGTATGCGCTTGCCTTTTACATCAATGATATGGTGGATAAGTAATGAATCACACACTGTGATGTCCTGCTGAGAACGGAAGGAGGAGGTCCGTTGCCATGGCAGTGATGGACAAGTTGTTGCGGCGTCTTGACAGGAGTTCCAAAATAGAAGCCAGTGAGCGTTTTGCGTTGATAGTGACACCTTGGTGTGACGAAAGGCGGTGCCTTTCCCAGCATGCATTGCACCTTCAGGCCTGCTGCCCGTCCGCTCTCGCCTGTGGTTGTTGGGGTGACGAGATGACCTTCATGCTGAGTCACGGCAGCTAAAATGGACTTTTCCTCCAAGCCGCGGTGTCCCTCGGGCCCGTTGTCACTTGAACATGGAACAATACTGGCAGACCTTGTCTGATCGGTCTTGCCTTGAGATGTCTTTGCATCACACACTCAAGAGACTCGTGGATTTGAAGTTCTGGAACTCCCCCCTCTTTCATCACAACAGCACACAGGAAGTGACACACCTCCTCTGAGTGATGTCTCAACTCGCTTTCATCTCTCTGCGGACAATGTTGCTGACATGTCTGTGGTGTTTTCGAACCACAAACCACAAATAATCAGCACATGGAGAAATGTCAAAGATGTCTTTCCGTCCTCGGTCTTTTCCCAGTGTGTCGTCGCCTAGTCTAGGACACTCCTGCATGTTTGAAAACGTGTTGGGATCATAGTTTGGTACAGCGTTTGTGTGTGTTGGCATGCGATGTATGGATTGGTGTGTTCCAGTCATGATCTTGTGTTGTCATTTCAAGGCTTGCCATGTGTTCCCTATAGTTTCTTTAAGGAAATGCTCTTTAGAAGCAGCATGGGCTCAAATGCCTGGAATGCCGCATCTTTTTCAGTGTGCACAAGAGCAGCATTGTATGTCGTCAGTGATTGCAGTGTTCTTTTGAAGTATGCCACTTATTCCCAATACTGTAGACTCTTGGTTAGAGTCATGAATTTGTTCCAGAAAAGCCGATCGAACAAACAATTCAGAAACGGACTCAGTTTTTCCCGTAACAAATAATGTTAATTCGTTCCAGAAAACCTAAACATGTTTTTATTGTTTTACAATTAGTTTGACCTTTTACCTTATTACATGCATACCACCTTCTCATTTTGCCATGAGTTATTTGTAGAATTCAGTAGTTATTAATCACAACACCCGCCTTGACTCTCATGTCACATGCATGTCTCTTTGACCCGCCCTCCGAACAGGCAGGAAGAGTGTTCACTCTGTGCATTGATTCAGCACCTAGACGCTCAGATAGTAAAGTAGATGTAACCAAATATATGCGTTTATACATGTAGACTTTGTGAACGGTTGATGAAGAGCATGTTACTACTTTACTCAACAGAGTAGTAGTAACACCTTTTGTTAGTCTTACAGTCACTTTGTCTTTGTGGGGGGAGAGGCGGGGCCGCTAGCACATACACAGCAATGCAGCACGGGAGCCTCGTGATGAGCAATGCAAGGTAGTGTGGTAGAAATTAGGAGAGAACAATGGTTGCAAAGCCAAAAGCCACAGCCCACGTATGGGAATCTGTTTGAATTATTGTCACAATCTCGTTTTGCCTCGTTCTCGTGGACCCAGAGTCTCGTGCATCATCTCTTCTTGAGAGTTGGGTGTCTCGTGACATGCCTACGGGGTATGCAATTATTGTCAGGTTTTATTGTTTAAATGTTATCATTAAACAGCTACGCTTCATCTGCTGTCTTATTTGCAAGAAACATTTGATGGTCTTGTGATCGGGTGTCAATATCTTATCTGTTTAATGTCTTTGTCTTTTTTTGGTCCCCTTTTGTCCTTCTGAAAAAGAGCTGCTATGGGACAACTCTGGATAGTAAACACACGAGAAGTCGAGTTTTCAGCGTGTGATGAATACGTCCCCCAGCCTGCTTGACTGTCCATGTGATCTATTGTGTGTTGTTGTCGTCCTCTGCGTGTGGTCACATGGTGTATTTTCTGATGCGCTGCGGCTTCCCCCACAGCAGACTTGTTCTAGCATGAAGCTAAAAGTAACAAATAAGCGTTTACAACGGTAGACGCAAACAAAATGTTCAGCCGAAGCATTTCAAACAGGAAGTGGTCGCCCGCTATGGTTGTCCTGTGGCGGACATGCTTAGCCCCCGCGTTGGCGGCCATGGTGTTTGCTACAAACCTCATTGTAAAGTTTGGGTCCGGTCCAGGAGTCGTGTCTCAAACATGCGACATGGTCTCATGTCTAAACACACTCACGTAATCATGTGAAGATATACACAGTATCCTCTCAGTGTGTATGGCTGGTTGTCACGGAAACTTAACTCATGTCATTCTCACCCCATGTGGGCATTAACGTGTTTGGAAACAAGAATAGAAATAGTCTGTTCCAATGTCAAACTACAGCTGTCATAGGACGTTTCAGTTTGCCACCAAAAAAATGATTGATTGAGCTCCTAATCTACTGTGGATGATTCCTCTTGCCATTACATCTTCATCATCATCATCATTATAATGGCGGCCCTTTAATGAGGGGGTCACACGTCTGCATGGCGAGCGCTCCACCGCGCTCCACTTCCTAATCCCAATTTCACCTTAGCCAGGCCACGCTCTCAACATGCACGGCCGCCGTACGCTCTCACAAGGACCCCATTGTGCTGTGAGCCCTCCTCCTCTATCTGAGTTTAGCCACTTTCACAGGCAGCTGCGTACAGCTTCAAATCTCATCTGATCAATGCTGCAGTGCACGTGTGCGTGCACGTAGAAGCACAGTTGTCCAAATTGCTCTTGTTATCCTTCGCTCAGCATGACCTCATCAAGCAGGACCAATCGTATCGCTGCAGCTGCTGGGAAGCCTGGAATAGTGTTTGCTTGTTTTATGGGATGGTTCTGGTTCAGAAGTCATTATCAGTGCAGTCCAGGTGCCATTGGCCCTCTCTCCTTCTTCGACCCCCCTCCACATTTAGCCATCTTTGTGGGCGGGGCCAGGAGTCAGTCATCAGTCTCAATGTGTTGTCCGATGACAAAAGAGCCAATTCTGCAAACTTTATTGCGTCATGATCTTAAAGAGACAGGCATCCGCCTGCCAATATAATTACTTCTTTTTATTAAGCATGTTAGCGTGTGCTGTGAGTGGACTGTGCTCGTTTTGGGTCCAAAGAAGTGTGCTGTTGGCACTGGCATCCTGGCACGATGAACGCCAGCCCATAATCGTCTTGTAAAAGTGCGTGCAGACGGGCACTGTGCTCGCTCTTAAATGGAGGATTAGTCCATTCACTCTGCTTAATTGGGCCGAGCGGCTGTCAGCGAGGAGCTTGCTCAGCCGCTCGCTTCTGACCCGCTTCTGTCTTGTTTTTGTCCAGAAAGAATTAAAACCAGCATGGTCATCAGCTGACTGGCTGATGATGATGATGATGACATTTTTGTATTGTTCTTCTCCAGTACCACTCACACACACACACACACACACATCCATGTTCAGATCCAATTTGACGTGAGATTGTGCTTCTTTTTTTTTTAAATTTTTTTTATTGAACAATATTTTTATTGAATTTTTCATACTTTTTCACAGAAATAATAAAAGAAAAACATAACACCAGTAGATAACAAGTACATAAAACAAAAAATAAAAAATAAAAATAAAAACACACATCACACAACTCCACATGGTTTAGGTGACTGTGCACCCCATTGTCTAATGTAGTCCAGTAGAGGTTTCCACATATCTTCAAATTCCTCAGTCCTTCCTCGAGTAATGTAGGTCAGTTTTTCTAATGCAACATAATTTGTCATTTCCTTTATCCATAGGTTTATTGATGGTACATCCATTTTTCTCCAAAATAATACAACTAGCCTCCTGGCCTGCAGGAGTCCAAAGTCAATCAAGGTTGATTTGTTGAAGAAGTCACAAAATCTTTCGGGTAAATCCCCAACACAAAAAGCTTTGCTTGGTAAGGTACATTAATTCCAACAATTCTAGACATAGTCTGGCACACTCCCCTCCAATATGCGTGTAGTTTGGGGCATTCCCAACAACAAAGAAACAGGGTACCTCGCTCCACTACACACATATTACAGGTATCTGGGATATTAGGTGACCAGTTATTCAGCTTTGCTGGTGTTATGTATGTCCTCATCAACCATTTGTATTGTAGCAGCCTCAATTTTGTATTAATTGTTTCTTTTTGGGCCTTAAGACAAGCTTTATTCCAATCATCCTCCGATATATTCTCCTTAAAGTCAGAATTCCAGGCCTCTAATTTATCAATAGAGGATTCGTCATCATAAGATACTAAGGCTGAATAAAACAATGAAATTTGTCCCTTTTCCTTTTGATGTGAAATCGAAAGATGTTCCAAGTGTGAAAGAGCGGGTTCTACATTTATGCATCTATATTTTGAAGATATGAAATGTCTAAGCTGCAAGTATTTAAAGAAGTGTTTATTTGGGATTTGGTATTCTTGAGTAAGTTCTTCAAATGTAAGTAATGTGTTATTCATGTACAAATCACCAACTTTTCTAACACCCTTTTCTGCCCACATCTTAAAACCTCCATCGTCCCTTCCTGCTGTAAAATTGACATTGCCCCACAAGGGGGTAAATTGAGAGATTTGAGGGGTATCTTTAATATGTTGATGAGCTTTATACCAGACATCAATAGTATTTTTCAGGAACGGGTTTTTTGTCTTTTTTATCAAAACCTTCGGTTCTGCCGAGTATAGGTACAGTTTTAAAGAAAGATTTGGTACTGATGCTTGCTCAATAGATAACCAAGATGGAGCAATGTCATTTGAAAAAAGGAACATCGTTGAACGCAACTGCGCAGCCCAGTAGTACCATTTTAAATTTGGAAGTTGTTGTCCTCCTCTTTCGTAGGGGAGGTACAACAGCCTAAGTCTTAACCTTGACTTTTTATTGTTCCAAATAAATGTACTAAAGATATTATTAATTGTTTTGAAAAATGTTTTTGGCATAGGCAAAGGAATTGACTGAAATAGATACAGAAATTTGGGTAATATACTCATTTTTATTATATTTATACGGCCAATGATCGATATAGGCATGGTCTGCCAACGATCAAGTGTTTCTTTTATCTCTTCGATTAAAGGATCATAATTTGAAGGTACAATTGTTTTAATTAGCGGTGTAATCTTGATCCCAAGATAAGTAAATCCCTCTTTGGCGTTGATAAACGGGGTTTTGACCCTTGGATTTAACCTTTCTTCTTCGTTTAAAAATAATATGGATGATTTTGCATGGTTGATATTGTAACCCGAAAATTGTCCAAACCTATCTATATATGTGACCAAATTTGGGATAGTAGTAAATAGGTTTGTTAAAAAAAGAACTACATCGTCCGCGTAAAGTGATATTTTATGTTCCTGACCCCCAACCGAGACACCCACTATGTCTGTTTGTGCTCTAATCGCCATCGCCAGAGGTTCTATGGCGAGTATAAACAACATAGGTGATAGAGGACATCCCTGACGGGTGGACCTCTCCAAGAGTATTGGCTTTGAGGTAAAGCCATTGGTCAACACACTTGCCATTGGACTTTTATACAAAATTTTAATCCAACTAAGAAAATGATTTCCAAGTCCGTATCTGGGTAGAAGATTGAATAGGTATGGCCATTCTATTCTGTCAAAGGCCTGCCTAGCATCCAACGATAACACAGCTGTGTCCTTAGCGTCGTAATTTTCATGGATTATATTAAGAACGCGTCTGATGTTATGAAATCCCTGGCGTTTCTGCACAAAACCGTTTTGATCATTGTGCACTAATTGTGGTATGTATTGTTCTAACCTCTTTGCTAATAATTTGCACAATATTTTGGTATCGCATCCCATCAAACTTATGGGTCGAAACGAGGAACATTCTGTTGAAGGTTTTCCTGGTTTTAAAATCAATGTTATCATTGCCAATCGCAGTGAGTCTGGAAGAGTTTCTTTCTGGTATGATTCGCTGAACATGTTTAATAATGGAGAAAGTAATTTGTCTTTAAATTTTTTATAAAACTCAATAGGAAGACCATCAGGTCCCGGCACTTTACCACTATTAATGCTTTGAATTGCTTTTGATATTTCATCAATAGTTAGATCACCATCCAATTCCCTTCTAGCATCCTCTGTCAGAGTTTGAAATTGATATTGATTAAGAAATTCATTTTGTTCATCTATTGTTTTAGACGTTTCTGACTTATACAGAGACTGATAGTAATCTTTGAAGCTGTCATTTATTTTCAAAGGATCCACGACTAATTCACCTGATGAAGTTTTGATGCATTTAATAGATCTTTCTGACTGTACTTTTTTGATTTGCCAAGATAACAATTTTCCAGGTTTCTCCCCTTGATCATAGTAAGTCTGTTTCAGCCACAAAAGACTGTGTGCAACTTTATCAGCTGAGAGCTTATTATATTTGGTCCTCAATATCAGTAAGTCCTTTTCTTTGACAGAGTCATAATCCACAATAATTTGATTTGCTTTTCTAAAGATTCCATTTCCTTTGTCTTTTCTTTGGATTTAGAGCTTGTGTAACCTATAATTATACCTCGAATGTATGCCTTAAACGCCTCCCATCTTATACTGGCATTAGTTTCGTTAGTGTTTAATTCAAAGTAAGTATCGATCTTGTCTCCTACGTAGTTAACAAAGTCCATGTTTTGTAGCCAAATCACTTGTAAGCGCCAATTCGGTGGAGTGTAAAGTAGATTCTCAACTTGCATAGTTAGTGAGATAGCAGCATGATCACTAATGACTATACTATCATACCAGCAATTCTTAACTTTGGGCACAATTTCTCGGGATACAAGGAAGTAATCAATGCGAGAGCGAGACCTAAGAGCAGCTGAGTGACAAGAATATTCTTTTTTGTTAGGGTTTTGCTCCCGCCATACCTCGACCAGGTTAAGGTCCATCATATATTGTTTAATCAGTTTTCTAGTTTGAGTCTTAGTGGTATCAAAACCGTTGAGCGATCCAATTCTGGGTCCAACGTACAGTTAAAGCCCCCACCAACAATACAGCTTCCATGTAGTGTTGACAGAGTCAAGAAGAAAGAAAGAATTTAGGATTGTCCTCATTAGGTCCATACAAACTCACCAAATTCAGTTTCAATGAAAGGAGGCTACCTTGGAAAATAACATACCGGCCAGCCCGATCCTGTATTATATTAATAGTCTGGAATGGTATGTCCTTATGAATCAGAATAATGACACCACTGGCATAATTGTTATATGATGCGTGCAGCACAAGCCCAGGCCATCGATTTCGGACCGATTTAATGTCTGAGGGAGTCAGGTGGGATTCCTGAAGAAACACCACTTTGGATTTAAAATGTTTAACTCTATTTATAACTTGTTTCAATTTGCTGAGTTGTCTTAGCCCTCTGACATTCCAACTAGTTACCTGTATATCTTTAAGGTTAAAAGCTGTTATATTTTTCATAGGTGTTAGTAATTGGACGAAAACGGGTATCCTCTACATTGATCATTATTTTGTGGAGTGTGAGTAATCTAACAAAAAAATAGTAAAATGTACACACAAACAAAAACATAAATTCAACACTTAAAGACCCCCCACCTTACTCTAGAGTAACAATGGGGCTTTTACTGATCCACCTAATGGAGGAGCAGCTAAAAACTGTGGTAACCTAGCCCAAAGAAAATGGCAGCAAAACACTTTTAGCATAACAATTATACTTAACCCTTCAAAGGAGTATCCAAAAGGATGTCATCGATTTAACATCATTTCAATATGAGCACAAAATGGTGCATAGAATTCAGGTAGGCAAATACGGTTAGCAAGAAAGAATATTGGTAACAAACCAAATATGGATTTGCCATAGAATTATAGTTGTATGCATATACATATATAAACTAAAGTTCCAACGAGAAAGCAACGAGGTAAATCAAGGCACCATGATACATGTTGGCATAGAAGCAGGTTCTCACCAAAACAATATACCCGTATAGGGCGATAATTTGTACGATGAAAATCTTCAGCAGCCTCGGGCGACGAGAGCAGATGTATCTTCCCCTTGGGGAGGACCCTCATTCTGCAGGGGTTGTAGGCGAATCCACGATATGTTCCTTTGTCGACAAAAACTTTCTTGACGGTGTTAAAGTTGTAGCGCTGTCGCATGGTTTCTGCAGAGAGGTCCTCCGTGAAGAAAAGCCTGTCATCGCCACGAGTGATGTCACGTCGCTTGGTCGACCGGAACACAAACTCCCTATCTTGATAGTACAAGAATCGGATAATGACAGCCCTGTTCTGACCCGGTCGAGGCGGCGCCAACGTGCGGTGGGCCCTCTCAAGCGTGAGAACCCGGTTAGCATCTAGCTTCAACAGGCCCGGAAGTAGCTCACGTATGTAATCCAGCATCGTCCGGTTCCCCTCTGCGCCCTCTCGGAGCCCAAAAAGTCGTAGGTTGTTTCGTCTGCTGCGGTTTTCCAAGTCTTCCGTCTTAGATTCTAAGTAGGTGATACGTTTCATGGCTTTGGTCAGTTCATCAACACTTTTTTCTAGCTGTTCTTCTGTCACCAGGATTCGCTTTTCTGCCTCTTCCATTTTTGTTGTATTAGAGGAAACATCTCTTTTAATTTCCAAAACGTTGTTTTCCAGAGCAGCGATCGAGTCCGCCATCTTCCTTAAACGCTCATTAATGTTGTCAAGTTTGCTCCCAAACTCTCCGAATTCAACGCGGAGCATCTTCAATTCTGTTAGCACGGCCGGTAGTCCCGCCATATTGCTTGCGTCGTCAGCCAGCCCATCCGACGGTACGCTCGTTTTCTGTCCCTGAGGACCGCGTTACTTGGTAAAAATATCACAATCCTTGACCTTACTTGCTTTAGGCATGCCTCTGTATAGATGGACGATGTTTATATTGGGTTTTAAAGTTCTTTCGTGCAGTGTTGCGCAGAACCACGAAGTTATGCGGCCATCCCGGATCACGGCTCCACAGCGCCCCTTCGAGATTGTGCTTCTTCAGTTGCCATGGTGATTGGACGTGGAAAGCAGTACAAAGTTTGACAAGCTTAGTCTGATATTTTTACAAAAACAAATAGTACAACTTTCATGGCATTAGGCTTGATGTTTTTGGATGTATTTTTACACATCTTAACAATTTTATTGGCTAAACAACAGAAACACAAAGAGAATTCATAAACGGAATAAAAAAGGCTGCTGACAAAGTCGGTTTTGATGATGAAGTACACACATAAACGGCGCATATGTGTGTATGCGGATACACACATACAGTGGGAGAGGGTGGTGTCTTCTTGTCATCAGCACATAAATCAGCTTTAAGTCGTATTGAGGGCATTCTTAATCTTTATCCAAACACACAGCGTCACTTTTCCCACTTTGTGTCTGCAGGCTGCGTACATGATCATCCATCCATTCGTTTTTCTATACCGCTTGTCCCCATTAGGGTCACATGTAAGATGGAGCCTGTCCAAGGGGGAGACACAAACAAGCAGTCACGCTCGCATTCACACCTGTGGACACTTCAGGCCCCATCGGGCATTACCAAATTCCATGGACACTGTAGCCGGCAACACGACTTGCAGCGCTATTGTGGCACGCTTGTGTTGCCAAAACAGTCAATTGCAATTTGTAGCTTGTACAAAAACAACACAACAGGGCAACACACACAACGCACAAAGTAACCTACCTACCCAATGTGGGCATACAAATAAATGTGTACCCATACCAAAAAACACCAAATATTCTCCCCGCAAGGCATGCTGGGTAGCTTGCGGTAATCTTTCTCCCAACATTTTGCCATGTTTGTTCCATTTTTGCTTGATTGCAAAGTAAGTTGAGGAGCTCATCAGTGTAGTAAACAAGTAGGAGTTAACATACTCTTGATATCCAGTATTTTATTGTTCATACTTCATATTTTTGTGACAGCAGGACTACCCAGCATGACTTGCGGGCATTTGTAACAGTTTAGCGCTTGTTTATCACCTACATAGTGGTAGTAGTAGTACGTGATTTATGTCATGTGTTAACTTGCTGTGGATGTGTTGAATGTCATTCTGTTTGACGGCCCCTCTGCGAAAAAATTTTTTTTTAACCCAATGTGAGTCAGAAAGTTTGCCCGCCCCTGCTTCAGAGTCTTCTCTTGGTGCAGATGTTTTCAGCTGTTGTGAAGGTGGAACGTGGTGTGTGACGTGCGCTTGAACGCACCACTCAGATCCCCCAAACTTTTGCCGTGCCTGTGTACACACAGTATGCTTCTTCAAGTGTACTGAGATAAGTATTCGTTTTGAGACACAGCGCTGACTTGTTTTCTACCTTCTGAGCCGTGCCACAAACCAGAGCGCAAGCAGCTGGTCAAGCGAGGCAGAAAGGTCGCGGGCGCCCTGAGGCGGCTCCAGTGAGCGAGCGCGATCGTTCATGACGGGCCATCACAGCGGTGTCGCTAATCCGTTAGCATCCAATTATTGCAGATTAGCGGCTAAGCATCTTACAATGAGCATACGGGTCGTCACCGTGTGTTGTGTCCTACAAGGGGGGGCCTTCTCTCTTGGTCCTCCTCTAAGATGGGCTATTAAAGACACATTTTCGAGTGATGACCAGCTGCCACTGGCCTGATGAAACATGGCCACCCCAACAGGAAGTGAGCAAGCGGATCACTGGTGACCCCATCTGACCTCTGAGGGATGCAGTACATGAAGAATTCCTCACAGGAACATCTGCTGACCTCTTTGGAGCTCAGCCGTCACTGTGCTGTGGCCTCCATGTGGGATATTTATCAGCGATATTTATGTGTGTATGTGTGTTTGCATGTGTGTGTGAGTGCAGACAAAGACATTCTCCGAATTCCTGCAGTTTTCCCTACAAAGCGCCTGAATGTCATTTTAAGGACGTTCTGTGGGCCAACATCTTTGTCTTCACAGACAACACTCTGTGGGGTCACGTGATTGATTCTTGTTCACTCTTTGCCATCAATCATCATGTGACTTCACGACGTGACCTTATTTGTGGCCTTTTAGCCCTCCATGTTAATGAGTCCTACACATCTTGGGTGTCCATGCAGACACCATCCTAATCTTTACAAATATTGTTGTAGATGGGATTTAATACTCAGATACGCAGCAGGGGTGTCCAAGGTGCAACCCGGCAGCCATTTTTGGTCCAAAGCAGTTTTTTTAATTGGCCGTCAACATATTGTAAAAATAAAAATTTTAAAAATATAATGTAATTAAATTATTTTATCTATAATAAATAATAACTGCATCGTAAAAATAAAGTTATAAAGATATACACTAATTTGCTTTGTCAACCAAAACACAAAGCGTAGTGAAGAATGTCAAAGAGCCCTTTACCTTTCTATCCTTATGTCCTCATGCCCTTCTATTATTCTATCCTTCTATCCACAGCATTAAATTTTTTGGTTTGCTGGCCTTAGTGGAAAAAGCTGGAAGCCACCCTGATGTGTGGTATCACAAATTGTTGTAAGATGCCTGGAGGAACACATTGTGATCATTTGTAACCATTTCTAGTTTTTTTGTCTGCAAAAGTGTTTATGTTTAAACCAGATGTCCTCTTTTCCCAGGACATGTGCTGTTTTTAGATCCCGTCCTGGTCTTTTGTTTTTTATTTTTATTTGTTTTAGAAAGTGATGAAAATGTCCTGTTTTTCATTGGGCCATTTAATAACCGTCATTAGGACCCGCCGAAAAGCCCTTTTAAATTAGTGTTGCCAAAAAGCCAAAGAAAAAGCAGAGCGTGTGCGCAAAGTTAATCCTCTGACGCTAGCCGAGTTGAAGTCTCGTAATATTCCTAACTTTTTCCAGCTTTAGAGGGCACATTTTTCTCGAAGATTTTGGTTACATTCCAAAACTTAAGCATTTGACCTCAGGTTTCTGTGTCACTCTGTTTTTAGAATTCTTTCCATAACAGCTTTTCAGTGATCTTCCTTTTTGCAGTTTGTGTCCTTGGTTATAGATGGTATTTTATAATGCATACAGAGGAGGCATACTTAAAATGTAGTAATGAAATTATAGGGCATCTCCCGAGTAAACTTGAAGTATCATTTGAATAGCCTATTGCTGTATCCTTGTTGTCAGTAAACAAAATATGGATGCTTATGATAGTCACTAAGAGTTAGGGTTGTGAACTATCATCTAATGTGACGGCTGCATTGGTAGCGGTGTCCTGGATTGATAAGAATCAGCCATAAATCCTTAGATTAATTTGTTGTAGAGACAGGAACAAGATCAATTTTAAAAGCACTAAATAAATACATACCCACCATACACCAGGAAAAGCCTGGAGTTTGTTTTTCAGAGAGGTTACGCACCGCAAATATGCCCATTAGCATTCAATGAGTTCATCAAATCTTACCTTTATGGATTCCAGCATAGTAGTAGCATTTGGAACCAAATATGAGGTGAACGAAAAAGCGGGAAAAATACAGTATAGCGGAAAGCTAGATGGTGCGTTCAAGGGACAAACAACATACAGTAAACATGTAAAAACTGGGGGGTTTCAAAGTGTATATTATTTTTTGAATAAAATAGTGGCCCAGTTCCGTTCAGTCATTTACATACAAGTTACATATTTTATACAATTACTTCTTTATTTTCTAAAGTAAGATTAAAATGTAACTGTAGAATCGTACCAAATTGGATTGTATTGAATCATATCGTTTGCTCACTGTATCAAATCGCCCTGTTTCTTAAATATATCGTTTTGGAATCGTATTCTAACTGGTGCATCTAGGACTACGTTCACACTCCAGGGTACGATTCCCAATTTGCATATTGTGCTTAAAATCCGATTTTTTATGTGGTGCTTCGCATTACCAAACAAATCCGACTCCAGTGATGTGCAATACCATTGATTTCATTTCTGATTTGATACTGGGTAAAATTCAGGCCGGTATTGGCGATACCAGTTGAATACTACACTATGTGCAAATAAATCTAATTTGTGTGGTAAATTTTAAAAGGCAGTGTACAGTATTTCAGTATATCATAGCATAAAGAATACAATACATCATATTCCTTTATTGATTTACTTTAAACTGTGAAGTATATTGAGGTATTGGGATGATTTACAATATAACCAAGCTAATATACAACATCAGAAAAAGCAAAGGAAAAAATCATATACCTGAAGTGCCAAAAGTAGCACTATTTTGTTTTCAGAATCGGCTTAAATCATGAAGAGCTGGTATCTGAGATATCGACTTTTCCGTATCAGTCCGCACGTTACTAGCACGCTCTCCTTAACGCGTTTGTGGCCATTCCAAGGATTTTGTGCAACGGGAGTCAATATTTTCTCAACCAAATGAGAGAAAGATGGCAAGAATTTTGGTGTGGAAGTTTGTAGGCAACTAGTTGCCCCCGTCTGTTCCAAGATGCGTGTGGGTGGATTGGCGAGACGTTGCCGAGAGCTGCTTCACTAACAACTTATAAAAAATCTTTTTCGGATGAGAAGAACTTTTGCCTACATGGGCAAGTACTTTTATCCAAGTCATGCACAATGAACTAGGTCTTTCCATGACGTATGTGTGGGATATATGCCACCTGAGCGTTCACACTGCAGTCGCATAGCATGGATATCCCTTTTATATCCTCATACCAATGAGACCCGAGTCGCGTTTGCAAAAATCAGAATTGTGCCGTTCACACTGACATGAAAAAATGAGATACAAGTGACATATAAGAAAAAAAATCGGAACTGACCTGCAGTGTGAACGTAGCTTAGGTGTATATGGAATTCTCGCAAAGAGATTTACATCCCTACCAACAGCAGCCTGCAAGTCTTCGTGCGCGTGCTTTAGAAAGCGTCCTTTCTGCGTCGGGGGCGGGGAGGTGCGCGTAGATGTTTGCTGCAGTGATGTCTGCATGAGGACGATGCGACACAGGAGGACGAGTGTCCGCCGGCTTGTTTGGACTGTCAACATTGAAACGTGACTCAGCACTTTGCCTAACAACACCGCACCTTGTGCCACCTTGACCCGTTCTCAGCACTGATCGAAAGACGGAGCAAGTCTTTCTTCATGGAGTGTGTCCATGGTGGAGATCTGCTTCAATATCTGGCGAGTAAAGTCGATTTGTCCCTCTTATGATCGTCTCGAGTGCCCAAGGGTTCCGGCTTGGAGCTGTTGATGCGTCCTAGAATGATTCATGGAGGAGCTTCTGGCTGTCAGACAGCAAGGACGGCCACTGGAAACTCATTAGGCCTCGCTGCACTTAGTGCTGACTGATCCTCTCCCTGACCCACTTGTGTCCGTTTGGCTCGGCCCGCAATGATGATTCATCATCCTGCTGCCATGTGCTGAGCGCCATGCTGGCCCCGAGCTGGACCGCGTTGGTCTGACAGCGGTGCAGTTAAACTTGGTTGGGGTGCTAGCACATGCTAAGAGTGTTCCGTGTCGACGTCACGTGTTGTCCAGGTGATGACCTTGATGAGGCTCAAGGTCATGTTGGGCAGTATTCATAAACTCGTCCATCCGTCCTCTCTCCTCTAACTCGTCTTCCTCCTCTTCAAACTGAAGAGCTCATTGTTTCCATCTCCTCACTGCTTCCCTCAGTGGAAAATGTCGTGTCAGCAAATCCTCCACACACAAACCTCACTTGTGTCGACTTTACGTCGACTCGATGTTTCTTTTTCTCTTTCGCTCACCTTCCTTGCCATTCTGTCATCGGCCCAACGTGCTAGCGTCACATTCTTCTCACCTCTATCCTCATGTGAAGAATATTCCATCTCCGGACAAAAGTATTGGGACTCTTTGCAGCCAGAACAGCTTCCTCTACCAAGGGAAGCCTTTGGAGGGCACTGACGTTGGGCCTGTTGGAGTTTGTCCAAAATGTTCATTTTGCTGTCTTTCCTTTGAAGTGAATGAATGACAGCAGTGCTGAACTCATGACACAATTACATGGAGTTGATTTAAAGTAACGATTCAAGCTTTGTCATGTTGTCAGTCATGTTGTCAGCCAGTCAAAAGTTCAAATGGAGTTAGAACAGATGTGACTTACGGCAGCTTCCCGGACGCTAAAGTGTGTTTTGTCTTAAGGTGGTGATTTTGCTTCTAAAAGGGAAAGTGTGTGTCCATCATCTGGACCAGTTTATTTTTAATGAAAAGCTTCTGTTATTTGTGCTGACATATAAAATACACTAAGTGGAAGAAATGTATGCTTACTAGACAAGAGGAGTTTTACTTCCCCCAACCCTTCCACGTTTATGTGCGCTGTTAATAAAAGAAGAAATGAGAGCTTTGTTTAAACATGACAAGATGGCGTCCACACACAACCATGGCAACGTGCATTATGAAGCTGACAGTAGTGACTTTCTGCTCTGGTCTTGTAATTGTGCGCTCACTCTGTGTGTCCATGCTCTGTGGACATGGGGGGCTTTGGGGGGGCCCAATCTCATAATGTTTCTTAGAGCCGTGACACCTGGACCGTCAACGTGGACCATCAGCACAGGTGGCAACCTCCAACCTCCACACTGACACTGGGATCAGAGACAAGGCTGTAATTACTCGCTCCCCTGCCCCCACTGCACCATTCAACTTACCACCAGGCGTGCCACCAGGTTGGGGACGGCAGGGATGGGGTTTACTGTTCATTGAGGAAGATTACTCCTTCAGCTCCACCTGGTTCCGGAGCAACCTTGGCTAGCCGCCATCAATGCCTCCTCCCTCCCCCCTTTCATAAGAACACGTGTCACTGACCTTCAGCGTGACGTCCGGAATGATGGCGCGTCTACTCACAGCATACATTGAGGAGGGCAAGGAACAAATGGTCTCAGCTTGGGACCCACATTTTCCAATGCTCATTTTATTTATTTTTTTATTTGTATCTTTTTTCTGTCACCCAGGATTTTTTAAACTGCCCCTTATCTTTTGAAACATTAAAGCACATAATTAGATGCCCAAAGTGCATTGTAAGCATTTTTCAAGGAAATGAGAACGCAACTGCATGCATACATACATTGTATAAATGCCAATTAAATATCCACATTTCACTAAATAAGAGCACAAAATTGGATATTTCACTTCTTACTGTGCAATGAAGATACAATGGAACTAAGCACCAGTAATTCATTACAAGTCCAAAAACATTTTTCCCATAAGAAATCATGTAAATTGAATTAATCCATTCCGGAACGGCAAAAATGTTAACACAAAACATTTTTTTTATTCTTTTACATGCAGAAAACAATTCCAAATGTTCATTTATCCGTTTCCTTTATCAATAATATGCATTTAGACTTATTTCACTATAATTGTAAAACCATGAAAACGGGTTTTATGTTTACATTTTTGAGAGTCAACCGCTGATGGCATCCTAAACAGGTAACATGGTTGACTTCCGCTTCTGCAGCCATTTTGTTAGCAAGCTAAGGATGCTTTGTGATTAAAAAATACATTAAGAACACAGTTGAGCTCCCGCAGTGTATAAGACGCACTCACTATGGTATGCTAACTGGAAAATGGACCCATACAAAATGTTGGCATTCTTTTTTGACCTTAACCAAAAAAAACTACTAACCTGCATGCCAAAGAGGAAGACAACTAAAATAAAATAAAACAAAATAAAAAAACAAGTCAGACATTGCTTATACATTACAAATTTTGACTTCACTTTTGACTCGCCGTCTGCGACCCGCTTTTGGGACCTGACCCACCAGTTGAGAATCACTGATTTAGCTGACACAAAAGACTGAAGAGTGACACGTAACAAATTGCAATTTGACAATTTTCCACACATCTGATAATGATTGCAGTGAAATTTGTTGCTGGGTGAAAGCACGTCAGGGCAGTATCGTTGTGTTCTGGCAGGAAAAGAAAGAGGCTAATGTTGTAGCTAAACTGTTGTACAGTAGCTGCCCTGTTTTGCTTTGCAACACTGCACCCTCAGCTGGTTGATACAGTACCTGCACCTACCAGATACCTGTCTTGTTGGGGTGGGGTAGTTCAGTGATTCTCAACTGGTGGGTCTGGTCACGAAGCCGTTGTCATTGGGTGGCGGGGTCATTGCCACAATAAGTATTGTAATGATTCAATGTCCACGAATGCACCTTGCATCAGTGCTACTCTGTTGCCATGCCACCAAAAGGTGCGTACTACATTTATGCGTCAAACTTGCACGAGACGGGAAGGACATGGATTGTAAATGTATTCGGACTAGATGCCCAAGCCACCTCTATTGGTTCCTCTCGATGTGAAGGAGCAGCGGGTCTACTCTGAGCTCCTCCTGGAGTTTCTCTCTTTTCTCGTGAGTCCAACCACCCTACGGAGGAAATATATTTCAGCCACTCATATCCGCGATCTCGATCTTTCGGACATAACCCAAAGCTCATGCTCATAGGTGAGGGGGGGAACATTGCCTTCAGGCTTAGCTCTCTCTTCTCCACCCACCACGACAATCTGGTACAGCAACAGCGTCACTGTAGGCGCTGCACTGAATCCGTCTGTCGACCTCATGCTCCCAACCTTCCCTCACTCGTGAACAAACCCCGAGATACTTGAACTCCTCCACCTGGGACTAGACCACTCCCATCTACCTGTTTCTGACTGAGAATCATGTCTTCAGATTTGGAGGTGCTGAGTCTCATCCAAGAAGCTTCACACTCAGCTGCAAACCGCCCAAGTAAACAATCGAGGTCAGCCTGATGAGGCCATCACAACCACATCATCTGCGATTAGCAGAGAATAGTAGACGAGATATCCTTTGGCCCCCCAAACTGTGGGGGACCAAACGTTCACCAGAACCAGGCTTGACTTACTGCTTGCACTAAAAACCAGGCTCCTGCTCCAGTTCAGCCTGATGGACAAAATCATTACAGATCAAAAATGTATTATAAGTGGGTATTATAAGACCTAATTGGTCCCATTAATAGACTGGGGTCTAGTGACTGATCCCACTGACATGCCTTCTATAGAGGAAGCAGAGTCTGAGGATACGTACGTGGACAGTTCTATCACCGTGGCTGAGGTAATTGGGGTAGTCAAATCACTCCCCAGTGGCAAGGCTCCGGGGGTAGACGAGTTCCGCTCAGAATTTCTCAAGGCTCTGGATGTTGGAGGACTGTGTTGGTTGACACGCCTCTACAACATTGCATGGAAGTCAGGAACAGTACCTCTGGACTGGCAGACCGGGGTGGTGGTCCCCATTTTTAAAAAGGGTGACCGGAGGGTGTGTTCCAACTATAGGGGGATCACACTCCTCAGCCTTCCTGGGAAAGTCTACTCCAGGGTGCTGGAGAGAAGGGTACGACCGTTAGTCGAACCTCGGTTAGAGGAGCTGCAATGTGGTTTTCGTCCCGGTCGCGGAACACTGGACCAGCTCTACACCCTTGCAAGGGTACTCGAGGGTATGTGGGAGTTTGCCCAACCAGTCTACATGTGCTTTGTAGACCTGGAAAAGGCATTCGACCGTGTCCCTCGTGGTGTCCTGTGGGGGGTGCTCCGGGAGTACGGGATTGATGGTCCGCTTCTACGTGCCATTCGGTCCTTGTACAATCGAAGCAGGAGCCTGGTTCGCATTGCCAGCAGTAAGTCGAGCTTGTTTCCGGTGAACGTTGGCCTCCGCCAAGGCTGCCCTTTGTCACCGATTCTGTTCATAATCTTCATGGACAGAATTTCTAGGCGCAGTCAAGGTGTTGAGGGAGTCCAGCTTGGTGACCTTAGGATCTCGTCTCTGCTATTTGCAGACGATGTGGTCCTTATGGCCTCATCAGGCTGTGACCTTCAGCGTTTACTGGAGCGGTTTGCAGCTGAGTGTGAAGCTTCTGGGATGAGACTCAGCACCTCCAAATCCGAGGCCATGGTTCTCAGTCGGAAACGGGTGGACTGTACCCTCCGGGTTGGGAGTGAGGTCTTGCCTCAGGTGGAGGAGTTCAAGTATCTCGGGTTCTTGTTCACGAGTGAGGGAAGGTTGGAGCGTGAGATCGACAGACGGATCGGTGCAGCATCTGCAGTAATGCGGTCGCTGTACCGGACCGTCGTGGTGAAGAGAGAGCTGAGCCGGAAGGCAAAGCTCTCTGTTTACCGATCGATCTACGTTCCCACCCTCACCTATGGTCATGAGTTATGGGTCATGACCGAAAGAATGAGATCGCGGATACAAGCGGCGGAAATGAGTTTCCTTCGTAGGGTGGCTGGACTCACCCTAAGAGATAGGGTGAGGAGCTCGGCCATCCGGGAGGAGCTCAGAGTAGAGCCGCTGCTCCTTCACATCGAGAGGAGCCAGTTGAGGTGGCTCGGGCATCTAGTCCGGATGCCTCCCGGGCGCCTCCCTGGTGAGGTGTTTCGGGCATGCCCAGTCGGGAGAAGGCCCCCGGGAAGACCTAGGACACGCTGGAGGGACTATGTCTCACAGCTGGCCTGGGAACGCCTTGGTGTCCTCCCGATGGAGCTGGAAGAGGTCGCTGGGGACCGGGAAGTCTGGACTTACCTACTGAAGCTGCTGCCCCCGCGACCCGGACCCGGTCCAAGCGGTGGAAAATGGATGGATGGATGGATGGGTCTAGTGAGGTTGTAACTGCAGTAATTATTGTTTTTACATTTTTGATCTGGGCTACAAGTGTGAACACGCCTTTTGTGAATGAGAATGTTTTTCTTTTGTTATCTTGAGCCAATCCCATTCTTTCATCTTCTCTTTTGAAAAGATGAAAAACTTGACTGCTTTAGTGTGAAAGTTATTTCCCACAGAGGACTCCCAGTGTGAGGTGGACTTTGTTTAGGGCATGACTGAGGTGCAGATTATAGTTCACATTCACACGTCTCCCTCTGTCTTCCCTGGGCGGCGCTGGCTAAATGCTAGCTAGGTGGACCGCTGGCATCCACAAGTATGCTGCTCGCCACTGCACAGCTATAATTGCCTCCAGCAGGGAAAAAAAGTCTCATCTTGACCAATGTGTGGGCAAGTTTTCTGCGTGCACGTTTATAAAAGGCTTTAATTTGGACCTTCGGCTTGATGTCTGGACCCGCCCATGTTTGCTGCTGAAGGCTGGAGCTGACAGCTGCTGCCTTCCTGTTCTAGCCCAAATCACCCCGTCACACATGGATCTCACTTCCTCTTCCTAACAGAGTAGAAGAGAACAACCATGCTGTATGTACGTGATGCATTATCACAGCCAGCTTTCTATAATCCAAGTCTGGCCTGACTCTGTGCTTCGATTCAATAAGGTGCATTCCATTTGGCAATTTAACACTCCAAGAACAGAACGTGTCTTTTTTAGAGTTTCTATTGAAAGAATACTGTTATGAGAAGCGTGCACTATCAGGAAAACCCTACAGGCTAATCACTTGGCAAGAGTACAAAATAAAAAGTGAAATGGATGACGTTATCCCACTAGCGATGGGAAATTTGGTTCCCTTTCCTGACTTGAGCTCTTATGAGTCACTCACTGAAGTGAGTTGGGTACTCGGTAGTCAGACGCAGAAAGTCACAGAAGTTTACACCAATATCAACATATTTCATTTTCTTTAAATATTAGACTATGTAAAAAACGTGATGCTCAGTGAGCACCTGTTAGTCAATGAAACTCAGATCTTTGCCGATTACCCATAAGTCTTCGCCAATTTCACTTAAGTCAATGTCACTCGAGCGTTCGACGATTACCTGTGAGTCTGTGTGAATGGAGCCTTTGCTGATTACCCGTGAGTCTGTGAAACCGGAGTCTTAATCGAGTACCCTTAAATTGACGAAACTCAAGTCTTCTTTGAGCACTTGTAGGTCAGTAAAACTTGAGTCTTCATTGAGGTCCCATGTGAAACCTAAGTTTTTGTGGAGTACTCACAAGTACGGGGGAACCCGGGTCTTTGTAGAGTACCCGTGAGTCGATGAAACAGCAGTTCTTGGCTAAAACGGTAGGGGGCAGTGTTTCCCTGATAGTTTGCAATCAGAGCTCTCATTGACTAGCCATTTAGTTTCCTGTAGAGTAGTAGCAAACATTGGCGACTGAAGCAATGTCCAGATCACTGATATAGGTATCAGTGCATAATAACGCACTATATTTTACTGTCGCCAATGGTGGTGGAACATTTGAAATGGTACTTAACTTGATTACCTGGCTCACACATCTCTATATCCTACTCATTTCTTCATTGTACTTTGTCGCAAAAACATGTTCTGCTGGTCAGTGTTTTCATGCCATCTTACAAAAAGTTTAAAAGCTATAACACTGTGATCACCTGTACTGTGTCTGTGCAAATTGCTATCCATTCAGGTAACGATGGTCGTCTAGCCATCTAGCCAGGTCTAACAGGCGACAAGCACACTGAAAACAAGCTCAAAACAACAAGAAACTTGGAAACATCTTACGACAAACAAGCCTGAATTTGCTTCTGATAGGCGAATCTGGCAACACTGGCCAGGATGCTTTGTTTATATGTC
This sequence comes from Oostethus manadensis, assembly GCA_024372805.1. Classification (NCBI taxonomy): domain Eukaryota; kingdom Metazoa; phylum Chordata; class Actinopteri; order Syngnathiformes; family Syngnathidae; genus Oostethus; species Oostethus manadensis. The sequence continues at coordinate 355,822 of QODF01000332.1, forward strand.
ACAAAACAGGTCAACAGAAATGGCCAAGCTTGTACTTGCGCTGAAAGGAGCATAAGCGCCATTTAGCATTGTCGTAGGCACCCAGAAAACGGTCTCTGGTCAAAATCAGGTCTGGCAAAAATGGGAAAATCGAATTATTTCCATAATCTTACTGAATTTAGTTCGTGTAAACTGATTGATTATATTTGGCCAGGCGTTGTGCACTCTCTCTCAATTTAATCTGCTTAATTGTAGTGGTAGTAGTTGTGAACCGCACTCCTTATTACCTTGCTATCTCAAAAGCAGGCAGTAAAACAAACAGTAGCAGCTGTCAACTTGATCATAAAAATTACAGTATGTTCACAGCACATGTGAGCGTGTCCTCATTAGCTGGCAACATCGTGTTGTTGTGTAACAACTTGTGTGTGTGTGTGAGACAGACAGCTGTGTGACGGTGATAGTGGAGATGATAACGACCCTTAAACAGACAGCAGTTTTTATTTATGAGTGTAACTCATTGAAGGGAGTGAGATTGCAGGAGTTAACGAGCCACGCAGATGATAAGTTCATGCGTCATGAAGTGACTCTGTACTGGAACCACTCCCAGTGGGTTTGGCCTGGGTGCTTCTGGCAGTGTTCCGGTCCAAATGTTGTATTAACAGACTGTATTACCCATCTGGACCTGGGAACCAAGCTTAAAAAGAAATGTGGGGAGAAAAAAGCAGTTTTTCTGCTGGTGTCGCTGGTCTGCTTACATTGCCCATGTATTTTTCGTGGAGCAGCCAGTGACTTAAACGTATAACTATTATAATTATTATCATCAAGGACGTATCAGAGAGTTAGTCAAACATTTATCGTAGCGATACCAAGTGGCTGGTTCTGGTTCCGGAGCCCGTTGCACGCAGGTAGAATTCAGACATCCAGATAAGTGACTGAGCTAAACTCAACCAACCTAAAACAAGAGCGGCTAGTAGGGAGGACCCGCTCAGATCATCAGGATTGGCATCCACTGCCGATCTGCTGTATTTTGGAAATCGGATAGGATCGGCTTCCGGCACGGACTTTGGGCCGCCTTCCAACATGGTAGCTGCCACAAAATGTGCCTCAAAGCTGGTTGTCACTCGACTCGCACCACCCGGATGGACAATAAAACGCAACACCACCGCAGTCCAACAACACTTCCTATTTTTCTCATTCTACGCACTTGACTCCATACGATTGTTCTAACCAGGATGCTGAACACCACTGCCCTCTATAGCCCAAACACTGAACAGCAGCTTGGAACAACACAACGTCGCTACATTATTTTGCACACCCATTTTTTCCAATTTTATCTTTTATTGGATGGCCTTTTATTGTCCTTAGACTCTCAGAGGTTTGTTACAAAAGCCAAACAATGTTGATGGTCGTGCTGTGTAATAAAGAAGTACTGTAAATTCAGCACTTTCAAATCATGTTTGTAACTAAAGTTTATTAAATAAAATAAAAAAGGATCGGCAAGACTCAGGATTGGATCAGAATTAAAAGATGTGGATTGGGACATCCCTAGTGCCAAGGCTTAATTGGTTGCACAAAGCCCAAACCAGGATGAGGTGAAACGGATTAATCAAGCCAGGTGAAACCAGTCCCAGATCAATGGTAAAAATAAGTATAAAATGTAAAACAGGAAAAAAAGGAACTTGGGAAAAAAATAAACCGGATTTCTTAGGGCCCTAGTAGAGTTGAATGTGGTAAGAAAAGTGTAGTGGGCAGTGGATTAATTATTTGTATCCGTTTACTGTGACTGCTGACTGAGACAAGGCATGAGATTAAATAGATCCTGGACCTTAGCCTGGTCTGGAGCAGGCTAACTCCACAGAATCAATCTCCATGGTAACTTATCTCAGGACATATCCCGCGTTTGTGCAACCGGATCACGGACAAGTTGAGCCAGGAAACCAAGATAACCCTGCTTAATCTTTTATCCGAGTTTTTTGCAACGGGAGATGTGAATGTCAACACCGGCATTACATCACGCTAGCAGGAAGCCACGTGCTAAAGTGAGGCGTGCTGATTGGAATCATCTCTTCCAGGGTCAAACTGTGGCCTGAGTGGTGCCATGTTGTGGCTGAAGGACTTCTATGTGTTTATAGTTAGTCTTTGGATTTGAAAAGCTGTCATTAAAAGGCTGTGAGGAGAACCTTCCAGTGGTTTGTCGTCATGGAAGCGGAGGGAGGTGGATGATGGTGTGTGAACTGGACCTCTGCCTGAGCTGAACTTTTGCTCTGTAAGTCTCACCAGGAAGTCCAACCAGTGGCAGATTAAGTCATCACAGTCTGGATCCCGCTCAGTTGGACTGACATGTTGGGCTTTTGTCCAGAAGTCGGCCTGCTTATGTCGTCATCTTCTGGAGTGGTTCTCAATTAGGTCACCAAAGATAAACAGCAAAAAAAATCTTGTTTCTTGATTTGGAAATTTGGTTCTGTTTTCCCTTTGAGGGATGTCGGACCAGCACAGTCTCCCCAGCTGGGCTGTACTTGGACCCGTACACACCATCAAAACGGATTTACATTTACAAAACGGTTGATACACTGAGGCTTTTGTGGAACCGTGTCCAGAGAAATAAGTTTGGACAGAACCGCCTTGTTCACAAAGGAGTCCATTACAGCAGCATAATGGCGGCACCAATTAGATTTACAAGGTCCACTTAGATAATGGAACCGAACCAACCACATCATGTTGCTGCCAGGACTTCCTACTTCCCAGCAGCACACAAATTGGGTTGTGGACATTTGGACCCACACCATTTAGACATCATTTCTACTTCTGGTTTCTGTGAAATGTGCTGTGACGTTCTGATGCTCACAATATAAAGTCAAAAAATGTGATAATTTCAACATCAATAAGCATCAATGAAAGTTCGTAAATACAGTGGTGTGAAAAAGTGTTTGCTTGTTACACTTAAATGTTTCAGATCAGCAAACAAATGTAAATATCCGTCAATGACAACACAACTGAACACAAAATGCAGTTTTCATAAGAAACTTAGTGTTACTTAAATAGTGGCTCTCACTGTGGTTTGCTGAAGTCCTAAAGCATTAGAAATGGCTTTATAACATATAATCTCAGTTATTTTTTAACAGGGGAGGGGGGGGGTGCAATCAAAATTTTCTTTCCTCCTTAATAATAAAAAGCTTCAAAGAACTGCATTTTGTGTTGTCATTGACTGATATTTAAATTATTTTAATGATCTGAGACATCTAAGTGTGACAAACCATGCAAAAAAAAAAAAAAAGAAACCACATTTTCCCAACACTACACATGAGTGAGGCGTGCAGCCGTTCTAAATGGTGTCCACTTTGACTTGTCCAACAGGAAGTTGGTGTGTTGATGACTTTTAGGACAATTGCGAGTGTGTTTGCGCGATAAGATATTGCCACAGCAACAAGCACTCTGATTGGTCCAGCTGTCAACTCTGGGATGTGTTTGCTTGTTATTTTTGAGCACGCCAACGTCCGCCTCTTGTTGGAGAACAATTGCTGATTAGCAGCCCAGATTGTCGTCCCCTCGTGAGCCGTGAGCGAATCGCACTAATGATGGTAAAGGAGGCGGTCTAATTAGGGCGGAGGCTAATGATGCCGACGCTGCGGGTGAAAGAGACTCACACATCCAGCCAATCAGGTGTCAGCTGGAGGTTCGCCGCTGGATCCCGTCTGATCTCCCACGGGATCAGCCACTCCACGAGTCCCGGCGCGGTCGGGCCAAGTCATGGTAAGCAAGCAGAGCAATGCGATGAAGGTGACCCCTCACCTCCAAGCTAACTAGAACCCCGTCCATTAAGGACAAGCTTCCTGTGTGTTTTGACTGGCAGGCCGCCCGCTCCCAGATGCCGTGGAATGCGTCTCCAAACCGCAGAGAAGCAGAGTCAGTCAAGCAGTTCTTGTGATCAGATTCCGAATCGGGTACAAATTTCCGTGGCTCTCAGGCCTGTCCTGTCTTATTTTCCGAACGGTCTTTCCCCCGGGATCAGACTTGTGGCCGCATTCCAGAGCCGTCCTCTCAAATTAGTCTTTGTGGGGGCGGGAGCAGCACTGATGCTCCCTTCATGGGGAGGCCACTGCACAAACGCCGCCTTCTTGACCACGCTTGACTTCCTGCCAGCCGCTCGCTAGCAGCTGTCCCCCTGTTTACACTTTTTTTTTTTACCAACACTGACTTTGTCAAGCACCCCCCAACCCCATGCTGGTTCTTATAAAACACGTTCCTTCCTTCTCCTTGATTTGGACTGGGACAGAATAAGAGCCTTAGCGTTGGTTTAACTTCACCATCCGCTCAACTATGCTAGCACCTCCGAATTGCAACATTCAAACCAAAGTCACCACTTGTCTAGTAAAAACCATAATTGTATTTGTTTGGATTATAAATGTCTGAACGGGTTCTACAGGATTGTACATGTTGCGTTTACATTTCGGACAGTTATTCAATCTGGAGCCGATCTGGATCAGTCGCATACATGCTAGACGTTGATCATTGGCAAACGATCAACCCGCCATCAATAATCCAGACTGACACAATATCAGGTGTAAACGCGCAAATCTACATCTGAAACCTTTGGCCACCAAGGTGAGATGTCAGACCCACACCAGTGCCAAATGCTAAATGCTACATCTTCGGCAGAAGTGACTGGCCAGGCTAACGTGCTAACAAAACGTTGTGTGCTGTTGTCGCAGATGCAGCAGCTGTTCTACGAGAACTACGAGCCCAACAAGAAGGGGTACATCCGGGATCTCCGCAACAACAAGATCCACCGGGCCATCACCCTGCACCCCAACAAGAACCCGCCCTACCAGTACCGCCTGCACAGCTACATGCTCAGCCGCAAGATCGCCGACCTGCGCCACAGAACCATCCGGCTCCACCGCGAGATCGTCCAGATGGCGCGCTACGGAGCGGCCGAAGCCGGTCGAGAGGACCTCCAGCTGGGCATTCCGCCCTCCTTTATGCGCTTCCACCCGCGGCAGAGAGACGACGTCCTGGAGTGGGAGTTCTTGACTGGAAGGCACCTGTTCTCCGCCTTTGATGGACAGCACCCCCGTCGGGGGATAGACTCATCCCAGCGCCAAGCCCTGGATGACATCATCATGCAGGTGATGGAGATGATCAACGCCAACGCAAAGACGCGGGGGCGGGTCATCGACTTCAAGGAAATCCAGTACGGCTACCGGCGGGTGAACCCGCTGTATGGCGCCGAGTACGTCCTGGACCTGCTGCTGCTCTACAAGAAGCACAAAGGAAAGACCATGACAGTTCCCGTGCGCAGACACGCCTACCTCCAGCAGACCTTCAGCCGGATCCAGTTCCGAGAGGAAGACGAGATGGACGCAGAGGCGCTGGCAGGACACATCAACCAGGAGTCGGACTCGTTGTCGTTCTTGTCCAACTCCTTGAAGATGCTGGTCCCCTTCAAGCTGGCCACGTCAGGTCAGGAGCGGAAGGAAGCGGTGGACAAGAAGATTAACATTTTGGTGCCGCTGTCGGGACGCTACGACGCCTTTGTGCGCTTCATGGCCAACTTTGAGCGCGTGTGTCTGATTCCCAAGCAGAATGTCAAGCTGCAGGTGTTGCTCTTCAGCAAAGACAACACCGAGCAAGTCAAGCAGGTGGAGCTCATGCGGGAATACCATATGAAGTACCCCCGCGCCGACATGGAGGTCAAGCCCATGGCCGGATCCTTCTCCAGGGCGCTGGCTTTGGAGTTGGGCACGTCGCACTTCTCCAACCATTCCCTGATTTTCTACTGCGATGTGGACCTGCTCTTCACGGCAGACTTCCTCAAGCGCTGCCGGTCTAACGCTGCCCCGGGGGAGCGCGCTTACTTCCCCGTCATCTTCAGCCAGTACGACCCCAAGGTGGTCTACGGAGGTAAGGTGCCCGTCAACAACCACTACGTCTTCACCCCCAAGACGGGCCTGTGGAGGAACTACGGCTTCGGCATCGTCTGCGCCCACAAGGGAGATCTGGTCCGGGTGGGGGGCTTCGACACCTCCATCCAGGGCTGGGGGCTGGAGGACGTAGACCTCTTTAACAAGTTTGTACAGTCGGGAGTAGCGTTGTTCCGGAGCACAGACCCGGGCCTCGTGCACGTGCACCACGCGGTGACCTGCGACCCCAACCTGGAAGCCAAGCAGTACAAGATGTGTTTGGGATCCAAGGCATCCTCGTACGGGTCCACGCAGCAGCTTGCTGAGCTCTGGTTGGACAAGAATGACCACGCGCTGCGCAGGCTGACCGCCAACAACGGCTCGCTTAGGACAGCCTGAGGGGGATGTGCCACCGCCGCCCCTCCCCCACCAGCCACGCCTACAAATAATTTATTTTCTGCATAGAAACTTCTTTTTCATGGAAACAAAGACGCTTTTATTGACAGGTGGCGTGTCCAGCCTCAGGAGGCAGGGCCATCGTTGTGTACCTTTGTGCACCTCGGACACTTGAATGTTTACATTTCCTCACACACACACACGGTTTCTTTTTGTGTGAACGACAACTGCTGGATTTGACGTCTAATTTATTGTTTTTGTTTCGTGCAAAGATTGTAACTTCCTGTCACCAAAGACTCCAGTGTGTGTGTGCGTATGCATGTGCGTGCGTGAGACAGTGAACAGTGAAGAATGTTCTTTAGCATTTTGCTTAAAAAAAAAAGATACAAAGTGTTACCCACGGGTGGTAAAGCCAAGCAAGCGTCCATCCTGACAGGTACTGATTGATATGCCCTGCTGGTCCAGTCTTCCCCAAGCCAAGCAGGAACTTTTTGTGAAAACATGAAGATAGACTATGGTGGAGTTTTTTCAAATCATTTTTTATTATTGTTTTTAATTTGTCTTTCAACCTTGTCCAAGTGGGAAGTTTTTCTATTTAAAAAATAAAATGGGTTTTGGGGTGAAGTTTTATATTTTGGCTGCCTACTATTTTTTCCCCTCCTTTCTTCAACATTCATGAAAAGTGCTCACTCACTCTATTGCGTTTTTATTAATTAATAAATGATTGCTGTTTTGTGGTTGTAAAAAATTCAAAGACAAGTCATTATCTGTATTCTGGTCCCTAAGTCTCAGTAATATTACGTTGGAGATAACACTTTAATGGAGTCAGCCATATCAGCATGACATAAGTCAAAACAAGGTCTCCTCCCGTTAAGTGTGGAAGTGGTAGGTTTTTGGCTTTTTTTCTTCCGAAACCTTTTAAGTTTAGAATAAACTGGATTGTTAACTAGGTAGCATGCTAATGCTTAAAGCAGTGTTCTGTCCCGCTAAACAGGCATTCTATGCTCTAACTGAAAATATTCCATTTAATAATTTACGATCTTACGTCAGATTGACTTATTGCGGTCAGGCCTGGAACCAATTACCCGTGATAGAGGAGGGAAGACTAATTCATTGAAGTAGTAGTAGGTCCAGGTTCCGATGGTTACCAAGACACCCCCTTGCTGTTGTGTTTAGAAATTGCGCCATGCACAAGATACACACAGTGAAATTAGTGGTTTGAAAGTTCACTGAGGAACATGTGTATACAAACACACACAGGGACACGCTGTGTGTTGTGGAGACAAACTTATTAGAATATGGACGTGTGCACAATTAGAAGTCAACTCCACAAAAGAATGTGTTTATTTTCCCATTTTATGGTTTTTATGTCATGTCAGCTGCTGTGATTAAATATCTGTCAAATGTTTTGGAACATAGAGCAGCTGTGCAAAGAAATACAAATTTTAAACAAAACAAACAGAAGCTGACGTTCATCGGCCGCGCTCGCCGGTTAGCAAACCTTTTACAAGAGCGGCGTCATCGCAAGCTTCCGTTGTCCGCCAGGACCCGGACGCTAACATACAGGAGGGCGTGTCCGGGTCCAGGAGGCTGCGAGCTTGTCAGCTGGTGCGTGTGCATGAAGGATGTCAGAGGACAAAGGTCAGACGGACTGGACCAGCATCTTCTGACTTTCCTTAACCTCATCCACCTGACGACGGCCCCCGCCTGCCGGGTCTCCAGGAGCAGGAGCCCCCTCCCTCACCGCTCAGGGGATTGTAGTCTAGAAAAGAAAGTTATTTTTACGAAGCAGACTCAAATACAAAATGTTTTTGTACCAGTAGGAGCTTTCTTTGCAAAGCGGTCTTAATTTTCCTATGAATATATCTTAGTCACCGTGCTCGTTCGTCTTACCTGAGCTTCGAAGCGGCTTCCTGTCCGTCTTTGGTTTGACAAACGTGCTGGACGAGGCGCCGTCATCGCTGCTCTGTGGAGACACGAGAGGGTCAAAGAGCTTGACCGCTCACACCCAACCACCCTACACTCAACCCTGGATTGCCAACACCATCATTAAGGATCAAGATGGTACCGTAATTTTTCATTTGTAGCGGTTAATCGTTCCAGACCCGACCGCGATTAAGGATTCAATGTAATAAATGGAATAATGTCAGAGCATAGAAAACCTATTTGACTTTCCACATACGGTTTTTAACATTATTAGAGCCCTGTAGACATGAAACAACACCCCTATAGTCACCATTACACTCCTATTAGTTATTGTTTATCCAGGATTGCGCAGCTATGATGCCATAGGCACTCTGGATGGGCGCCAGCTAGTGAGCTAACCAGTTAACCTTGAATTTTTTTTTCAAAAATTTGGCTTTTACACAAAATGGGGAAGAACAAAGTAAGAAACCACCAACTTACCACTTCCACACTAAATGGATTTTCTTCACTTTTTCCCCCACTTTGCATCCATGGCTGGCTACATTGAGTGCAAGGTAGGGTCGTGTAATAAGGATGTACGTAACTATTTCCGCCTAGTGGCCAGAATATTACACATCACTTGCATTTCAAAATGTTTTGACTTATAATAGCCCAGAGTCAACCACAAAACAGTGATCAATAACTACTTGATTTCTTTCTTCCAGAGAACATGACAATAACAATAACGTACAGTCATGCCAAAAGTTTTGAGAATGGCACAAATATTAATTTTTACAGTCTGCTGCCTCGTTTTTAAGATGGCAATTTGTATCCACTCCTGAATGTTATGAAGATAAGTTAATTGCAAAGTCTTAAACAAATTTGTTGTTAAAGCCAGCAAAACATTTCCACTGCATTTCAGCTCAGCCACAAAAGCACCAGCTGGTTGATGATTCTCTGGTTAACATTAGGGATGCCAAATATTGGCGTAAAAATGTAATAACAGTATTAGGTTATTTCCCCGATAATCAAAATCTATTTTACAAAAATGCAGTATCCAGACCCATGGGTTGCCGCATTTTGTCGCGGGCAAATGATGACCTCATCAAACCAAGTCTGAGGTGCATACACAAGCATTGGTGGCTGCAGCGACTAGCTTGCTCGCTCTGTACCTTACTGACGTTATGACTGTGGCGTCTCCTTCGGATATTAAACTTGCCATTTGCAAGGCGTTGGCCATATGAGGCAGAACCAAGACTTCAATACCTCCGATTCCCAAGGCAAAAGCCACCAATACCACTGGATAGGCACCCCTTTCTATCGTGCGAGACGCCGGATTCACCAAACGCTTCGAGTTTCTCGATCCACACCCAATCGCAAATATTTCTCAGATGTTTTACAGTGTTGTTTACAGCCACGCCCAGAAGCTAATTGTTAATGCTGTATCCATTAGCTTCAAAACAGATATGTGTTCATTCCACATATGTGATGATATGATATGTGATATGTGAGTTGAACAATATCGGGATATCGGACATCTCTAATACAGAATGCTACCGCTTCTCCCAAACATGGAAGATCAGTTCAGTTTTCCAAAAGGCTTGGAGAACAACATAGTACGTTTCAACAAGGGAAGCATGGTGGTAGACCACCACGATGTATCCCACTGTTATTGCATTCAAAATGTTTGATAGTCCACTTACAGTGGAGGTGCTTCACCTAGTGGAGAACTTGGTGCATTAGAGTTTCATAAAGAACAAAGGCTGCTATTTTCCAAACAAAGCCAGATGCTTGACATCTGTGTGACCTGTGGACATGCTGGCTTTGCTGGACACACACATACTGCTGCCATGAACGTGTACTGGTGGTAATATTTCAAAATGAGGATTAAGTTGACCTGCGAGTGTTTGCTAGCTCCTTTGTAGCTCTTGCCCAGCTTCATGCTCTCCCACATCTCAATCTTCTGCTTCCTCTTCTCCTCCTCTTGCTGCATACACAGACACACCAGGTCAAAGGTCAAGTCTGTGACGCAACACAGCACCTGTGCGCGCTTTACCTGCTTCTGTTTCTCTCTGAAGAGTGCCGCTTTGGCATCCTGCTCCTCCTGCATCTTCCTGCGAGACGCCTCCATGGCCTCCTGGCGCCTCGCCACCGCCTCTGCATCTTTGACAGGTCAACAAGCGCTCGTGAGTAGGGTCGGGGGCGATCGATGGGAAGCGGAACAAAACACTCCAATTTGACGCCTGTCTTGTGCCGATGTAACCCACGGTTTCAGGATGCTAGCTGGTGTGGAAGTTTGGTGTAAATAAAAGACGGGAGCTACGGCTATGGGAGTCATGGGACCTTCTCAACTCCCATGACACACTTCCGACCTTCAAAACTAAGAGTGCTTTGAGCTACATCCTGTTGACAAAATAAGGGTGTCATAAAAAAATAGTTTACACCGACACCTAGGCAGCAAAATGGTTGCCCTGTAAAAATCCAAAGTAAAGTTGGTCAATTTCAATTTTTGGACCTAATAATGCACTTTTTCCAATATTCTCGACTGGCAACGTCCCAAAGACCGACGGGTTGGTGACCCCCATCCAAATTCAAAAGATGCCCAACCCTACTGACTGGCGCGTGTGATGAGGAAGTCACCTTGCACGTACGCCGACTCGGCGCCTTGGGGTCGCTGACTGGACCTCTTCTTGCTCAGGTAGTGGACCAGCAGGTAGACCGCCACTAGCCCCACCAGCAGGTACCATCCGTACGCCGACAGCAGCTCTGCAGCTGCTTGGTTTAACAATAAAACATATAGAGATTAAAACTACGACTTTGTAAACAAACTAATGACTTCTTACGTCCATTCACTGGGAATAGCTAACACTATTGCTTTTGACGGAGCTAGCTCGTTAGCACAGGCTGAAAGGCCACACAGGGCGATACAATGCTATAGCACACACTAGTAGTTGAGTTAATTCGTCAAGACGACGCAGTAGTTTGTGGGAGAAAGGAATTGTTACCCATAACGCTAACTAAAGTCAGATCCTCGTTCCTGAGGGGCGTTCTGTCCGCCTCCTCCACCACCACGTCGCCGTCATCGACATCTGTAATCTCCACGTCGTCCATTCGCACGACATGCGACGGACGGCCACCGTCGGCAAAGGCTGTAAACTCGAAGACACTTTATGTTTCTGTAATGACTCAGCAACTTGACGTTTGTTTGCGTTGCCGTGTCTTCCGCTTCCTGTTCTTCTTCTTCGTTTCCGTTGGCCGCCAAACAAGCTAGTGTTTGCTTTACTGACACCTAGAGGGAGAGTTTTGCTACTACGTCACATCCGCCCAGTTCGGTGACGCTCGCTATCATTCACGGGTGCCCCCTTTTTAAAAGAAAGACATAAATAATAAACAAAACAATAAACACGTTATTAAATCAGCCACCCTCTATTATTGACTGCAATTAATGTAATCATTTACTCCAGTACAGCAGGGGGCGTTAAAGCGCAGTAACCTTAACGGTGGCCACCACTGAACAGGAAGTATAAAAACAATTGGCTACACCATTTCCGGGTTACAGCGTGTCGGCGCCAGTCAGTCTTGAAGAAAGTTACCAGAAGAAGGCGACAGTTTTGTTTTTGTTACTTGTACGACAAAGTGGAAATGGTGAAGTTATCTGCGGAGTTAATCGAGCAGGCGGCTCAGTACACCAACCCAGTGAGAGACAGAGAGCTGGATCTACGAGGTAACGCTAGCACGTCGTTTTGTTAGCTTGCTCGGCTACAAAGCCTCGGCGGCTTTCTCGTCAATTTCTCTTTCTTCCGCTTCGCGCTTCTTACGCGTTAGCTTCACTCTTTACGTTGACCGTATGAGAGCTGAGTAAAGGCTGCCGTGTGAATTAAAAGTGTTAAAATGATGAGCTGCTGTTAGCGTTGCCTAGCTAGCTAGTTTGTGCTAATTGACGTAAATTGCTTGTCTACGCCCTTTGTTGACTCCTTTTTTGCCTGTTTGTGTATTAAATGTTGTCACAACCTAACGTGTATATTACAGCGTTGCTTCCTATTCGTTTAGAAGTGAGAATGAGTTGTGACGTCAGAGTTGGTTTTTTTGGAGGCCCAAGTGCCACTTTGAGTGTTTGCGACAAATGTATATAGTTATGTATGTATTTCGGTATATTTTTGTGGCCGTTTAGAGTTTTTTTTACTAATATTAAATACATTCGTCCCGGTCTACATCACAGTTCAAATATTTTGCCCTCACAGGTTTTCACGGAGTAATTAGTAACTCATTGCAGTTTTGTGGTTAAATACTGTCTGTGATTAGTCAAAAACATGCATATTTAAGCTAAATTAAACATTGTCAAGCATAAAATGACTAAGATGAACTGAAAAACAAATGCAAGGGTAGTCACTTACTACCAATCAAGATGAAATGATGTCACTGATTTTTTTGTTGTAGGTTTCAGTGTCAGCTGCTCATGTTTGAACATGTTCTGCAGGTTATAAAATCCCAGTTCTGGAAAACTTGGGGGCCACTCTGGACCAGTTTGACACGGTGGACTTCTCAGACAATGAAGTGCGAAAACTGGACGGCTTCCCGCTTCTCAAACGACTCAAAACGCTGCTGATGAACAACAACAGGATCTGGTGAGTTGGTTCACACTAAAGGGGAGGGAGCCCCGGTCTTGTCGTTAACATCACCACCATACCGATATTATGTGATAACACAACAAGACCAGCACAAATGATGTTAAGTGTGACATTTAAAAGTCAAGTACCGGTTTGGTGAGTGACTACAAAGTGATATTGCTGTGATGTGTTCAGTCGTATAGGAGAGAACCTGGAGCAGTGCCTTCCCAGTCTCCGAGAGCTCATCCTGACCAACAACAACATCCAGGAGCTGGTGAGTCTCAACAAGAACAGGAAGCAGAAGATGAAAGAGAATGTTAACGATTGTTGTGGTGCAGGGTGACTTGGAGCCGCTGGCTTCAGTGAAGACGTTGACTCTCCTCAGGTTAGGAAGACTTGGTGGACCTTTTTGAGCTTCATTCCAGTCCCCTCACGCTTATGTTGTTGTTGCAGCCTGTTGAGGAACCCCGTGACTAACAAGAAGCACTACAGGCTCTACGTCATCAACAAAATGCCACAGATCCGAGTGCTCGACTTTCAGAAGGTCAAACTCAAGGTGAGTGCGAGGGCGATGCACTTTTGTCCGTGACGCCATCCAGGGCGGCCTTCCAATCTTGTCGAGAAGGACCAGATGGTCTCTCGTGTCCCCACTCCTTTGGAATAATGGCGGCACTGTCTTTAACCGTCTGCTTGTGGTCGCAGGAACGCCAGGAGGCGGAGAAAATGTTCAAAGGCAAACGCGGTGCTCAGCTGGCAAAGGATATTGCCAAGCAAACCAAAACGTAAGGCGAATGTTGGCGATGGACGGCAGCTCCTCAGGATCACCGGACGCCGACACGTCGCATCGACCCCCCCGCCCACACCGGCGGGCGGGTGGGGTTGGCGGCCGCGTGACGCCGGTGTTGCTCAGGACTGCCCTCTGATCCGTATCGGTGTATTTGACTCAAGAAAAGATACTACACAGGTTCAAAGGTCAGAGAAGCCTCACGCGCAGCCACGTGGTCTAACCCTGCTCGTTTTCACGCAGGTTCACGCCAGGCATGGCGGCACAGCTGGAGATGAAGCGGACAGGACCGTCGCACGCCGATGTGGAAGCCATCAAGGTTGGGTTGGGCTTTATGGGATTTAACACAAAACTGGGGAACCAACATTCATTGATCAGTTCAGTGATTTTACGGCTTTGATTGGTGAGCTGCGGCCATGTGACCTCAAATTAAAGACAGAAACATGTTGGTGTTTTGACACCACACACCAGGGGTGCCAAAAGTGTGGCACAGCTTTTTTTTTTGTCCCACAGCATATTGCAGAAATAAAAATATACAGCAATAGGGTGAAATATTAACGTGAATAACTAAAAGCTTGGTATTTATTAAGTGGAATTATATAGTTTTCTGTTTTGTAAAAAGGCGCATGCCATTTTATAAGATTACATAATTGGAGGTGCTCAATATTGGCTTTTTTCTTTTTTTTTTACCAATACAGTGGAACTCTGGCTTATGAAAACCGTTATTATATGAAAAATTCAAAATACAAATTGGGCTTTGAAGATCTTTTTGTCCTATTTAACGACGACAATGACAATGGAAAGTGCTGTCTGTCAAAACCAGTTCCGCCACCAAGCTCACCTCGCTCCACCCGAAAGGCAGTGTTATTACATTTGTTTTTCATTGATTTTATTTTCTCTTCATTCATTTTTTATGCCGCTTATCCTCATTAGGGTCGCGGGTATGCTGGAGCCTATCCCAGCTGGCCTTTGGCAGGAGGCGGTGTACACCCTGGACTGGTCCCCAGTCAATCGCCAAGCACATTCACACTCTAATGGACAATTGAGAGTTTGCCAATTAACCTAACATGCATGTTTTTGGAAGGTGGGAGGAAACCAGAGTACCCGGAAAAAACCCACACAGGCATGGGGCGGGCGGGCGGGTGGGTTGGTACAATATGTACACTTTATATGACTGTTTTTCAAAATTCCAAGACACAAAAGCCCCTCGGAACAAATTTTGTTTCAAGAGGTTCCACCGTATCCACTACAATCGTCCCTGTCCATATCATGGTTCCGATATCGTGCACTCACTCGCGGTTTTCCTCTGAGTAAATAGTAACTGGTCCCAGTTTTGTGCTTGAGTACAGCCTATGGTTAGTCAAAAACATGCGTATTTACGCTAACTCTACTTTAACCATGAAATGACTTAAATTAACTAAAAAAACATACAAGGGTCATTTTCTTGCTCCCTCGGCAGAGATACGGATACGAGACGATATCTCATTGTTATGCCAGTATCAGCTGATACTTGCCCAAAAATGTCAGTGACCCCACATCCGTTGACTACTTATTATGGGGCCCTCGGTGGGGAAACATTTTGGACCCCCTTACCATATGTACAATCCTCCCTTGTTTATCGCAATTAATTGATTCCTGCTTGGATACGTAAGTTGCTTTGAAGTAGGATAGGAGTAATAATGGAATGTTTTTATAGTTATGGCATGGCCTTTACAATCTTCAAAATATGGTTTTTAACATTAGAACCCTCTAGACATGAAATAACACCCCTCTGGTCATCTTTACACTTCTGTTACCCAATATAGGAGATAAAATAAGACATAAATAGGATTACAGACTCACACATTGCCACTTTTTTTTGACAGCATACTTCCTGCGGTAGCTATTGTCTCACAAATTTAATGGCTTTCAATGTCTTTACACTTGTATTAGCCAATACAGTAGACTTAATACGCGTAAATAAATCTTTTAAGATGTAAATAAAACACGTGTGTGTGTGTCACAGTAAATGTGTTCCCTAGCAACACAGACGCCTAGCGGGCAAAGTAGAATTCAGTGCTACACTCGCAATTAGAATGCCGCTTCTGCCTTGTATTTGTTCATTTAGCCATATTTGTGCTTGAAAACGCTTAATTTAGAATAATCTGCGTAAATATGTATTTTTTTACTAATTAAAGGCAGCATTCAAACACAAAACTAAACCGTGATGTAGCCAGAGGTGACTCTAAACCATTTTTGTATTCATTTGTGCCTTTTTAACATTTTTTATTGACTTCTTGGCAATCCGGAATGCTGCATTTTGGCCTTTCACTTTGCACTTGTGTACTGGAAAGCACGAGTGTCACAAACTGGGCCATCTTGACCCGGCCTTTTTATCTGTCCTCCTCAGAATGCCATCGCTAACGCGTCCTCGCTGGCCGAGGTAGAGCGCTTGAAGGGAATGCTGCAGGCGGGTCAGATCCCAGGTCGTGACCTCGGACAAGGTCAGTGCTTGTCAACAACTCATTTTTATTTATCCCAACGACACCGCTGACCAGCGTAGAACCGCAGGAGGGTGTTGAAGGGCACTTTTATCTGGGTGCAGGTGCTGCTGGCGTGGAGGAAGAGGAAGATCAGGTGGACGGTGACGCCCCCCCTATGGACACTCACATGGGCGGGGCCTCTGCGGAGATGGAAGTGGAGGAAGGCATGGCAGAAGAGCCCCATGTTAATGGCTCGTGAAGTTTATTTTTGTAAAATGTGACCTTTTTTAATTTGAGTGAAATCACATTAAAGGTTTTTTTTTTTACTTTCTACTGCAGTTGTGGCGGTGATGCTTCAGTAACGGCATGTAATGTCTGTTTTTGTTACATAAGAACTTTTAGGTCTTCAGTTTGCGTCTTTTGACCTCACCGTGCGAACATTGCTAACTTCATGTACAGTCAAATCTCAGTGTTTGCTGACATTTTTCAAACTGTTGCCTCAGTTTTTCCACAATAATGTGCGTAACAGCAAGTCCGTTTGTCCTGTACTGTATCATTTGGAAAGTCGCGTGTCCAAACAAAGTGCCATGCATTGCTCAGTGTTTCTTTTATTGACTGCTAAAGAAAGTTGCAAGAAATTTGATGAAAAATTCAAGCCTGACACGTGTGGGAAGTATCAACAGTATTTACTGCATGTAAAACTATACGTCTGTTTTTTTAATAAACTTTTGAGTTAAGAGATTAATTATGTTAACAGTGGAACCTTCGTTAGCATCAATTTGTTCCAGAAGGTCTGATTTGAAGGGCTTTTAACCATATCAGTTTTTCCCTAAGATATCATAAAATCGGTTCCGGAAAACCAAAAATGTTCATTTTAAATGCAGAAAGCCATTTGAAATGTATATAAATGACGAATGAAATAACTTAATTCTTGCATACATACTGTATGTGTACTGTATCTCCAACTCACAACAACTATTCCACAAGATGCATTCAGGGACCCTCCGACAGCATCTTGACTATGCGTGCATGTGTCTGCGTGGTTGTAAGCATTGTGCAACTTAGTGTGAAAAACAGCACATTATATGCCGAATCGCCCATGGATACTATTTGCGCGTCTTGTTTTTATCATTCCCGCTACGCCGTAGAAATATTATTTATATTCCACATGCCGGCAAATTAGGCTCTCCGCTTCCTTTCAGTAAAATACTGCAGACATTGTTGCAAATGGGGATTAATCACGACTAATTAATTTGAAAAGTGATTAATCGGATTAAAATGTTAATAATTGGACAGCCCTACTTATATAGCAAAATATTAGGAATAGCTTTTTAGCCCTGGCACCCAATACTCCTAGGAGACGCCCAGTACTCTCTGCAGGTGAGTAAACAAATCATTTGGATGAATCCAACGTGACAAAAAGCTGACACGAAGGATGCACATCCTGGATGGCAAGTCTCTGCGCTAGACCACAGCTAGTCTTGTTTGCGTGGGTCTTACTTTCATCATTTCATCCTTAAAGCGACAGCGCTCATGACGCGCGCTGATGACGAAATGACGATTGTCTCATCTTCGACGTCATCAGCCTCGGTTGCTCATGAGCAGAGATGGAACATTTGACATTGTAGCAGGTATATACCACCCGTGTGCTCCTTAGACAAGTTCCATGGGACTGGTGAACCTCAGAATCCTTCCAGAAACAAGGAACTCGCTTTTACACAATCGGGTTCACTTTTTGCTTCCCCCGAAACCGGGGTCGGGAACCTTTTGGGCTAAACGCGCCATGAAAGCCACATGTTTTAAAATGTATGTTAAATATTAACATTAAATATTGCTAAATGTGCATTTTTAAGCCACCGACAAACCGCATTATCCAGGAAAGATCAAGTTTTGGTGTCTGACCGGAAAGTACTGCAATGCCCCTGCTGGCTGTGTGTGGTACTACAACCTTGTGGAGCAGACTGCATGAAGACATGAAGACATAGGAATCCGTCTGGGAATTGCTCCGATGTCATCATCGGCCTGGAAGGGTCGAGTCCAACAGTTTTTCACGATCGTGAAAACGAAAAACGAAAATCGTGCGTGTGTGAGGGCAAAGTAGAGGCACCATCAACGAGAACATCGTTACCTAATGTTCCTGAATGTCAACGCTGAGAATTGATACTTTCTCCAACTTTGGGTCGTAGAGGCTCATCTTTTGTCACTGAAATGTTCCTGTTTGTTGTTTTCTTTACTGTTTTTGGTCCCAGTGAGGTGGTTTTAAAATGGTGTGTTGGGTTGCAGGTTGATATCCGCAGTGTCCTTCGAGCCAACCGTACTTTGATGAAGACACTGTGTGTCCTGGGAGCAGTGTGGTTGCTACGGCAACCAAGGGGTTCATTACAGTGTCTCAGATGTGGTTCCTGCTGACAACTGTAATACTTGGTGGGTCCCACACAACCTTCATGTTTAGACACACAATGAAGGCTCAGGATTGTCCATGAATAATTTTTGATATGAACAACTTCCAGCAATTCCAACAAATGTGTATTTTCTGACAGCTGCTGTAAAGTGTAGCTACAATGTAAACAGTGAGTATTTAAAACACACTATGTGTATATAGTATACTGTACTATGTAATTGGTGATATTCTCTCATGGCAGCGTGCACATGCCTCATTAACGGTAAAATCTATGCTTGGGGCGCCACCACCTATAACACCACGGACGGGCTAGGAAACTGCATTAGGGCAACATGTGGCACCAACAACACAATGAACAGGAACGTGTGTCCTTGCTTCACAACTACCAGCCCTGGACCACAAACAACGCCCTTTACGTTCAGCACGGCTGAAGGGACAACATCTGGTATGAATGATCTCTAGACCTGCTCACCCCTGGAAAATAAAGAGAAAAATGAATAACCTTAACAAAAAGTTCAAATAGATAGTTTGGTTAATGCTGAAATATGTCAGGTTGGAAAGATGATGAGTGACTTTGTTGATAATCTCTCTATTTTTTAGTTATTCTAATGGGATCCGGCACAATGTGAGATTTGGTTGTGGTTGTGTTTTGGTGTGCTTGGGTATTTTGTTCTGCATGTTTGGGTGTTTCCGGCACACCAAGCACCTGACTTTCCCCCACCAATAACAACTCCAGGTGCTGGCAATTAGCGCACCTGCAGGGTGGCCGGAAATTTGCTGGGAGGATATAAATAGGGGGGTCGCACGGGCAAGGAGGAGAGACAAGTGGACGGCAGGAGTAGACGTGGTGTATCTGGATTATCCGCACCAGGACGCTCTTGGAGCAGAGGGAGCACCACTGAGCAGAATCATCGCAGGGGCAGAGGAAACTCTGCCTCCGACGTGAGTACCTTTGTGTAGTGGTGCTCAAGTTACGCCGCTGGCCTTTGGGCATTAGGTGCGGTGTTGTGCGCTCGGTGCTGCCTGGTGTGTTGTGGGTCCAGGAACGCGCGTCGCGAGCAGTACAGCGCGCTCGCCGGTTGGACGGATCGGACGGCGTAGAGACGAGTGGCCCGACGTGAGAGGGCGGGGACGAGAAGCAGCTGAACCCGGTCGAGAACGGAAGGTCATCACGACGCGATGGACAACCAGCGAGTGGAGTGGGAAACTTGGCCCGCGCTGGGCACCGGATCGCCTCCTTGCCTTTTACATATTCCATTTAAAAACCCTTTTTTATAGTTTGTTGATCGCTGGTACCATTTCAAGTGTTGTAATAAAATATTGGACTATATCATTTTTGTTGGCTTGGAACAGTTGCTCTCTCCCATTTTTATTCAGCTTGTTAAAAGTAAACCACTAGATATTCTTTCAGTTTCAAATTCCAACATTTACCATACCTCGAGCCCACGTGACACTAACATCATCCACGAAGAAAAGCACAGCTGAACCGAATACCTGAAGAAACAACCACCATAATGAATACAACAGCGTACACATCAATCCGACCAATATTCACCACTGGGCCAACAACCACGTCTACCACAATATCTGGCAAAACTACAACCTCCTTACCAGGTAGCACTACAACTACCACTAAAAACACAGGAACCACTTCCCAACCCTCAGTGAATACCACGACTACCAAGGTACCATCAAAAAGCACGTTGGGAACTACCACTCAACCTGGAGAAACTACTACAAGACAGAGAATGACTGTAGAAGGTGAGACAAAAACACCTGGATTCACTACTGGGCCAACAACCACGTCTACCACAATACCTGGCAAAACTACAACCTCCTTACCAGGTGGCACTTCAACAGCAACATGTGAAGCTACTTTTCACCAGGTAGCACAACTACTACTAAAAACACAGGAACAACTTCCCAACCCTCCAGGTGAATTAGCTGACTTCCATGTTATCATCAAATATCGGCCAGGCAAGTCAAACACAGACGCAGATACTCTCTCTCGATGTCCAGTCCCACTCCATGACCACTTAGCAGACTTCTCCGAGCCCATGCTTCCGGAGGTAATATCAGCCATCTGGCAGGGGAAAAAAAAAAAAAAGAAGGAAAAAAAACAAAGAAAGAAAAAATAAAAGAAAAATTTGATTGGGATGACACACCTTCTGAAGGTATTCCAGTGATCTCGCCAGAAATTATAAGACAAGCTCAGGAAGAAGATATTCCAATCAGTGAGGTGATAAACTTCAAAAAGAGAAGATGGAAGCCAAATGATGGAGACAAGAAGCAAATGGAAGAGGAAACACGCAGACCAGTACATGAATGGAAGAGACTCAGACTGGACAAAGGAATATTGTACCGACTGACAGAACAACGAAGACAGTCGGTTCTTCCTGGCAATTGGAAGCAGATTGTGCTAAAACCCCTGCATGATGATCTGGGACATGTTGGTGTCGACAAAGTTGTTCATTTGGCGAGAGAAAGATTCTATCGGCCATTTATGCAGCGTGATATGGAAGACTATGTTACTCGCAGATGCCAGTGCATTAAACAGAAACAACCCAGCACCGCAGAGAAAGCGCCCATGGGATGCATAAAAACAAGCGCCCCTTTCGAGCTCATCTCTGTTGACTACCTCCATTTGGAACCCAGTAAAGGTGGCTATGAATACATTTTGGTTATAGTTGACCATTTCACTCGCTTCGCTCAAGCCAATCCTACCAAAAACAAGTCAGGCAGGACAGCGGCTGAGAAAACATTTTATGATTTTATTCCACGCTTTGGGTACCCTGAAAAGTTGCACCATGATCAGGGTCGGGAGTTTGAAAATAGCCTTTTCCAGAGACTTCAGCAACTAGCAGGCATTTCCCATTCCCGAACCACCCCATATCACCCACAAGGAAATCCTGATGAGCGCTTGAACAGGACACTTCTAAAGATGCTTCGCACACTGTCGGAAGAGAGAAAATCAGAGTGGAAAGACCACCTTCCCCACATAGTCCACGCATAAAATTGCACGAGACATGAGGCAACCGGCTATTCGCCGTTTTTTCACTTGTACGGTAGGGACCCACGGTTGCCTATTGACCTGCTCTTTGACCTAAAAGTAGAAAATGAAGTAAGATCTAGACACGAGTATGCACAGAAATGGGATGACCCCATGCAGGAAGCATGTAAAATCGCTTCTGATAACAGTGAGAAGAGCTCAGCCAAGGGAAAAAAATACTACGATCAGCGTGTTAAGGGCATCTGTTTACAACCCGGAGACCGGGTGCTTGTCAGAAATATGTCAGAGAGAGGTGGCCCAGGAAAACTTCGCGCTTACTGGGAGAAAAGAATCCATCGTGTTGTTGAAAAAGTTGGAGATGGACCTGTATACAGGATTCAATCTGAAACAGGGGATCAGACTTCCTGAGTTCTGCACCGTAATCTGCTTTTGCCTGTAAATGAGTTGGAAACTGAAAACAATATATATAAGGTGCCCAACAAAGCCAAACGCAGAAGAAAACAGACAGACACACATGAGACAGTGGGTCAGGAAACTGAAATCTCAGATGAAGATGAAGCCTCATATTGCCTCAGAACCCTACCGGTTTATGGCCGGAAAGTCAGACACACAGCTCCTCAGCCCAGACCCTAATGTGAACTCCGTGCCCTAGCCCCAGGGTTTCAGCCAAGAGACCAAGTACAGAAGAATCCTCTAACCCAGATCCAACCTGAATCAGAACTGGAGGTGGTACCAAGCCCTATTCCTTTGGTGACCCTGACACCACCAGTGGAAGAAATACTCGATGAGGAAGTGAAAGAGGAAGTTGTGGAAGAGTTGGTGTCCGAGCAAGTAGACAACAATCAGCCCGCCAATGAACCACCAGATGAAGAGGTGTGGTCAATTCACCTTGGACAACCTTCTTATCAGCCTTGGAGGCCAGGAACGAATATGATGTTTGCTGGTGTTCCGTATGTCGCACCTTGTTACATAGCCAGCCCTGGACCTTATGGCTATCAAACCCTAGTATGGACATGTTAAGGTGTTTGACTATACACACAGGAACCGCCTAGACACTGAGTAGTTGACGCGCTACTGAGTTTACGTTGACGATCAAAGTTTCGTCATCAACATCACAGTAGATTGGTTCTAGATGCCGGGAGACATCTCTTAAAGCAGGGGAGAGTGCAGTAGGTTGGAAACGGTACAGGCGGAATTGTAAATTAAACAGGCACCCCACACAATTTTTGTTAACAATTAAACCTTACTAACTACTATTTGCTGTTAATTCCAATTTCGAAGTGTAATTACATGGTTACACCAGCAGAGGGCATAATGGTGTGGATTGATTCAATAGGGAGACTAGCGGTTAGGTTCAGCCATGCACTGCTCAATAATAAAAGAGCTCAGGCATGAGAAGACGCTAATTTTGGATCTCTGTCTATTGTTGACAGTAATTTTTTTGGCTACACAGTGCTCTTTAGCCTGTGTACCCCTTGCTGCTGGTCCAGATTCCCCTAGATCTGGTGCCGGTAACAGGTGCAACATTGCAAACGNAGCCAACATCGGAACACCTCCCGGGGGATTTCCAGCTACGGGCAAGCAGGGCATCCGCCCCTGAGCTCTCGGGCCCAGAAGCCACCCACCCCCCAAAGCAGGGGCCACATTCAACACCCCGGGAGCTCCAGGCCGCCCCAGAGACAACTGCTGCGGGCCATTGCCTACCCCTACGCTAGAGGCAGGCGCCCGTAAAGGGTCCATGGGTTTGCCCCCCCCCAACAGAATTCCGTCCACCCCACCCCCAGTGCTCACACACCCCAGCCCCAGTACACACAGCAAACCCTGTTCCCCCACTCACACATGCCTACACGCATAAACACACCCCATACACCCACACACCTACATTTTCACATATGTACCTTGAGTGCCACCCCCCCAATGCAGCGAGTAGCACCATTGCAAGCTCCCTCGAGACACGGTGACATAGTAGTAGTACCTGCCACAGCCAGTAGCTGCACACACACACACACACGACGGCCTTCCCCCCAGCATTGCAGCGGCTGAGACCCACTCCGACCCACTACCCTTGAGCGCTCCCCGCCCCAGGCGGCGTCCAAGTAAACAAAGTGTAAAAGGACCCCCTAATCCCTGACCCCCCACCCAACTAAGAGTGTTATGAGAGGTAAGATGTGTGTGTGTAGGCAGTTAAAAATGAGGACCCAAAACTACGTGACACCATGGGCAAACCATATCGCCGGCTGAGCACGACTGAGTAGTTCTGCCCACCAGGTGACACGAGTCCCACCACCCCAAAAATTAGTGCGAGGTGTCTGTGAGTCTATGCATAGTGAGTAAGTGTAATTAAAACCAGGGAGTTTGCGGCCCCCAGGGTACCACAGAAGGAGGTCATGTTTGTGACCCCCCCTTCCACACCCCCATGGAGCACATGCACTCCCCAAAATCCTATGTGCATGTTTGCAGGGAGTGGGGGAGCGATAGTAGGGCTGGGAAAAAAAATTTCCCTCCCAGAAGACGAGCCAATAGGCAGTAGGCACCCCTGTTCCCCGGGACCCACCGCGGGGCAGAGGCCGGCACGAGGCAAGGTCATCCATAGGTCCCGGACACCCAGCGACCGCTGTCCGGAAGCAGCCTCTCCCAGATGCCACGCTCAAAACCCACCATAGAGCCCCCCCAATAGGCACGCCGCTGCAGGAGATCCCGGCGGCCCCCACCCCCGACCACCACCACAGCCATCCCCTCCCCGTATCCGAGAGGAACCTGGGTAACAGACCCCACCACTCGGAGAAGCAGCAACCCTTCCGGCCCAGTCACACACCTCACCCCCCACCACTTCCCCCAGCGCAACCTTCCTCCACACCACTGTTTAATACCCTGCACCCAACGTGCACAGAAACACACACTGACATACACACACCAACACTCGAGTACACAAACCCACAACCGCCCAACCCCATGCACACTCCCCCAACCCAGGACCTCCCAGGCACGAATCCGGCACCGGGACGCGCACCCGTCCACCCCCGCAGCAACAAGTCCGGGCCAACCTAGATTCCCCCGGGGGTCAGATACGCCCCCACTCCCACATCCGGGTAGAGGCAGCAGCCGGAACCCAAGGCCCAGGAGCGCCGTCCCACCCACACCCAGCCAGCCCAGTCACCGGACAACGGGGCCTGACGCCACGACCCAGGCCCCACCTCGCGCCCCCCCGCCCCACCACCAACTGGTACCTTCAGTCTATACCCCGGTTCTCTTTATAGTAGTGATGTGGTAGCAGTAATGTCATGATATTTGATTGAGATAAGCTTTACATTGTTTATGTGCAAATGTATTCTGCTGTATTTGTGGGATTGTTATAATAGAAAATCTTAAAATAAACCAATTTTTTATATATATTTTTAAGACAAAGTCAAAGACAAAACACAAAAACTGTGACTTTGTGTGTGACGCGTTTTTTGTGGGATTGGAATCAAATTTATTCATGAAAAAAAAAGAAAACAAATATTCTTCACAGTTCAGTTTTCTCAGAAATCGTCTTGTTGGGTGTCTCCTCCGCTTCCTGCGAGGGAGCACAGCAATTTGTTGAAAAAGATTGATTTGTTATTGAAGGAAAGGGTAACAATCAGGATACACACCAGTCCACCACTGCCATCCTTATCTCCATCATTCTCATCATCCTCATCTTCCTCTGGCAAAACTCCACCATTGTCCAAAAACTTGGACAATGTCTCCAGGTCACGGTTTCCCGTGTAGTCCACCATCTCCAGTGCCAGAAGAGAAGAGGAAATGTGTTACAGGGGGTTACGATCTCGCACCTGTGAAATCAACCCCTAATAAACACAGGTAACACGCCCATAAAAGTGTCTACTGTATTTGTGCACAAATGCAGAAATGTTGCTACTTTTACTGTTGCACGCTGAAATGCATAAATGAACGTAACGCTTTGAAGTTTTCTCGGGGAGTGAGCATAAGATTACTAAAAACGAAGACCGGTACACAAAAACAGACATCAAATTCGAATTCAGCGGGA
>QODF01000474.1:14933-39130 GCA_024372805.1 Oostethus manadensis
GGTATGAATGTGAGTGTGAATGTTTGTTTGTCTATATGTGCCCTGCGATTGACTGGCGACCAGTCCAGGGTGTACCCCGCCTCTCGCCCAAAGTCTGCTGGGATAGGCTCCAGCATCCCCGTGACCCTAATGAGGATAAGCGGTACAGAAAATGAATGAATGAATGAATAAATAATCATTGGCAAAATCCGTGTGTTTATTGGGTTTTATATTTACTTTTTTGTAGTATTCTGCCACACTGTTTGGTTTCGGCTGCACTTCTGCCATCTGTTTGACCGACTACCACACCAACAAATCATCAATAAACCAGTGTTTTCAAATTGGTGATTTTGCTGCTAGATCTGGTGATATCCAACCCTCCTTGACGACATCCATCCATCCATTTTCTATGCCGCTTATCCTTATATTTTCCCAAAAGCGACTAGCGATAAATTGACGTACTTTTGTACAGTTTCTGTGGCTCACTGAGAACATGATGTAGAGCTCTACGCATCACAAGTGCAAATGAATCACGCATGCAGGAGCCGCGATCCGGTGATGGTGGAGTTCGCTTTGTACAGTATTACACAGCAAGATCTAAAACCCAAATGTTTATAATATCGTCACTAAGCCTGAATAATGAGAATGTGTTTATATTTTATTATTCGTCTATTGCTACACTTTATTTGTAAATTGAAGGCTGAGATACATAGTAGTTATTTTATTTTGATGAAATGATGACCAATTTGAAATAAAAAAAACAGGAATTACATTTATTTGTAGTTCAAAACGTAATTAAGGTGTTTTTACTTTTTTTTTGTCTCTCCCACGAGTTTATGCTTTTTTCCTACAGCATTTTACATTACACAGTATGAAAGTGGTGTAAAAATTGGATTATGGCGTCATTCAGCGCCTTCTAGGACAGCCAATAGCTACGTTTCTTACTGAAAAGTTGGCAAAAATGCAGTTAACCAAATAACACATGGTTATAACAATTTACAAAAATGTTTAAAAAAAAAATACAACCAGATATCATCCTTATCACACCAGTAAAGCCATATTTTGCCATTAATTATATAAAACACAACAATACAACGAGCCACCCGCTGGCGGAAGCGATGTCATAGAAGTGGCGCCGCTAAGGAAGTCTGATAATGTGCGCCATGTTTGATTGGGGACACCGCGAAACCACTCCAGTATTTTTGAATGCCTTTTGATTGATTGAACAAGACATGAGCGCCTTGTATGCAGAATGAGGCAGGCAGCCACACCAAGCATGCACGCATGTATGTGGTGTAATGTGCGCATCTTTATCGACAACAAGTATACAAATAACAGAAGTCAAAGAAAAAAGCCAGACGTTACATTAAAAGCAGAACAAATTCTTAGTGTTTTGAGATTAGTTTTGTTTTGGACTATAAGATTAATTAGGGTTCAACATCTTTGAGAAAAGAAAATTGCTACTCTATTTGCATTTATGAATGGAAAAAATGTCCAAAAATCTCAATAGATTTATGAGGGAAAAAAATAAAACAGAACACAAACTGCATCGTATTAAAATAAGCCACATATGTGGCTAGAATGAGAAGAAGGTGAAAAGAAAGGAAAGGAAGTATGTCTACATCATATTTGCGGCTGAGAATACATTTTGAACCACATTAAATGAGAGAAAATGTAATGAGGTATGAACTTCCAAATTGAGACTGGACTTTTAAGGAATTGCCGAGCCCAATTAATTTGAAAAGTATTATTTAAAGTGTCTAGAATATTATGCATCCCATGCTCATAGTCATTCATATCAACTCCTTTCTAAATATAATGCGTGATTTTTCCAAATAAAACCAAAAAGTACACGGTCAATATTAGTAGTTGTCAAGATGCATGGAGAGCTCTGCATAAGTGAGCTGGGATATTCCTCCAGCTTTAGTAATAAGAACACTAGTTTCTCTGTAACCACTAATTTAGTTTGCTTTGTTTTTTTAATAAGTGGTTCAAAGTTCAAAATGCATCTCAAGTTTTGGTTTTTACTGACTGAGACCTACGTAGGTAACTTCTTCTTTGACAGGAATGTTCCATATAGAATTTACATTACTGTTTTCATATATGGAATCACAAGAGTGCCAACATTAAAAAGAAATGCATGAGGAAAATTAAAGAGAATCAATAATAAAAAAGGTAATCAAATTATTTTTCCATTATGTCATTGCTTTTTCTGTATTGTCTTAGTTTCTTCCATTTGTTCCATACAAGCTGGCGACTAAAAGAAAAAGACATAACAAGGACACGTACATGGTGGTGTGATAGTGACGTTACTTCCTGTTCGAGACATTTCTTCCAGTCACCCGCATTAAGAACTAAATTTAAACATAGCTACTACATAGCCACTGCAAGCAAGAATCATGTGATCCGGTTTGGACTAGTCACCCTGGCAGAATGTCCTTGTTGCCTTTGCTTTTAATCACCAGAAAAATGGAAAAAACAAAGACAATACAGAAAAACGACGACAAAAAAAAGAATATGACTATGTTTGTATGTTTGTTTTATTTGTTGTTGTTATGTGCACATTCCTGTGTGTTGTTTTCCCTGCCTTCTCCTGGTCTTCCGTTTCAGATGGCTTGCACCTGGCTGGAGGCGGAGTTTCTGGGCGCACCTCATTCCAACCTCCTACTTAAGATGAGTGCAAGCAGCTGGCAAGTGCTGGATTATTCCCTCCTGTCCTCTCAGCCAACACACCTTGCCAGCTCAACTACCAAACCAAACCAAGCCCACGTTGCTTTGGTGCGTCAGTTGTCTCCTGCCGTAGCCTCGTTGATCTCCTTGTGCCTTAGTTCCCTTAATCATGGTGCCATCTACGCGTCATCGCTTTTTGTTGTCCAAAGAGCAGTATGTCCACCCCTCTCAAGGCCGGAGCGGTTCTCGGGTGAGACTGGTGAAGTGCGCTCACCCAATGTGAGTTGCAATTTGAGCTCCAAGCTGCTGCCTTCCGCTCTGAGCGAGCCCGGGTCGTTTTTGCTATCTCGCAGCGATCAGGGCAAGCGGCCGACTGGACTACGGCCGAGTGGGGACGCCGGGCTCCGATCTGCTCGTATTCTGCCGCATTCTCCAAGGCCCTGAAGCAGGTCTTCCAAAAGACCACCCCGGGTCGCGAAGCTTCTCGCGCGCTTCTCAGGCTGCGACAGGGGAGACGCCGCACATCAGACTATGCTATTGAGTTCCGCGCGCTCGCAGCTAAAGTGACTGGAATCCCTCTGCGCTGATTGACGCATTCATCGCGCTCCTTTCGGACACTCTGAAGGACCAGATGGTGGCCCTGGACACTCCCGAGAGCCTCAACTAACTGATTGCACTAACGCTGCGCATAGACAGGCGCCTGGCCGACAGAGAGGAGGACAGGAGCACCCGGCGAGCTCGTGGCTCGACCAGCATGGAGCAGTGCGTCTACGGCGACCGCCAACCCGACAGCCGACTCCTCTCCTCCGCCTAGCCGTACAGCCCACCGCCGGTCGACGAGCCCATGCAACTGGAAGGTGGTCATCTCACGTCAGCGGAGAAGAATCGTCGCCGCCAGTCCGGTCCGCCATTGCTCCCGAGTGACCAGTGCCTCTCCTCCAGACACCACAGAGGGTGCGCCATAGCCCAGCTGCCCAACGTCAAGCTCAAAGGCGGGTCGCATTCAGTTGCCAGGTACACTCTCCTGGTCGGAAAAAGACTTGGACATTGTGGCATTAATTGACTCTGGGGCGGATGACTGTTTCATTGATGAGAGTTTTGTTAGACGAGTCGGTAAACCAGTGGTTAATCTCCAGGCTCCCAAAGTAGTGCGTTCTCTCGATAAGCGTCACCTGGCGGACATCACTCTCCGTACCGACTATCTCTCCCTCCGTCTGTCTGGCAACCACCATGAAGTTTTGAGATTTTTTGTTATTCCTTCACGTGCCGCACCCATCGTGTTAGGACTCACGTGGTTACGCAAGCATAACCCACTCATAGACTGGACTCAATCCACCATAACTAGCAGGAGCACCTACGTCATTCACAGTGCCTCAAGGCCGGGGGAAGCCGCGCCATCCATACATCCATCCGGTACAGCGACCGCATTACTGCAGACGCTGCACTAATCCTTCTGTCGATCTCACGCTCCAACCTTCCCTCACTCGTGAACAAGAACCCGAGATACTTGAACTCCTCCACCTGAGACAAGACCTCACTCCCAACCCGGAGGGTACAGTCCACCCGTTTCTGACTGAGAACCATGGCCTGGGATTTGGAGGTGCTGAGTCTCATCCCAGAAGCTTCACATTCAGCTGCAAACCGCTCCAGTAAACGCTGAAAATCACAGCCTGATGAGGCCATAAGGACCACATCGTCTGGAAATAGCAGAGACGAGATCCTAAAGTCACCAAGCTGGACTCCCTCAACACCTTGACTGCGCCTACAAATTCTGTCCATGAAGATTATGAACAGAATCGGTGACAAAGGGCAGCCTTGGCGGAGGCCAACGTTCACCGGAAACAAGCTCGACTTACTGCTGGCAATGCGAACCAGGCTCCTGCTTCGATTGTACAAGGACCGAATGGCACGTAGAAGCGGACCATCAATCCCGTACTCCCGGAGCACCCCCCACAGGACACCACGAGGGACACGGTCGAATGCCTTTTCCAGGTCCACAAAGCACATGTAGACTGGTTGGGCAAACTCCCACATACCCTCGAGTACCCTTGCAAGGGTGTAGAGCTGGTCCAGTGTTCCGCGACCGGGACGAAAACCACATTGCAGCTCCTCTAACCGAGGTTCGACTAACGGTCGTACCCTTCTCTCCAGCACCCTGGAGTAGACTTTCCCAGGAAGGCTGAGGAGTGTGATCCCCCTATAGTTGGAACACACCCTCCGGTCACCCTTTTTAACAATGGGGACCACCACCCCGGTCTGCCAGTCCAGAGGTACTGTTCCTGACTTCCATGCAATGTTGTAGAGGCGTGTCAAACAACACAGTCCTCCAACATCCAGAGCCTTCTTCTTCTCACAACGCCTGACCCCTGCTGAGAGGAACTACAACATTGGCAACAGGGAATTATTAGCGGTCGTGTTGGCTCTTCAACAGTGGAGGCACTGGCTGGAGGGCTCCATTATTCCATTCATGGTCCACACAGACCACAAAAACTTGGCGTACCTTCGCTCTGTGCAGAGACTTACTCACAGGCAGGCACACTTGGCTCTTTTCCTGACCTGCTTCAACTTCACCCTGACTTTCCGCCCCGGCTCCAAGAATGGCAAACGTGACGCTCTCTCCCGACTTTATTCTTCACCGTCGGAGGAGGCTCCCCTGGAGACTATTTTGCCCCCGTCTTGTGTCCTCGGGGCGTTTCATTGGGAGGTGGAAAAACAAGTGGCCGAGGCCGTCCAGAGTGTTTCTCCCCCGGTGAACTGCCCAGCCGGTCGTCTGTTTGCGGTTCCCGAACTTCGCTCCGTGGTTCTGCGTTGGGCTCACAAGTCTAAGGTCGCCTTCCACACGGGGGTGACACGTACCAGCTTCCTTCTGTCACAGTGTCATGGTGGCCCTCGTTCAGGACGGATGTCAGGGAGTTTGTGGCGGCCTGCACCGTCTGTGCCAGGAACAGGTCGTCTCATCAGGGTCCAGCAGGACTCCTACACCCTCTACCCACCCCTTACCGGCCGTGGTCACATGTGGCCCTGGACTTTGTGACGGTTCTATCGCCATCCAAGGGAAACATCGTCCTCCTGACAATGGTGGAGTGGTTCTTCAAGCTGGCTCATTTCGTGGCTCTGCCGAAACTTCCCTCTGCTCTGGAGACAGTGGATCTACTCCTTCACCATGTGTTCCGCCTCCATGGCATCCCACTTAATGTCGTCTCGAACCAGGGTCCTCAATTTTCTTCCGTGGCCTGGAAAGGCTTCTGCAGAGCGGTGGGGGCATTTCCCAGCTTGTCCTCTGGCTACCATCCCCAGTCCAATGATCAGACGGAGAGGGCCAACCAGGATTTGGAGGCCGCCATTCGTTGCGTATGCCACCAGCAACCGGCCTCATGGGCGTATAACCTACCTTGGATTCAGTACGCTCACAACACCCTCGTCTGTTCGGCCACAGGACTCTATCTATTCCACGGGGCCTACGGGTACCAGCCCCCGGCCTTCCCATCATTAGAGGTGGATTCTGCTGTGCCCTCAGTGGCGGCCCATCTGCGTCGTGCTCGAATTGCTTGGCAAAACACCAGAGCGGCCCTGGCTCGTACTTCTAAGCGCAACCAGGGCCTGGCCAATCGGTATCGCTCCGTGGGTGTGGCTCTCCACCCGGGACCTTCCACTCCACACTGACTTTAGAAAATTAAAGCCCAGGTACATTGGTCCATTTCCTATTGAGCGTGTTTTTAACTCTTCGTCTGTTCTGCTCCGCCTTCCGGACTCCCTCAGGATGCACCCGGCGTTCCATGTTTCCCTCCTCAAGCTAGTTTTCTCCAGCGATCTAAGTCCGCCAGAAGTGCCTCCGGCGTCTCCTAGACTGATCGATGCTCACCCTGCATTTTCGGTCAAGGCCATTTTGGACGTGAGAGAAGGGGCAGGGATTTCCAGTACCTGGTCGACTGGGAGGGGTACCGAACCTGGGTCTCACGCTCATTAGACGCTTATTTTAGATCCTGCACTTTTATCCGACTTTTATAAACGTTTCCCAGTGAAGCCAAGTTAGCCGCCAAATGGCGCCTGTTCTTGAAGGGGGGGGGGGATTGTTATGTGCACATTCCTGTGTGTTGTTTTCCCTGCCTTCTCCTGGTCTTCCGTTTCAGATGGCTTGCACCTGGCTGGAGGCGGAGCTTCTGGGCGCACCTCATTCCAGCCTCCTACTTAAGTTGAGTGCAACCAGCTGGCAAGTGCTGGATTATTCCCTCCTGTCCTCTCGGCCTACACACCTTGCCAGCTCAACTACCAAGCCCACGTTGTTTTGGTGCGCCAGTTGTCTTCTGCCGCAGCCTTGTTGATTTTCTTTGTGCCTTAGTTCCCTTATTCATGGTGCCATCTACACGTCATCACTTTTTGTTGTCACCTGGACTATTAAAAGACTGAGTACAACTCACCTTGCCTCACCTTGCCTCTTGCCTCTGCATCTGGAGTCCAGACCAGAACCACGCCGTGACAGTTTGTATTCACTTTGTATTACCTTTCAATTTTGGCATTCCTGTGATTCCATACTACTCACATTTAATGTAAGGTAAGGCACAGGCCCGAGGCCCTGGAAAAATCATTGGTTACACGAAGAGCAACAGGAACATGGCAAGCATTTTTTTTTAGAAAGAGTTGTCATCACCCAGCTGGCTAATAATGAATCGTCCAAGATTCAAGAAACAGCACTGTTTGTAAGAATACAAGTCCTATAAATCCTATAAAAGATAAAATTGGAAAAATGTGCATGCAACATATTTTAGCGATGGGTATATTCTATTGTTCCAGGCTGCTGTTTAGTGTGTGGCAGTAGTGTTCAGCATGCTGATGAGAGCAAACATTTAGAGTCAAGTGCTTAGAATAAGAAAATTAGGAAGTAAAGTCTGCGGAGGCGGAAGCTGATCTTTTCCGATTTTCAAAATTCAGTGGATCGGCAGCTGATCTTGAACCTGACTAGATTGGAACATTTGTAATTTGTGTACAAAAAAGGTAAGGCGAAATTGGGCATTCCTGACTGATCCTTCGTTTCAAGTTACTTTTGTGGTACCATTTATCATTTTAATGCAAATATTATTGCTGGCATGTAGAGTCTTGATAGCCGTAAAAAAAAAGTCACCAAAGCCCGATTTTTTTACACAGTAAAAAATGAATTTGTGTAACAAAATCAAGGACCACAATGTGTGTGTGTATGCGTGTCATGCTCAGCCAATGGCGGAACCATTCCGTTACTTCGTGTCGTGACCTTTATACGTGGGTGGCTGGCTGTGGGACATGATTGATTTAGTTTAGGGATGTCCTGATCCGATCTTTAGGATTAGGATCGGCTGTCGATCTGCTGTATTTTGGACATAGGATAAAATCCACCATGAGTTTGGGCAGATTCGGTGTCCATATAACGCGGGGCCACACTGCAACATGGTAGATGTGGTAATGCACCTTAAAGCTCTTTGCCACTCATCTCCCGTCAATCAAAAGAAAACTCAACACCACATGCTGACATGTCGGTGGAGTACCGCGGTGAAGTTAGTTTCACCTGGACGTTGGATATTTGGATCCAATTGGTGCGGCGAGCTGTCACGTGAAGTGCCGCTCTAACCACTGGTTGCCATGGCTAGTTGTTCATGTTGTTCACTAAGGATTGTCAATAAATTACTATTGCGTTAAAAAGAGTTTGTTAAAAAAAATGTCAGGGACCGTCAATTAATTATTATTGCTTTGGGGAGAGTTTACAAAGTTGTTAAAAAATGTCCTATTCCAAATCACACCCCAAATTGATCTATAACATTGTCAAATGATTAGTTTTAACCTAAAAGTATTTTGCACACCCATTTTTTCCAATTTTATCTTCGATTGATTGGTCTTTTTTTTTTTTTTTAAATCTTTTACTGATTAGGGCTCTGACTCACAGAGGTTTGTTCCAAAAGCCAAACAATATTGTTGGTCATGCTGTGTAATTAAAAGCAAGTAAATTCAGCAATACTTTGATTGCACTATTTAATGCTTGTCATAACCATATGCAATTCAACAAATGCATGTTAGTAAAAAAAAAAAACAATTTCCCAAAAAAATCATTTTATCATATATTTTATTTTCACCATATTTTAGAAAAACTGAATTTTTCAGCGGTGTACTTAAATTTTAAGCATGCAATCATGTAAAAAAATCAGTCCAGAAAAAACAAAATCAGTGTCTAATAATAGCTTTGGTAACAAATGTACCAACATTGTCATTGTGTGTCTTTTGCCACTTCAAAAGGTCCCTATTGTGCGGCTACAGAAACGTTCATATTTACATATTCCACTGGGTTATCTAGTGTGCACATAACATGCTTAATGCTACATGCTCTGTTCTGTTGAGCTAAAATAGTCATTAACGTCTCAAACGCAGCGTCATGTCATAAACAGTTTGTTGTTCCTCTCTTTAGCTACACTACTTCATGAGAGA
Organism: Oostethus manadensis; assembly: GCA_024372805.1. Taxonomy (NCBI): domain Eukaryota; kingdom Metazoa; phylum Chordata; class Actinopteri; order Syngnathiformes; family Syngnathidae; genus Oostethus; species Oostethus manadensis. The sequence goes on from QODF01000474.1 coordinate 24,030, forward strand.
GTACTGCATCATGCTTTAAAAACACTTAAAACTGCATGTTGATGATTGCAGAAGGCCATCCTAACTGTGTGTAATATATACTTGAAGTGTGTACTTTGATGTTTTTGCACATTCACAGTGATGAACCGAGCGTACGAATGCGACTGCATGGATCTGTGCCTCCTGGAAATTGCATTCATTTAAATGCATTCATTTTTCTCTGATAATCCTCGAGGGACAGCAATATGTGTGGGAATCGGCGCACACAACAGTTGGCCGATATTATCATTTGTGGCAATTTCATTCGGCTTTCAAATGAGAAGATATTGAGTCTTATTTAAGTAATCAATAACCTTGAACATTCAGTTTTAATGAAAACTATAATTCCAGGCGGTGGCAATTACACCATGGAGGAGTGTTTTGGTGTGGCCATGATTTTGCTGCTGTATGCACTTTTGTAATAAAGATATTCTCAGGATAATTATTGACTTCTAGGGGGTAGTTATGACCCTAGCTAAGGACCCCATCAATATCTTCATTCATTACTTATTACTTTTAGTCCTGCATGAATGTTGCTGATTCAGATGGCCAATGGAATAATAACATACTGTACATTCCAGGCCATCATCTTGACAGCTGTTCTTTAACAAGAAAACTTTGTTTTAGCAGTGAATGTAATTGCATGTTGCAATGTGAACAACTCTACATGAGCATTTTTAGACAGGAATTGTTTATGTATGGTATAACACATATAAACTATTTCCCACAGGAAAAAAAAGAAAATGAATGAATTTGTCATATAAACGTTATTAACTGTACAGACAGTGTTTAAGTTCACTTTTTAACAAGTGCAACTTGCAGTGCAAGTGTAGAAAGAAGTGAACTGCTTGATAAAAACTAAAAACCGATGATGTGAATATGAACTCACAGAACTGCACCTTATGCATCATGAAGCATCTTTTAACTGCTCTTTTTCACTCCACTATATATGTTCTAAACTTAAAGTGTTTCAAATGGAATGAGAAAGAAGGGAGAGTTAGAAGCCAAAAATGTACCGCTTGCACACAGAATGGGAGGAGAACGCACCATTGTGTAAGGCATGTCATTGCTGACTATATAGAGCATTAGGCTAACATGATGTAACATCATCATGTTTTAGATACTTTATATGAAATTCATATTCCTAACAGCTATGCATTTTTTTGGTTTATTGTGTCATTACTGACGCCTAGAGACCAGAATATTATATAGAGACCAGAATACTACATATAACTTGTCATTCAATATTTTTGTTAATAATACTCCATAATGAACCACAAAACAGCAGTCGTTTATGAATGAATACAAGTTTGAAAAACTGCAATAGAGCAAGGTTGCGATGTTTGAACTGCGTTGTAGCGAGGGACGAATGTATAGTTCTTAAAATAGGACGTTTCAAGTGTTTTGGCAAATTTTTTAAAAAGTATTTAGGTCATTTTAATTAATATATCCCAGATAAGAAAACTGGTTTATCATAGGAAGAAAAACACAATTTCAGGTATTTAACTTTGGATTGCAGTTTTCGCGGTGTAAACACATTTCATTCTCCGATAAACATTCTGTTCTTTACAAAAAGTTGTTACTGTTGCCTTATTATCAACTTTTGTTTAGAAAGAGCAGCCAGGACAGATATGCCCTTTATTACATTGCAGTTGCTTCCATTTCTAGTTCTATGATCATTGGTACCGTTCTGTGATGGCATCGTGAAAAAAAAAAAAAAACACACCAGTATAAGTCGCATCAGTCAAAAAAACCCAACCCATCATGACGTGGAAAAGAAACAGAACTCAGACTGGACTATAAGTGACTTTTCAAGAAATTCAAATCACAAAAGTCAAAGAACAGACATTTCATCTGGAAGACAATCAATACCACACAGAACGACAGGCTGAATAGATGTCTTATATAACGTAATGCTTTAACAGTTACAGTTTTCACCAGGGAGGCTGACTAGGCAAAATTAACATAATAAACCTGCGAGTTCAACAAGTAATGTACTTGCAAGCCAGTGCACCAAGCTCCTGATCTCATTCTACATCACTGAATCCACTAAATTATTCATCCTCTGTGTCTTTACCCTTGAGCACCTCTCACTGGTAATGTTCATTTCTTGGTTCATGTCGATCACTATGAATTAACATTTAAAAACCTGTTAAATTAAATATATTTTTGTATATACGAGGTACACCTGACTATGAAAACGATTTAAAAAAAACAATAAAAGAAAGTTTCACTTCGTCCGGAAAATACACCAATACAGCCGCCGCTGTTTATCACGGTTACTCGGTTCCAGACTGGACCACGATAAGTGAATTCCCACAAAATAGCATTCACTGTTAATAAATTTTATATTTTCATAGTTTTGCCACTTGCTTTTTCACTTTAAAAACCTGTTATTTACCTTAAATAATTTTTTTTTACCATTATTAGAGGCATGTGAACATGAAATAACTTCCCATAGTCACCTTTACAGTCCACCTTTAGACCTGGAAAAGGCATTCGACCGTGTCCCTCGTGGTGTCCTGTGGGGGGTGCTTCGGGAGTACGGGATTGATGGTCCGCTTCTACGTGCCATTCGGTCCTTGTACAATCGAAGCAGGAGCCTGGTTCGCATTGCCAGCAGTAAGTCGAGCTTGTTTCCGGTGAACGTTGGCCTCCGCCAAGGCTGCCCTTTGTCACCGATTCTGTTCATAATCTTCATGGACAGAATTTCTAGGCGCAGTCAAGGTGTTGAGGGAGTCCAGCTTGGTGACCTTAGGATCTCGTCTCTGCTATTTGCAGACGATGTGGTCCTTATGGCCTCATCAGGCTGTGACCTTCAGCGTTTACTGGAGCGGTTTGCAGCTGAGTGTGAAGCTTCTGGGATGAGACTCAGCACCTCCAAATCCGAGGCCATGGTTCTCAGTCGGAAACGGGTGGACTGTACCCTCCGGGTTGGGAGTGAGGTCTTGCCTCAGGTGGAGGAGTTCAAGTATCTCGGGTTCTTGTTCACGAGTGAGGGAAGGTTGGAGCGTGAGATCGACAGACGGATCGGTGCAGCATCTGCAGTAATGCGGTCGCTGTACCGGACCGTCGTGGTGAAGAGAGAGCTGAGCCGGAAGGCAAAGCTCTCTGTTTACCGATCGATCTACGTTCCCACCCTCACCTATGGTCATGAGTTATGGGTCATGACCGAAAGAATGAGATCGCGGATACAAGCGGCGGAAATGAGTTTCCTTCGTAGGGTGGCTGGACTCACCCTAAGAGATAGGGTGAGGAGCTCGGCCATCCGGGAGGAGCTCAGAGTAGAGCCGCTGCTCCTTCACATCGAGAGGAGCCAGTTGAGGTGGCTCGGGCATCTAGTCCGGATGCCTCCCGGGCGCCTCCCTGGTGAGGTGTTTCGGGCATGCCCAGTCGGGAGAAGGCCCCCGGGAAGACCTAGGACACGCTGGAGGGACTATGTCTCACAGCTGGCCTGGGAACGCCTTGGTGTCCTCCCGATGGAGCTGGAAGAGGTCGCTGGGGACCGGGAAGTCTGGACTTCCCTACTGAAGCTGCTGCCCCCGCGACCCGGACCCGGATAAGCGGTGGAAAATGGATGGATGGATGGACCTTTACAGTCCAATTATTCTACACATTGTGCAGGCTACGGGATCATTGCAGGGACGGCTGCCGCTTTAAACATAGCATGCTACTGAGCTACTAATTAGCCTCCGATGTATTTATTCTAAACTTAAGAAAGGACCTCACATGGGGTGGGGAAGAAGGACAAAGTAAGAAGCCAAAAATGTACAACTTCCACACAGAATGAGAGGAGACATTGTTTTTCCACTACGTTGTTGTGACATGCGATGGCTGACTCTACTGTATGCAGTTTGACTGTTACGTAATTTAATGTCATGTTTCAGCAACGTAAAATTATTGACACCTGGTGACGAGAATGCTATATATAACTTTCAACGTCTTTCAATATATTTGGATTTGAACCACGACTCTGCGTTCATTAACTGACTTTTAAAAAAGGGAAAGAACGATATTCAAACCGCACAGTAGCGAGGGACAAAAAATAATCGTCAACACATGCATCCCTGCTGTGTTACCTGCGCTATTTTTTTTTCTGACAAATACACCACATGATGGCGCTGTAAATAAACTCCCTAGTTAAACTCCATAAGTTGAATTTTCCACCTAGTTCAGGGCACTCGCCAATGCGGATCTTTAAACAAATCACCACTAAATTTGCTACAAAAAAGCAAGCGAGATTGGTTGAAAAACATGGCCGCCATCAAGCAAAAGGTTTTTGACACAGTTGTAAACAGTAGTAGTAACTGCTGGTGAAATATACAAGTCCAACTAATATTCATGATGTTTCTCCTACTTTTTCTTTTTCACCCCTTTTGAGACCGAACAGACTGGCTGTCTTTTGGTCGCCGGCCACATCGTCTAGAAGGCTGTGAATAATAATGAGGGATAACTGCAGCACCATGACTCCTGCTTTGACCTGAGATGGACGAAAGACACATTCCCTGCATACTCCCCACGGTAGATATTGATGATCTGATGCAATTACATGATTACATTTTCAGCCAATGCTTTTAAATGATTCATTGTGTTTAATTCACAGCTGTATGCACAGGCAGTGGATTGTATTCTATGAATGTGTGCTGGTGGCCAAATAAAGAAAAATGCAATTCAGCATCTCTGCCAAGTGGAGATGTCCAGTGGGAGAGCATCTGGGTGGATGCCTGACGCACATTCATCAAAGCTTTTCTTATAATCACTTGACTGACTTTTGTTGGACTTTCTGAAGGCTTTCTCTGTTAAAGAGCTGATTGATTTGGCCACTAGGGGGTACACGCTTATTGTGTGTGTGTGTGTGTCTGTGTGTGTGTGTGTGTGTGCGTGTGTGTGTGTGTGTGTGGGTACATGTGTTTTTACTCCACGTCACCCACTTTGAGAAAATGTATCAGGGCAGACTTACAACAACCATCATCTGTTTTGATTTAACAATATCGACTGATTTATCAAGAAGTCAGCTAAGCATTTTTTCTTAATTAATATTGTTAGAAATGCCAATTTGACCCGGGCGCTTTAATCAATCCTCTCCCTTTCCTTCAGAATTTTGTGATAAAAAATTGAATGGCTATCGACCGTGCCATTGATTCGCCCCGTTCACCCTCCGAACCATTTGTCTTTGAGTGCCAAAGCTTATGTTGGCCATTTCAAAGGGCCTCGTCTTCTCCCGTGCAAGGTCAACTATAATGAAGCAGAGACAATGTCACTTGCATTGCTACTTCACAGACAGCACCAGATGACTCCTCTGGGCTTTTTTAAAGAACCGACTGCATTAAACCATTCAATTTCTGTTCATTAGATAGTGCCATTGATTAGGCCGAGATGTTCTACTGGTCCTCACTGGGAACTGAGGGAAATTTATTCCAAATTCCTGCTGACAGATAAGCCACTCTCGCTGTGTTTTCAAGTCCTCCACTTTTTTGGGGAGGATATTCAAGAAAAGTGGACTTTGTCAGAGATTTACTGCATATGTGGGAGAGTATTACAAGTTTGATATGTCATTGACGGTGGAGAAAGCTGACAGATTTCCTGATTAAGGCTGCATATGCATTGGATTTGCCTAGCTGATAATGATATAAAAATCTGATTGATGTTCTCCAGGAAGCTGCAGAGCACGAGGTGCCTTCTCACGGCTCCGCCTCTTCGCTTTTTCAAGGTTAGGCGCATCAAAGCATAAGAGTCTGGTTGTAGCTCACAAGGGGGGGCCCACGTTCGCCGCCCCCCACCCTCATCCATGGCGACCATCGCGCTCATAAAGAGGCCGCTATTACACTCTGCATTACCGGGTACTCGCTCACTTTGCATGTCACCAAGCACATTTCAACATCTGGCAGAGCTTCAGCCCCCAATGCTTTATGGAGACCATCTGGTTAAATAGGTCCCTCCCGCTCCCCTCATAAGGTCAGATGCGTTATTTTAGTGTTAAAGTCATCTGCGTGTCAACCTGTGCCACCCGTTATATTTCCTATGCATTTAATCTTCTTTCTTCTTCTTTTCCTTTCAGCTTATCCCTTCAGGGGTCGCCACGGCAAATCAATTGCCTCCATCTAACTCTGCCTTCTGTATCCTCTTCTCTTGCGCCAACTACCTTCATGTCCTCTTTCACTACATCCATAAACCTCCTCTTTGGTCTTCCTCTAGGCCTCCTGCCTGGCAATTCAAAACTCAGCATCCTTCTACCAATATATTCACTATCTCTCCTCTGGACATGTCCGAACCATCTCAGTCTGGCCTCTCTGACTTTATCTCCAAAACCTCTAACATGTGCTGTCCCTCTGATGTGCTCATTCCTGATCCTGTCCATCCTGGTCACACCCAAAGAGAACCTCAGCATCTTCATCTCTGCTACCTCCAGCTCTGCCTCCTGTCTTTTCCTCAGCGGCACTGTCTCTAAACCAAACAACATCGCTGGTCTCACCACAGTTTTGTACACCTTTCCTTTCATTTTAGCTGAAACTCTTCTATCACACATCACACCCGACACTTTTCTCCACCCATTCCAGCCTGCCTGCACACGCTTCTTCACCTCTTTTCCACACTCTCCATTGCTCTGGACTGTTGACCCTAAGTACTTAAAATCCTCCACCTTCTTTATCTCTTCTCCCTGTAACCTCACTCTTCCACCTTGGTTCCTCTCATTTACACACATGTACTCCGTCTTCATTCCTCTCCTTTCCAGGGCAAACCTCCACCCCTCAAGCTTCTCCTCCACCTGTTCCCTGCTCTCACTACATATCACAATGTCATCTGCAAACATCATAGTCCATGGAGATTCCTGTCTAACCTCGTCCGTCAGCCTGTCCATCACCATAGCAAACAAGAAGGGGCTCAGAGCTGATCCCTGATGGAGTCCCACCTTCACTCGGAACTCCTCTGTCACACCTGCAGCACACCTCACTACTGTCTTACAGTCCTCGTACATGTCCTGCACCGCTCTAACATACTTCTCTGCCACTCCAGACTTCCTCATACAATACCACAGTTCCTCTCTGGGCACCCTGTCATAAGCTTTCTCCAGATCTACAAAAACACAATGCAGCTCCCTCTGACCTTCCCTGTACTTCTCAATCAACATCCTCAAAGCAAATACTGCATCTGTTGTACTCTTTTTTGGCATAAAACCGTACTGCTGCTCACAAATGCTCACGTTTGCCCTTAGTCTAGCTTCAACTACTCTTTCCCATAACTTCATTGTATGGCTCATCAGCTTTATTCCTCTGTAGTTGCCACAACTCTGCACATCTCCCTTGTTCTTAAAAATGGGCACCAGCACACTTCTCCTCCATTCCTTAGGCATCTTCTCATTATCTAAGATCTTGTTAAACAACCCGGTCAGGAACTCTATTGCCACCTCTCCTAGACACTTCCATACCTCCACAGGTATATCATCAGGACCGAGTGCCTTTCCATTCTTCATCCTCTTCAATGCCCTCCTCACTTCTTCCTTACTAATCTTTGCTACTTCCTGGTCCACAACAGTCACCTCTTCTACTCTTTGTTCTCTTTCATTTTCCTCATTCATCAACTCTTCAAAGTACTCTTTCCATCTTCCCATGACACTACTGGCACCTGTCAATACCCTTCCATCCTTATCCTTCATCACCCTAACCTGCTGCACGTCCTTCCCATCTCTGTCCCTCTGCCTTGCCAACCTGTATAGATCTTTCTCTCCCTCCTTGCTGTCCAACCTAGCATACAAGTCATCATAAGCCCCTTGTCCACCATTTCGTCCTCTGCTCTGCCTTTACCCTCTTCATCCTTCTCACCACTAGAGTCAACCTACACACCACCATTCTATGCTGTCTGGCTACACTCTCACATACCACTGCTTTGCAGTCACTGACCTCCTTCAGGTGACACCTTCTACACAAGATGTAGTCTACCTGTGTGCTCCTACAGCCACTCTTATAGGTCACCCTATGTTCCTGTCTCGTTTGGAAGAAAGTATTTACTACAGCCATTTCCATCCTTTTTGCAATGTCGACCACCATCTGTCCTTCTGCATTCCTCTCTGGATATCAAAGTTGCCCATCACCTCCTCATCATCTGCATCATCCTGCACCAACATCTCCATTGAAGTCCGCACCAATGACAACTCTCTCACTTCTAGGGATGTTCTGCATCACTTCATCCAGGTCTGACCAGAATTTCTCTTTCTCCTCCATCTCACATCCTACCTGTTGAGTATACCCTCTAACAACATTGAACATCACACCTTCGATTTCTAGCTTCAGGCTCATCACTCTATCTGACACTCTTTTTACCTCCAGGACGTTGCTAGCAAACTCCTCCTTCAAAATCACCCCTACTCCATTTCTTTTCCTATCTACATCATGATAGACCAGCTTGAACCCTGCTCCTAAGCTTCTAGCCTTGCAACCGTTTCACCTGGTCTCCTGAACACACAATATGTCTACCTTCCTTCTCTGCATCATGTCAACTAATTCTCTACCTTTTCCTGTCATAGTTCCAACTTTCAAAGTCCCACCTCTTAGTTCTAGACTTCTAGTATTTCTCTTCTCTCTCATCCTATGAACACACCTTCCTCCTCTCCTTCTTTGACCAATAATAATCCAGTTTCCACCGGCACCCTGTCGGTGAACAGCACCGGTGGCAGGCCTTGTTAACTCAGGCCACGTCTGATCCAGTATGGAAGTCATTTGTTTGATTTCCTATGCATTTCATAATTTGGGAAAAAACAGCCTATGTGCCATGTTGTGACGTCCATGTGCATGTGTGGACTTTTGTTCCAGCTAGGAAACACACGCACGCAGACACACCAGTGACAAGTAGATATGCAAAGAAGTTATATATTTTTCATGACAAAACTGCTTCTCAGCTTTGTGATATAGTTGAGATTAACTCTATTGATATGATATTATTACGATAATATTTTTACTTCATTCCCAAATAGTTATTGTTTTCCGCAACCTAATTTTCCAATAGAAACACTTTTTTTCCCCTTTTCTTTATTATAACAAAGTATTAGGGAGACTTAAGAAAAAGAGATTTCTAGAAAAAAATGTAGTAAATTTACTAGAAAAATATTACCTTAGTCCAGTGGTTCTCAAATAGTGTGGCAGGTCCACTTGGGTGGGGGTACGGTGAACTGTCAGGGAGGGTGCGAGAAGAGAAACTTCAATGTTAGTGTAAACCTGCCAATATATCCAAATGTGTTATACTCAACATGCTATTTGACTTTTGAATACACTTCACAGCTCTCCATTTTGTTGCAGTTCCTGGTTTCATTTTCAAGTTCAGTTTGTACAGTACAGATAAAGAAATATATATCATATTATAATATATATTATTAGTTGTCAACCCCTATGAAAAAAATCAAGAGGAGTGACCGCACCTCGCCCAGACGTGGGATACCGGGGCCTCACCCTGGAGCCAGGCCTGGGGTAGGGGCTCGCAGGCGAGCGCCTGGTGGCCAGGTCTTCACCCGTGGGACCTGGCCGGGCCTAGCCCGAAGAAGCCACACAGGAACTCCCCCCCGCAGACCCACCACCTGCGGGGGCAAGCATAAGGGTCCGATGCTGTGTGATTTGGGCAGTGGTCGAGGGCGGGTTTCCGGGCGACCTGGTCTTCGGCGGCCAAATCTGGTTCTTGGGACATGAAATGTCACTTCTCTGGTGGGGAAGGAGCCCGAGCTTGTGGAAGAGGCGGAGAGATTCCGATTAGATATAGTCGGACTCACCTCAACCCACAGTTTGGGCTCTGGAACCAAATTCCTCGAGAGGGGCTGAAACTTGTTCTTCTCTGGAGTTGCCGCTGGGGAGAGGCGGCGAGCTGGTGTGGGCTTATTGTTAGCCCCGCGGCTTAGTGCCTCTGTGTTGGAGTCATCCCCAGTAAACGAGAGGGTTATTTCCCTACGCCTTAGGGCTGGGGAAAGGGTCCTGACTGTGGTTTGTGCCTAAGCGCCGAATGGCAGTTCAGAGTACCCAGCCTTCTTGGAGTCTATCAGAGGGGTGCTGGAGAGCACCCCAGCTGGTGACTCCATAGTTCTGCTGGGAGACTTCAACGCCCATGTGGGCAATGACAATGTGACTTGGAGGGGCGTGGTTGGGAGGAACGGCCTCCCTGATCTGAACCCGTGCGGTGTGTTGTTGCTGGATTTCTGTGCGAATTACAGTTTGTCCATAACAAACACCATGTTCGAACATAAGGATGTCCATAAGTGCACTAGGCACCAGGACACCCTAGGTCGCAGGTCTATGATCGACTTTGTGGTCGTATCATCAGACCTGCGTCCGTATGTTCTGGACACGCGGGTGAAGAGAGGGGCTGAGCTGTCAACTGACCACCACCTGGTGATGAGTTGGATTAGATGGCGGGGAAGGATGCCGGACAGACCTGGCAGACCCAAACGCGTAGTGAGGGTGTGCTGGGAACGTCTGGCAGAATCTCCCGTTCGTCGAGTCTTCAACTCTCATCTCCGGCAGAGCTTCGCCTGCATTTCGAGGGAGGACCGGGATATTGAGTCCGAATGGGCCGTATTCCGTGCCTCTATTGCTGAGGCAGCCAGTTGTGGTTGCGGCCGCAAGGTGGTCGGTGCCAGTCGTGGTGGCAAGCCCCGAACCCGATGGTGGACACCGGGGGTTAGGGCTGCCGTCAAGCTGAAAAAGGAGTCCTATCGAGCATGGATGGCTTGCGGGACTCCCGAAGCAGCTGACAGGTACCGGCAGGCCAAGCGGCACGCGGCTTCGGCGGTGGTCGAGGCAAAAACTCGGGTGTGGGAGGAGTTCGGTGAGGCTATGGAGCACGACTTTCGGTCGGCCTCGAAGAGGTTCTGGCAAACCGTCCGACACCTCAGAAAGGGGAAGCAGCCCCCAGTTCACACTGTTTACAGTGCGGACGGGGGCTTGCTGACCACGACTGTGGATATAGTTGGTCGGTGGAAGGAATACTTCGAGGCCCTTCTCAATCCCACTGACATGCCTTCCATAGAGGAAGCAGAGTCTGAGGATACGTACGTGGACAGTTCTATCACCGTGGCTGAGGTAATTGGGGTAGTCAAATCACTCCCCAGTGGCAAGGCTCCGGGGGTAGACGAGTTCCGCTCAGAATTTCTCAAGGCTCTGGATGTTGGAGGACTGTGTTGGTTGACACGCCTCTACAACATTGCATGGAAGTCAGGAACAGTACCTCTGGACTGGCAGACCGGGGTGGTGGTCCCCATTTTTAAAAAGGGTGACCGGAGGGTGTGTTCCAACTATAGGGGGATCACACTCCTCAGCCTTCCTGGGAAAGTCTACTCCAGGGTGCTGGAGAGAAGGGTACGACCGTTAGTCGAACCTCGGTTAGAGGAGCTGCAATGTGGTTTTCGTCCCGGTCGCGGAACACTGGACCAGCTCTACACCCTTGCAAGGGTACTCGAGGGTATGTGGGAGTTTGCCCAACCAGTCTACATGTGCTTTGTAGACCTGGAAAAGGCATTCGACCGTGTCCCTCGTGGTGTCCTGTGGGGGGTGCTCCGGGAGTACGGGATTGATGGTCCGCTTCTACGTGCCATTCGGTCCTTGTACAATCGAAGCAGGAGCCTGGTTCGCATTGCCAGCAGTAAGTCGAGCTTGTTTCCGGTGAACGTTGGCCTCCGCCAAGGCTGCCCTTTGTCACCGATTCTGTTCATAATCTTCATGGACAGAATTTCTAGGCGCAGTCAAGGTGTTGAGGGAGTCCAGCTTGGTGACCTTAGGATCTCGTCTCTGCTATTTGCAGACGATGTGGTCCTTATGGCCTCATCAGGCTGTGACCTTCAGCGTTTACTGGAGCGGTTTGCAGCTGAGTGTGAAGCTTCTGGGATGAGACTCAGCACCTCCAAATCCGAGGCCATGGTTCTCAGTCGGAAACGGGTGGACTGTACCCTCCGGGTTGGGAGTGAGGTCTTGCCTCAGGTGGAGGAGTTCAAGTATCTCGGGTTCTTGTTCACGAGTGAGGGAAGGTTGGAGCGTGAGATCGACAGACGGATCGGTGCAGCGTCTGCAGTAATGCGGTCGCTGTACCGGACCGTCGTGGTGAAGAGAGAGCTGAGCCGGAAGGCAAAGCTCTCTGTTTACCGATCGATCTACGTTCCCACCCTCACCTATGGTCATGAGTTATGGGTCATGACCGAAAGAATGAGATCGCGGATACAAGCGGCGGAAATGAGTTTCCTTCGTAGGGTGGCTGGACTCACCCTAAGAGATAGGGTGAGGAGCTCGGCCATCCGGGAGGAGCTCAGAGTAGAGCCGCTGCTCCTTCACATCGAGAGGAGCCAGTTGAGGTGGCTCGGGCATCTAGTCCGGATGCCTCCCGGGCGCCTCCCTGGTGAGGTGTTTCGGGCATGCCCGGTCGGGAGAAGGCCCCCGGGAAGACCTAGGACACGCTGGAGGGACTATGTCTCACAGCTGGCCTGGGAACGCCTTGGTGTCCTCCCGATGGAGCTGGAAGAGGTCGCTGGGGACCGGGAAGTCTGGACTTCCCTACTGAAGCTGCTGCCCCCGCGACCCGGATAAGCGGAGGAAAATGGATGGATGGATAGTTGTCAATAGTATTTCAAATGGCAATGACAACATTTCTGGCCCCTGGGGGCGGGACGTGACAGAAAATAACTGAGAACCACTGCTTTAAGGGCTAGTTATACTTTTCACACGAACGAGGTACGCGGAGAAGAGCCGCACGGAAATTCGCACGAGAGACCATGTGTGAGTTTATACTCACACACTGTGAGTGTGCACAGTGTGCTCCTAAACTGCAGGGAGCAATATATCAAAAACACACGTCTCCCCCAATAATAAAATAAAGCGGTGGTTTGCCATTGTTTACTCGACTTCCAACATGGCGACACTTGCATGTCTACTTCTTGACAGAAAAGGAAGACAAGGTCCACTCCTCCTTTCAATAGGAGGAGGCGAGATGCAAAGCACAAGCAACTTGTGCTGCAATCGCAGCTCTAAATAAAACCTAGTTTTTGAAACAAAACACTTTTTTTAATGCACATCAAATACTTTAAGTATTTACAGTATATGCAAATACGAATCACTGTTTCTTTATGCTTAAACTACTGTGCCTCAAACAATAGTCGACGCATTTTGTATTTCACATCATCCCTTTTTCCTTCTCGGATCTTTCTCAGCGAGTTGGACACGTCCTGTTGGTCTCTGCATACTCTGCAATACTACTCATAATATTCCAACTTAAAACAAATATGTTGTTCATTTGATAGATCAAATTTTTGCTACTAAAGTTAATTCTGCTCATAATATTATTCAATAAATTTAATTCAAGTTTATTTATAAAGCACATTTAAGAACAACTTCAGTTGACCAAATTGCTTTACACAAAATATAACTACAAAGAAGGAGACAATAAAATAAATATAAAAATACAACATACAATAACAAGATAACTTGTCTAGCTAGAATTGAAGGACAGGGAGAAAAAAAGAGTCTTCAGCCGTGACTTAAACTGTGCCAGGGACTCCGAGGCTCTGACAGGTAAAGGGAGAATGTTCCATAGTTTAGGCGCAGCTACAGAAAAGGCTCTGTTACCTCTGGTCGTGAGCCTTGTTTTAGGCACAGCCAGAAGGAGCTGGTCAGCTGACCTCAGGGCTCAAATAGGAGCAAAAACTCCCTCAAATAGGGTGGACCCATAAGAGTGAAGACATTGGAAAACAATCATTAGGAACTAGAATTTGACTCGAAATGGAACAGGGAGTCAATGTAGATCACACAGAACAGGTGTGATGTGCTCCCATCAGTCAGGGGAGTGCTGCAGGTGAGCTGCACACTCTGAACACTTTGTAAGCGCCGCATAGAGCTCTGGTCCAGCCCTGTGTAAAAAGAATTACAATCCAAATGTGATGTTAAAAAGCATGTATAGCTTTTTCAAAATCTGCTAGGGGCAGGTATGGCTTTATTTTAGCGAGGAGCCTTAGATGAAAAAAGCTGGACTTAACAACAGAGTTGATGTGCTTGTCGAGTTTGAACATAGAGTCCACAATCACTCCAAGATTTTTTACTGAAGAGCAATGGAAAGACGACAATCACACTGTCGTGTCTAAGCAGGAGATCATTTGGACCAAAAACCACTATCTTTGTTCAATTTGGATTTAGGTTAAGGAAGTTGTTCCTCATCCAAGACTAAACATCACTGAGGCAGTCCTTCAATCTTTTGATTGCAGTCTGGGTGTCATTGACTGTCAGTGGCAGGGAAATCTGAATGTCATCTGCAAAACAGTGAAATAAGACTTGGTGCTTTTTGAAAACATCTCCCAGGGGTAACATATACAAAGCAAACAATGCCGGCGCTAGTGTAGATCCCTGAGGTACACCATAGTTCAAGGGAGACACAGAGGAACAGTATTGTCCTAAATGCACGGAAAATCTCCTACAAGAATGATTGGAACCACCGGAGTGCTGTGCCCTGGTTATGATGTTCTTGTAAATGTTTAGATTTTTTTTCTTGTTCACTGGTGCACGATTCACTTGCTCAGTAACTTGTTGCCTCACAGGTTGACAAAACTTGAGTTTCACTGACTCGTGGTTGCTCGACGAAGACTCGAATATCACAGACTCGTAGATACCTGACAGAATTTCTCACATGTGCAACCTGTTGTGCATGTACGCGCATCTGTGATGACGGACTCGAGTAAACCCAATTCACTTTAGTGATGGACTCATAAGAACTTGATTGAGTTAAATGAGTGAAGTTTGCCAGCAGTATTGTGCAGTAACCTGAAATGGTGCAGAAGTAAATTTTTAATATTTTACTTTTACTTTTTATTACTTTTTTTTATTTTTCTTTATTTTATTTTTGTATTTATATTTGTCTGCCTGATTTATAGCTGATTGAAAGGTGCTAAATAGCAACCTAATAACCTAAAGTTTCAAATACTCTGAAATAAAAAATTAATCAAATACTGTGATTAATCATTTTTTTACATCTTAAATGAATAAAAAATAAAAATTTAATACGTAATGTAATTGAGTATTAAATGCAATATTATATATATATATATTATATATATATATATATATATATATATT
>QODF01000474.1:40586-51547 GCA_024372805.1 Oostethus manadensis
AGGGTTAGGGTTGAGACACTGACGAGCTTACTTGTGTCATCTCTTTGCTTTGTTGGACTTCTCGCATCTTGTCCCTGCTGCCCTGAGACACTGTGTGGTAGGCACAGTGTCTCAGGGTGGCAGGAGAGACACCGTCCAGACCTGGAGCTTTCCGAGGGTTCTGCTTTTTAAATTTCTTGGCCACATTCTGCTCCGAGAGTGTGAGGGCAGTGGGTGAGGGGGAGGGCTCCAGGGCTGATATGCCTGCAATGTCCATTGTCAGTGGGGTGGGGTGGGGGAGGGGTGAATTTTCTAACCTGGAGTAATGAGTGTTGAGTCTTTCTGCTAAGTGACGGTTTTCAACAGCAAGGGAGGGAGGACTTTGGGTCTGTAGTTAATGATTTCCCTCAGACCTTTCCAGACAGAGACAGGGTTGTTGCTCCAGGACTTCTCCTTCAGATGTGTGATTTAACCTTCTCCACCTCCTTACTAAATAGGTACTAGCTCTGTTTGTATAAATGAGGGTCATTACTCTTGTGGGCCTTTTCTTTCTCCTTCCTTAGCTGTCTCAGTCTGGGTGTGAACCAGGGTTTGTCGTTGTTGAAGGTCACCCTGGTGTAAGATGGGACTATGCTGTCTTCACAGAACTGAATATATGACGTCCCTGTATCTGTGTATAAGTCCAGGTTATTAGTAGAAAATTTAAATAGTTCCCAGTCTGTTATATCCAAACATGTGCAAAGCTCCTTCACAGCCTCACTTGTCCACTTTTTAGCTGTTCTCACAGTAGGTTTGGAGAGCTTCAGTCGTTGTTTGTATGCTGGGATGAGGTGAACCATGGCATGATCAGAAAGGCCTAAAGCAGCACGTGACACACTTTGATAAGGCCCACTGACTGTAGTATAGCAATGATCCAGCGTCTTCTTCTCTCTCGTCGGACATTTAATAAACTGTTTGTACTTTGGCAGCTCCTGGCTCAGGTTTCCCTTGTTAAAGTTGCCAAGGATGATAAGTAAAGAGTCCGGGAAAGTCCGCTCAACGTCCAAAATCTTGCTCCGCGAGCGTGCGTTGAGCTTCGTGCACGTCCGCACATGGCGGGACGTAAACAGCAGACAGGATGAATGAAGCGAACTTGTGTGGAGAGTAGAAAGGTTTGCAGTGAATGAAGAGATATTCCAGAGCGGGAGAGCAGTGTTAGGAGATCACAGTCAATTCCAAGCACCAGGCGTTGTTGACGAAGAAACAGACTCCCCCACCTTTCGTCTTGCCGGAGAGAGCATGAAGGAGTTGAAATCCCTCGAGGCTGAGCGCGTTGTCCGGGACTTGTTCGTTTAGCCATGTCTCCGTGAAGCACAAGACGCAAGAGGAGGAAAAGTCCCTGTTGTTCCTCACCAGCAGCGCCAGTTCGTCCATCTTGTTGCTGAGTGAGCGTACGTTGGACAGGAAAATCCCAGGTAAGGCCGTACGTGTGCCGCGTCTCCGGAGGCGTACGAGTACTCCTGCTCGCTTTCCTCGTCTTCGGCGTCTCACTCTTTTAGCTGAAAAGAGAGCTAGATCTACTGCAGATACTAAAAAAATTGGCAGTAGATCAGCAGGAGTGGTAGTTTTTATGTTTAAGAGCTCTTCACGGGTGTAAGAGCACGCTGACACACCATTTACGAACAAAAACAAACAAAACATAGAGCACGTAGTCACCAGGGCGACCATCCGCGGCGCCATCTTGGATCAAAGATCAATCTTGCATCGATCTTGGTGAGTCCAGAGATGTTTTCTGGTTCTGTTGTAATATCGGTAGATTTAAATTATTAAGAAAGTGATCTATTTCATCATCTGACGGGTGTAATTGTGGTGTGTATAATGCATTATAAAAATCCCTGAAAACCATGTTTATTTTATCAGGGTCATGGCTGATATTTCCTGCTGAGTCTTTAACGCCGTAGATAGTTGTTTTCTCTTTATTTGTTTTTAATTGATTAGCCAAAAATGTCCCAGATTTGTTACTATGTTCAAAGTTCTCCAAGCCAAGCCAAGTTCCAGTTTGGTTTTCCTTATATCGTTTAGAGTGTGTTCATCTTGAGATACAGAGTAGGCCTCCTCTAACGATTTCATTTTACCTTCCAAAACTGATATTTTGGAAGTCTCTTTCTTTTTNATATTTACTCTTTATATTTCCTTTTACCTTATTGCGGTGGAGGTGTTTGAGTGCCCGAGTGTCTGCAAGCTATGTTGTCAGGGGCATTATGCCCCTGGTAGGGTCTGCCAAGGTAAACGGGTTCTAGGTGATGGGCCAGACTAAGAGTGATTCAGATTCAGAAGACCCTTATGATTAAAATCAAGAGAAGTTACTGCACCTCGAGATATTCTGACTAGATATAGTCGGACTCACCTCAACCCACAGTTTGGGCTCTGGAACCAAATTCCTGGAGAGGGGCTGGACCTTGTTCTACTCTGGAGTTGCTGCATTGCTGCAGACGAAAGGCGGTGAGATAGGGTGGGCTTATTAACACCCCCTCTGGTCAATGTATAAACCGCTAAAATGATGCATAAAGCAAACAACAAGCAGTTACCAAAGAATGTCAAACAATTTTTCTCAACAAGAAAAGAAAAATATGATCTTAGGAATAAAGTAAACTTAAAACACAAATATGCAAGAAGAACATTCATTCATTCATTCATTTTCTGTACCGCTTCTGAAAACCTAATACTTCATATGTGGAATCAAACTATGAAACGGATTAAGTAAAGAAGTAAAAGAATGCTCTACAATGAAACATTAAAAACAGTTGATGTTTACAAAATACAAGGAAGAAGAGTCCTACTGTGTACAACCAATGCTATGTCTACTTCATTACTTGGGGAGTAAATTGTTTTGTCTGTTTTATTGTCAATGGAATGTCTTTTATTATCGCCTTATCAAAAACTTTTCATCACAAGTGAGCATATTGTCTGTAATACAACTATGTTCTGTTCTATATTATATTACTATACTGGTATTATTGATTTTGCTAAATAATGTTTAATAAAACAGTTTGAAAATAATTCAAGCAAGTGCCTTCACCATGTAGCATATTGACTCGGATGTATTAAAAACGAGAGATAAAACCATGCTGAGTCTGGAGACTCTCCTTCAAAAGTTATTGGCAACTTGTACAATTGCCTTGTAATTTATGAGAGCTGTTAGGTTCCCCGACAGACGGTTTAAAGCATCTTGACGGATTGGTTGGCCACGGGATGTGTGCAGTGACGCCATGCTGCCCCCCCACACCCGCCTCTGCCCATACGGGCGCACTCTCAACGCTGTGAGTTGCACGGCTCCTTCCTTCCGTCGCAGATAAATTGCTCCACACAGTCAAATTAAGTTGTTGTAAATCACCTAGTAGACCCCAGACTATTCCTGAGTGATGACCTTTACGCCTATTCGACTTCAACTCTTATTTAATTTCATCACATCTACAGTTGACAGTAAATGTGTGCCACATTCGGAAAGGTCATTGTCTGGCAGTAGAGCACGCATCGCAATTGAGACAGCTTTTGTTTATTGTCATGACGAATACATTTGAAGATGATGCTCTGATGGCCAGGAAAAGCAAAAGATGTAAAAATATAGCTCATTTGGTGGATTATTGGGAATGATGTAGTGTAGTAAGCCTCAGACATAACAACCTACTCAATAGTATAGGGCCCTATTATTTCTGCACTAACGTAATCAAGAAATTGACCAATATAAACAAAACTGTTTCATGGTGTTTACTGTTAAGCGCGGACTCTCACGGAAATTGACACAATTTGAATGAAATGCTGCCAACGTGAGGAGAAGAAACATTCATGTGGGAAATTATATCTACTTAGGACGGCTCAAACCTGGTGGAATCTCATTACAAACACTTAACCGCGCTCTCCCGAACTAAACATGTTGAAATGATGATAAACACCTGTGCAAGTTGGCAGAACCTCCTCTTAGCTTCCTACGGGGCTGATGTGGTTGTGTGTATGAATCAGGCTGGATGAGTATATTTTCACCGCATTGTGTTTTGCCGCTTTAATGTAAACAGCGTTTTACAATGCCTGATGACAAGCCAGCTTGTCATTCACCTCCATGACTGCAGTGTTTTCATTCTCGCGTGGAATCAAAATCCCGTAGTGGTTTAAAACTACAAAAAGTGACAAATTTCTGTTCTTCATTGTTAAAGGAAAGTTGTGGTCAAAATGCTTTGGAAGATACTAGCACGTGTAATAAAAATATTCTTTAAGTTTTATAATCATTAGACATATGGTCAATGACTTGGGGTTAATTAGCTGCTAAGTCTCGCCCATGCCTCTGTGAAGCCATTTTGCTTAATGGAAGCCATGTTTGCAACCAATCTTGCTCACATTTTGACAGTTTCCTAAAGTAATGCAATAACATTTGTGGTCATTTGGCTAAACATCCTAAGGTTACAGTGGGTGAGAAATGTCAAGTGTCTGACTTATGAGGTATAATAACAGCGTCATAATGTGGTGTATTTGCCAGAAAAATAATAGGACTGGCAATTAAGTAGGGGAGCATGTTTTGCCAGCGGCATCACTCTTTTGTACGTTCTGGTTCAAGAGTAGAAGAGTTACATAAGCAAACACAAAAAGTAGTGGTCAAAATAATGGCAGTGCAATGTGAATGACCAGATGAAGTACTGTTATTAGTATATTTTTATTGCTACATGGTAAACAAGTTACCAGTAGGTGCAGTATATTCTCAGGAAACAATCAAGTCCCAGCATTCATGATATGCACGCTCTTAAGGGTGTGCAATCTGGTAAATCACATTGCACTGCTATTATTTTCAACTTTTCTGTATATTCTATATGCAGTGCAGCCTCAGTGTTTGTCACTAATTTGTTCCAAAAGGCCAGATAAAAAACAAAATGTATTTTGGCAAAATGGAATTCAGTAGTGTTCCTCATATTTCTCTAATATTTCTAGCAGTCACACACAATTAAAAATGAATCGACAGCGAGCCAGCAATGCATAGTGTACTTTGAGCACTAGATTTTGCAGAAAGATAAGGTACAAGACACACAAATTAACGTGTTACGTGCAATATTGTACGAAAACTGAGACACAAAAAACAAAAAAAATGAGGCTAAATTTTCAACAGAAACTGAGTTGTACGAAAACTGGGGTGTACGAAAACCAAGATTTGACAGCATATGGGTGCACGCTGCGCTTATCAGTCATCATTGCAGGATCTCCATTCATACAAAAGAGGGTCATCTTTGAGCATGAAAAGCTTTGTTAGTCAAATTGGATAAAAAAAAAAACAATCTGCCTGTTAATCCTCTTGCTGTAAAAAGGCTTTTCGAAACCGTGGCGGGAATCCTGCTAATAGTAATCTTACATGCCGTAAAATGATGAGACATGAAAATCATACATTGTGATGACGAGAGCGTGTGATCTCGGTCTAGACGACGCGCCCTGTGAAATACGCCACTGCCCGGTTTTTACTCCACGTCTTTGATTAGCGGTTTGTTGTGCGCCTTGCCGGCCGCTTTGAAGCGCAGCTCAAGATGAAAGCCACCCTTGTTGGCAATGTGTCCACTGTAGCTTCTGTTGCTTTATTTGCTTCAGGCGCCATCTAGGGCTTTCTTCCCCTTATATTTTCTGCACCATATCTCAATGAGCATTATGTATAATTTATCATACAATTCATTCCAAGGGAAGAGGCTCCATTTTCATATCGCGCCTTCATTCTTCTGTCTCCATCTTTCACTATTCTGACTGCCGCCCACTAAGGTGTCTTTGTTGTCCAGCAAATAGGCTTCGGTATTAGTGGTAGCGTCACCACTCGCAGCTCTTCTTTTGTCCATGAGCCAGTATCACAACACCAAGGACCAGATGACGTCCTCCTCGTCTCTCTCCGCAAGCCAGCTGCTAATGTGTAAGATGAAACAGTGTTATAAACCAAATAAAAATGTCTTGGCTCCTGACAGCCCCGCTGTGGATATATGGCCTCTTACTTCAGTGAATAGATTGCATAATTATGCCTGGTTATGAATATTACATGGAGCCCCACACTGAGCCCTTGCTAAGACGCCTAATTGCGGACTTTAATTATTAAGAAGCAAAGGTCCCGAGCATTTTTTTTGTGAGTACTACTTTCATTTGGGGGGGGGGGTGTTAATGATTTTAGGGTTGTCTAATCAACATTTTGCTCTTGAGATTTATATTCACACAGAGAGGGAATTACCATGCTGATTAAATCTGCTGAAATCAACTACTGTAATAGCTTAATGATAGCCAAGTGGATCCCATATTGGATGACTACAGGACGGGATGTTTCATATACGGGCCCCCTTTTGGTGTCAGAAGTGGGATTTCATGGTAAATTTGGCAGATTTTGAGATTTTTCAGCATTTTTGAGTTTTAAGACAACAGTAGTGGAGGTGTCCCACTCAGCTGAAGAGACTGCTGATGTGGGAGAGCGTCCGCTGCATCATTCCCAGAGACCGCGAGCACTAGAAGAAACTGTCATTAAACTTGACAAGATGTCGGACGGAGAGGCTGAACAAGGCCTTTCATTGCCTGGACCTAGCCATGCAGGAGGTGAACCGGCACGAGGTGATCCAGTTGCATCTCTATTAGGGAATGGTGACCAAATATTAGAGTTACAAACAAAGCTGAATGAACTGAGTCAAAAACATGATGCTGTAATGTCAAGTATTACTTCTTTGGGTGATGTACAGCCAAGGTCCATTGTGTATGTGCCAAGAGAGAAACAGATTGTACCTTTTAATGGTGACCCGGGTAAGACACTCACACTTTAGATGAGTTTGTAGAAGAAGTGGAGTAGGCAATGAATCTAAGGGGTCTAAGGGAAAGAGACTGAGTAGACTTTATTCTGTCACATTTGAGAGGTTGTGCATTAGATGAAATCAAGCTACGTACTCATGGACGCCTAGTTGAACCCAGTGCTTTGTACTCTTATTTACGTGAGGCGTCTAGAGAGAAGCGTACAACACCCCAGCTGTTGCATGTGTTTTATCCTTGCAGTCAGTCAGATGGGGAGGACTTGAGAGATTACTCCCATGCCCTCTCTCAGTTGTTTAATTCTGTTCTGTTAGCTTCTCCAAATGTTGTCGGTGACCCACAGTTTGCAATACGTGACCGGTTCATTGAAGGCCTGCGCGATTGTGCCCTCCGTCGCGAGCTCCGAAGGCTCATAAGAGAGAAACCACAGTCCAACCTGTTTGAGGTTCGAGAAGAGGCCATCATGTGGAGTCTTGAGGACCGTCACAGAAGTTCCAACGTGGCAGGAAGCAGACATCTGGTGGTAGCGAGTGCTGATGGGTATTCTGTTAATGATAAGCCCAACAGTAACCCAGAAAGTGAATTGGCCTCGACTCTCCAGGAAGTTGTAAAAATAATAGCCCAGCAAGGTCAAGCTATTGCAGAGTTAACAAATGTTGTACGTGAACTTAACACTCAAAAAGCAAAAGCAACTGTCCCAAACATGACCAGTAAGCCAAAAGTAACTCCCAACTATACTGAAGATGGACAACCTATCTGTCTCAGATGTAAAGGAGTTGGACATATGGCTAGGCAATGCCCTGCACGTTGATCCCAAACTCAGACAAGTTCAACTGCCTCTTCTGTGCAGGGAAACAAGGCCCCTAGGTTGGAGTGAGCCAGGCAATGCGAGGTAAGTCCGAAGGCTCACCACAGACACTCACAAAACAGCGCTTTTTGAGAAATGCAGTTGGTAAATGCCCTGTGGTTGACATTCAAATAGGTGGTGTTCCCCTGCAATGCCTAATAGACTCAGGAAGTAATGTTAGCACTTTAACCGAGAACTTTTTCAGGAATCATTTTATTGGAGGGGATGAAGGAATGCACTATACATCAAAACGGCTAAAAATCACTGCTGCTAACAAACTACCACTACCGTACCTGGGCTATGTTGAGCTAGATATTCAAGTAATCGGAGTAAGTTTGCCTGAATGTGGATTTTTGATAATAAGAGATGAGAATAAACCAGACAAAAGTGAGCCTGATCAATCTCCGCATGGCATAATTGGAATAAACTTTGCAAAAAGGTGTAAGGATTTGATACTAACAGGGTTTGATGCGACACTTGGAAGAGAGTTGGATTCTGAGTGGAGAGAGGTGTTACTAAGAGTACAGGAGGCAGAACCTGGGAAGAGGACAGCGATGGCTCGTACAGCACAGAAAAATAGATGTCACCTCCCTGCACTCTCAGTCTCCACGGTTCATGTAAGGGCCCCTAAGAGAGACTTTAATGACACTTCCACTCTGTTATTAGAGCCAAGCAACACTCCTCTACCTGGTGGTGTTATTGTTGTGCCCACTGTTGCATTGGCCGGTAGTCACCTGTTTCCTGTCCAAGTAATCAACTTCTCACAAGATGACGTGTGGCTCCCAGGTAAAGCTAGATTAGGTGCTACAATGCATGTGAGTGACCCTTATGAAGGGTTAGGGTTCAGTTTCAGCGTATATCCGCAACACATGAGGAAGTCACTGTAAGTCAGAAATGCAGCAAGAAACCAGACAAAGACATGCAGGCCTTGCTTGACCGACTACACGTAGGTGGCACCTGTGAGCAGCAAGTGGAGTTAAAGGCACTTTTACTCAAGTATGCTAAAGTTTTTGCAGCGCAGGACGAAGACTTGGGCTACACCGACCATGTCTAACATGAGATCCCTGTTGTGGACGAGACCCACATTAACCAGCCTTGCAGAAGGATTCTGCCAAATCAGTACAAAGAGGTGAGAGAGCACATTTCAGAACTCTTGAAGAAAGGTGTCATTAAAGAAAGTTCCAGTTCATATGCATCACCAATAGTTGTAGTCCACAAGCCAAATAGTAGTTTAAGACCGTGCGTAGACTGTAGGAGAATGAACCTAAAAACCAGACGTGATGCATTCCCTTTGCCATGAATAGATGAAAGTCTGGATGCGTTAAGTGGTGCAGAATTCTTCTGAAGCATTGACCATGCAAGTGGCTACCATCAAGTGCAGTCCATGAAAAGGACAGGCACAAAACGGCCTTTATGACACCCTTCGGCCTTTTTGAATATGTAAGGGTGCTGTTTGGATTATGCAACCTACCTGAAACCTTTCAGCGCTTGATGCAAACAACGAAAAGTGACCTTGCTTTCCAGATTGTGCTCGTGTACTTGGATGACCTGCTTGTATTTTCAAAAACTTTTGGGGACCTGAGGCATTTGAAAGGGCTCAAAGCCAAGTTAAACGATGCGCCTATGCTAGGTTATTCAGATTTTCAGTTACCCTTTATTCTGTAGACAGATGCGAGCAACCTAGGGTTAGGCACCATACTGTATCAGATTCAGGGAGGGAAGAAAAAGGTCATAGCTTATGTTAGCCGTAGGCTTAGTTGAGCAGAGAAAAACAACAGTAGCATGAAACTAGAACTTCTTGCGTTAAAATGGGCGGTAACAAAGAAGTTTCGCAGCTATCTTCTTGGATCAAAGCTCACAGTCATAACTGACAATAACCCACTTTGCCACCTTTCCACGGCCAAGCTAGGGGCTAACCAGAACCGGAGTATCTCTTGATGGAACAAGTCGATGAACCTATTGGTCCAAGGTTAGAGGATTTGGAAAGACACTTGGAGAAGCTAACGGGAGTGAAATGGACAGTGATCAGCTATTATATATATACTATAAATATATTATATCTTCTTCTTCTTTTCCTTTCAGCTTATCCCGTTAGGGGTCGCCACAGCGAATCAATTGCCTCCATCTAACTGTCTTCTGTATCCTCTTCTCTTGCGCCAACTACCTTCAAGTCGTCTTTCACTACATCCATAAACCTCCTCTTTGCTCTTCCTCTAGGCCTCCTGCCTGGCAATTCAAAACTCAGCATCCTTCTACCAATATATTCACTATCTCTCCTGGACATGTCCGAACCATCTCAGTCTGGCCCCTCTGACTTTATCTCCAAAACCTCTAACATGTGCTGTCCCTCTGATGTGTTCATTCCTGATCCCGTCCATCCTGGTCACACCCAATTAGAACCTCAGCATCTTCACCTCTGCTACCTCCAGCTCTGCCTCCTGTCCTTTCCTTAGCGGCACTGTTTCTAAACCAAACAACATCGCTGGTCTCACCACAGTTTTGTACACCTTTCCTATCATTGTAGCTGAAACTCTTCTATCACACATCACACCCGACACTTTTCTCCACCCATTCCAGCCTGGCTGCACATGCTTTTTCACCTCTTTTCCACAATCTCCATTGCTCTGGACCGTTGATTCTAAGTACTTAAAATCCTCCACCTTCTTTATCTCTTCTCCCTGTAACCTCACTCTTCCACTTGGATCCTTCTCATTTACACACATGTACTCCGTCTTGGTGCGGCTGATCTTCATTCCTCTCCTTTCCAAGGCAAACCTCCACCCCTCAAGTTTCTCCTCCACCTGTTCCCTGCTCTCACTACATATCACAATGTCATCTGCAAACATCATAGTCCTTGGAGATTCCTGTCTAACCTCGTCCGTCAGCCTGTCCATCACCATAGCAAACAAGAAGAGTTTTAGAGCTGATCCCTGATGGGGTCCCACCTTCACTCGGAACTCCTCTGTCACACCTGCAGCACACCTCACTACTGTCTTACAGTCCTCGTACATGTCCTGCACAGCTCTAACATTCCCATAACTTCATTGTATGGCTCATCAGCTTTATTCCTCTGTAGTTGCCACAACTCTGCACATCTACCTTGTTCTTAAAAATGGGCACCAGCACACTTCTCCTCCATTCTTTAGGCATCTCAGAATCAGAATCAGAAAAACTTTATTGCCATTGTAAGTGAACAATTCACGAACTAGGAACTTTCTTTGGCGACTCAGTGCAAAGTAGAATTCTAAGTAAACATAGAGCATTAAATAAACATAGAACTAACTAAACATAAAACCCTGAGTAAAAAGGTGAAATCACTGATAAGTAAAGGCATGAGGGTGTTTTTAGTGCAGGT
>QODF01000474.1:76319-89671 GCA_024372805.1 Oostethus manadensis
TTCTATTGTTGTAGCATGTTTTTAGCTAGTCTTTTATTCTGTATGCACCGTGCAGCACTTTGTCTCAATCACTGATTGAATGAAAGCGCTTTATAAATAAAGTTGATTTGAGTTGAGACTTTTACTAATTTTTCATTCCAAGTGAGCACATTGTCTGTACTACAACTATGTTCTGTTCTATATTATATTATATTATTTCCATCTATCCATCCATTTTCTATGCCCCTTATTCTCATCAGGGTCGTGGGTATGCCGGAGCCTTTTTTTTCCAAAATGAATTAATACTCCATGGTACTTAAAATTTGTAGAGTTTCGTACTGATTATTTTTTGTAAACTATGGCTTATTTCTGATCCAGGAATGACGAGTTATGAAATGAGTCAAGTGAAATGTCAACATGGGATATTTCTTTTTGTGTGAACATTGTAAGTTCAGTCGCAATGCAGCCGCAACGGGGCACAAGCCAGTGTCTTATTGTGGCGGTCCCAAGCCCAGATAAATACAGAGGGTTGTGTCAGGAAGGGCATCCGAGGTAAAACTTTACCAAACCAGAACATGCGAATAAGACAAATGACTTCCATACCGGATCGGACGTGGCCCGGGTTAACAACGCCCGCCCCCGGTGCTGTTCACCAGGGTGCTGGTGGAAACTGGATTACTGTTGGCCGAAGAAGGAGAGGAGGAAGGTGTGTCCGTAGGAGGAGAGAGAAGAGGAATGCTAGGAGTCTAGAACTAAGAGTTGGGACTTTGAATGTTGGAAATATGACAGGAAAAGGTAGAGAACTAGTTGACATGATGCAGAGGAGGAAGGTAGACATATTGTGTGTCCAGGAGACCAGGTGGAACGGTAGCAAGGCTAGAAGCTTAGGAGCAGGGTTCAAGCTGTTCTATCATGGTGTAGATAGGAAAAGAAATGGAGTAGGGGTGATTTTGAAGGAGGAGTTTGCTAGCAACGTCCTGGAGGTAAAAAGAGTGTCAGATAGAGTGATGAGCCTGAAGCTAGAAATCGAAGGTGTGATGTTCAATGTTGTTAGTGGGTATGCTCCACAGGTAGGATGTGAGATGGAGGAGAAAGAGAAATTCTGGTCAGACCTGGATGAAGTGATGCAGAACATCCCTAGAAGTGAGAGAGTTGTCATTGGTGCGGACTTCAATGGGCATGTTGGTGCAGGAAACAGAGATGATGAGGAGGTGATGGGCAAGTTTGGTATCCAGGAGAGGAACGCTGAAGGACAGATGGTGGTCGACTTTGCAAAAAGGATGGAAATGGCTGTAGTGAATACTTTCTTCCAGAAGAGACAGGAACATAGGGTGACCTACAAGAGTGGAGGTAGGAGCACACAGGTAGACTACATCTTGTGTAGAAGGTGTAACCTGAAGGAGGTCAGTGACTGCAAAGCAGTGGTAGGTGAGAGTGTAGCCAGACAGCATAGGATGGTGGTGTGTAGGTTGACTCTAGTGGTGAGAAGGATGAAGAGGGTAAAGGCAGAGCAGAGGACAAAATGGTGGAAGCTGAAAAAGGAGGAGTGTTGCGTGACTTTTAGGAAGGAGTTGAAAAAGGCTATGGGTGGCCAGGAAGTCCTTCCAGATGACTGGACAACTACAGCTACTGTGATCAGGGAGACAGGTAGGAGAGTACTTGGTGTGTCATCTGGAAGGAAAGTAGATAAGGAGACTTGGTGGTGGAATGAGGAGGTGCAGGAGTGTATACAGAGTAAGAGGTTAGCTAAGAAGAAGTGGGACACTGAGAGGACTGAAGAGAGTAGACAGGAGTACAGAGAGATGCAGCGTAAGGTGAAAGTAAAGGTGGCAAAGGCCAAACAAGGGGCTTATGATGACTTGTATGCTAGGTTGGACAGCAAGGAGGGAGAGAAAGATCTATACAGGTTGGCAAGGCAGAGGGACAGAGATGGGAAGGACGTGCAGCAGGTTAGGGTGATGAAGGATAGGGATGGAAGGGTATTGACAGGTGCCAGTAGTGTCATGGGAAGATGGAAAGAGTACTTTGAAGAGTTGATGAATGAGGAAAATGAAAGAGAACAAAGAGTAGAAGAGGTGACTGTTGTGGACCAGGAAGTAGCAAAGATTAGTAAGGAAGAAGTGAGGAGGGCATTGAAGAGGATGAAGAATGGAAAGGCACTCGGTCCTGATGATATACCTGTGGAGGTATGGAAGTGTCTAGGAGAGGTGGCAGTAGAGTTCCTGACCGGGTTGTTTAACAAGATCTTAGATAATGAGAAGATGCCTGAGGAATGGAGGAGAAGTGTGCTGGTGCCCATTTTTAAGAACAAGGGAGATGTGCAGAGTTGTGGCAACTACAGAGGAATAAAGCTGATGAGCCATACAATGAAGTTATGGGAAAGAGTAGTTGAAGCTAGACTAAGGGCAAACGTGAGCATTTGTGAGCAGCAGTACGGTTTTATGCCAAAAAAGAGTACAACAGATGCAGTATTTGCTTTGAGGATGTTGATTGAGAAGTACAGGGAAGGTCAGAGGGAGCTGCATTGTGTTTTTGTAGATCTGGAGAAAGCTTATGACAGGGTGCCCAGAGAGGAACTGTGGTATTGTATGAGGAAGTCTGGAGTGGCAGAGAAGTATGTTAGAGCGGTGCAGGACATGTACGAGGACTGTAAGACAGTAGTGAGGTGTGCTGCAGGTGTGACAGAGGAGTTCCGAGTGAAGGTAGGACTACATCAGGGATCAGCTCTGAGCCCCTTCTTGTTTGCTATGGTGATGGACAGGCTGACGGACGAGGTTAGACAGGAATCTCCATGGACTATGATGTTTGCAGATGACATTGTGATATGTAGTGAGAGCAGGGAACAGGTGGAGGAGAAGCTTGAGGGGTGGAGGTTTGCCCTGGAAAGGAGAGGAATGAAGGTCAGCCGCAGCAAGACGGAGTACATGTGTGTAAATGAGAGGGACTCAAGTGGAAGAGTGAGGTTACAGGGAGAAGAGATAAAGAAGGTGGAGGATTTTAAGTACTTAGGGTCAACAGTCCAGAGCAATGGAGAGTGTGGAAAAGAGGTGAAAAAGCGTGTGCAGGCAGGCTGGAATGGGTGGAGAAAAGTGTCGGGTGTGATGTGTGATAGAAGAGTTTCAGCTAAAATGAAAGGAAAGGTGTACAAAACTGTGGTGAGACCAGCGATGTTGTTTGGTTTAGAGACAGTGCCGCTAAGGAAAAGACAGGAGGCAGAGCTGGAGGTAGCAGAGATGAAGATGCTGAGGTTCTCTTTGGGTGTGACCAGGATGGACAGGATCAGGAATGAGCACATCAGAGGGACAGCACATGTTAGAGGTTTTGAAGATAAAGTCAGAGAGGCCAGACTGAGATGGTTCGGACATGTCCAGAGGAGAGATAGTGAATATATTGGTAGAAGGATGCTGAGTTTTGAATTGCCAGGCAGGAGGCCTAGAGGAAGAGCAAAGAGGAGGTTTATGGATGTAGTGAAAGAGGACATGAAGGTAGTTGGCGCAAGAGAAGAGGATACAGAAGACAGTTAGATGGAGGCAATTGATTCGCTGTGGCGACCCCTATCGGGATAAGCCCAAAGGAAAAGAAGAAGATTGTAAGTTCAGTCGTGTTCATCATGTTGAGCTCTGCCAAACTGGCCATCTTTGTCGAGCCTCTAACCAAGTAATAATTTCTTTCAGTTCAATCTCAGCAAGAAAAATCCCATTTGGTGCAATTCAAACCTTGTCCCTTAGCTGCTCCTATCATGTGTAATGAATGTGCTGCCCCAAAGGTGAGCACTGTAATTGATTAGAAAGCGTAATGTTTCTGCATGCCTCAGTGTAGTCACACCTTAGGATATCTGGCACGTGTTTGTGAGTCGGTATACCAAATGTGTGTGTGGGGGGGCAGGACATCAAAGTTAACTGCTGCAGCTCCATTTCATGGCAGCTAATGAAGAAGCTGCGAGTACGCTTCTGGGTCACCGTCTGAACGTGAAGACTGAGGTCACTTCAAAGGCGGGATAATGACGGATTAAGTCGAAATCATAGCCGCGCTCCAGTCGCTTTGCATTTTATTAACAAATCATCACCATATGATGTGGTAAAATGTGCCTGCCTTCATTTCCCTTGTCCGTCGTACTTGGAACAAATCCTCGATATCCCGATTAGTGCAAGCTGGTGGCTAATAAAGCCTTTGTTGATAAAATATGCTTTAATTAATGACCATATTTCTCCCCATACACTCTACTTACAGTTCCGTCGATATTTTTGAATCTTAGCCCTTTTACAATATATTGCAAATTACAGCTCTCGTATTATGCAAAATAGATGTTCAATAGAGCCTTATCTTTATCCCCACCAAACCTCTCTTATGTGTTTGCTCCACTTTTGAGACAATATGTGCTCAAATGGCCGGTTTTGATGTTCCTCATGAACATGACACAGTCACCATGCCACCTGTCTGGTGTAAACTAGGGGTAGGCAATATTCCATTTTTGGTATATATGTAGCCAGTTTTGTAGATACCAACCACATACTTTTTATGCTGATATTTTTCTATATGCTTGAATCAATTTTGTGAATTTAATTTGTTGATTATAGCTATAACCAGAATGTAACACAGGACTTTAGCCAAACCCCGAAACAACTGTATCAACAACAATACAGTGGAGCCTTGGTTTCAAAAATCGAGGCAAATAGGAGTCCTAAATAATATGTCCTATTCTTCCGTTCCAGAACCAAAAATGCATTTTATAAAGAATCAGAATAGTTTAACATGCAGAAAACAACGCAAAATAAACAGATATAAATGGAAATAAATGGACAAATGGATGGAACATATTGTTGATACAGACTTCCCGTACATCCTGACGAGCTCAAATTTAACAATGTTCACCCAGGACGGGTTGCAAGCCAATCGCACGAACAATTCACTCACATTCATACAGTAGTATTCAAAATAATAACACTCCAATGTGACTAACCAGATGAATCACTGTTATTAGTATATTTTTATTGCTACATGGCAAGTAATCCATAGGTGCAAACAAAGCACCCAGCATTCATGATATGATCGCTCTTAAAGCGGTGCAATTGGCCAATTAGTTGAAAGGGGTGTGTTAAAAAATATATTTTGTACAAACTTCTTTTTTCTAGGATTTGGCAATCCTGTGAACCACTAAACTAATAATTTGTTTTATGACCACATTTTTTATAAGTGCTTCACATCTGTGTGGCATGGAGTCAAACCAATTTGTGGCACCTTTCAGCTGTTATTCCACCCCAAAATTATTTAGCAACATTGCACAATTCATTAACATTTCTTGGTTTTGCTTCAGAATCA
Source organism: Oostethus manadensis (assembly GCA_024372805.1). NCBI lineage: Eukaryota > Metazoa > Chordata > Actinopteri > Syngnathiformes > Syngnathidae > Oostethus > Oostethus manadensis. The sequence goes on from QODF01000474.1 coordinate 81,618, forward strand.
GCATTTTTGATGTCACCCCGCAAGTTCTCCATTAGTTGGACGGGCCACTCCATAACATTCATTTTGATAGTTTGAAACCAAGATTTTGATGCGTTCTCTGATAAATTGTAACCTCTTCTGCACATGCTTTTTTTTAACAGAGGCACTGTGCGGGGTATTCTTGTAAATAGATTAGCTTCACAAAGACATTTCTTACTGTCACAGTACTTACAGGTAACTCCAGACTGTCTTTGATCATCCTGGAGCTGATCATTGGCTGAGTATTTGCCATTCTGGTTATTCTTCCATCCATTTTGATAGCTGTCTTCCGTTTTGTGCCATGTCTCTGGTTTTGCTCTCTAATTTAAGGCATTGGAGATCATTTTAGCTGAACAGCCACACAATTTTGCACCTCTTCATAAGTTTTCCCCTCTCCAATCAATTTTTTAATCAAAGTATGCTGTTCTTCTGAACAATGTCTTGAACGACCCATTTCCTCAGGCTTTTAAAGAGAAATACATGTTCAACAATTGCTGGTTTCCTCCGTAAATAGGGGCCACCTGATTCACACCTGTTTTTTCACAAAATTGATCACTGATTGAATGCCACACTGTATTTTTTTTAACACAACCTTTCCAACTAATTGCCCAACTGCACAGCCTTAAGAGCGTGCATATCATAAATGCTGGGTCTTGTTTTTTTTCTGAGAATCTACTGCACCTATTGGTAACTTATTTGCCATGTAGCAATAAAAATATACTAACAGTCTAATCTGGTTAGTCGCATTGGGCTGCTATTATTTGTAACACTACTGTTTATGTGGAAAAACAACCATTCACACAGTTCACAGAGTCCTCAATTACGCTAACATGCATATTTTTGAAATGTGGGAGGAAACCGGAGTACCCGTGAAAAACCCACGCACACAAGGGGAGAAAATGCAAACTCCATATTCAACCCCAGATCTTCCAACTTTGTGGCCAACATGCTTACCACTTGGCCACTGTGTGGCACATTATATATATAGATACATTAGATGTCAACATCACAACAAAAAAGAATAATTGTGAAAATAGAACGGGACTGGAACACATCGCCGCTGAAGACCAGGTCGCCCGGACACCCGCCCTCGACCACTGCCCAAATCACAAAGCACCGGACCCTTATGCTTCCCCCTGCAGGTGGTGGGTCTGCGGAGGGGAGTTCCCATGTGGCTTCTTCGGGCTAGGCCTGGCCAGGCCCCACGGGTGAAGACCTGGCCACCACGCGCTAGCCTGCGAGCCCCAGGCCTGGCTCCCGGGTGAGGCCCCGGTATCCCACGTCCGGGTGAGGTGCGGTCACTCCTCTTGTTGTTTTGCATAGGGTCTTCTGAATCACTCTTAGTCTGGCCCGTCACCTAGGACCTATTTGCCTTGGGAGACCCTACCAGGGGCATAAAGCCCCCAACAACATAGCTCCTAGGATCACTCGGGCACTCAAACCCCTCCATCGCAATAGGGTGGTGATTAGGGTGAGGAGCTCGGCCATCGGGGAAGAGCTCAGAGTAGAGCCGCTGCTCCTTCACATCGAGAGGAGCCAGTTGAGGTGGCTCGGGCATCTAGTCCGGATGCCTCCCGGGCGCCTCCCTGGTGAGGTGTTTTGGGCATGCCCAGTCAGGATAAGGCCCCGGGGAAGACCTAGGACACGCTGGAGGGACTATGTCTCACAGTTGGCCTGGGAACGCCTTGGTGCCCTCCCGGTGGAGCTGGAAGAGGTCGCTGGGGACCGGGAAGTCTGGACTTCCCTACTGAAGCTGCTGCCTCTGCGACCCGGACCCGGATAAGCGGAGGAAAATGGATGGATGGATGAAACACATCGCCTACGACTCCATTTGCCTATAATTATGCCAACTCACTAGTTTGAAACATTTGATACTTTTTCCCGGCATGTTTTGAAATGTTCTCCAATCTTTGTATGAGCCTCTCTTTTGACCGCCATTCATCTTGTTCAGATATGACTCTTTGCGAAGTCTGACCTCCCGTAAGGGTGCCGGGCTTGTGTTTACATGACAAGTAGAAGTACTCTGGGAGGTCTAAATGCAGCTGGAGTGATTTATCATCCAAGTGGCACTCAGATAGACACTCTTGTCAACAATGCAGGGGCCCATCAACAGCACACATAATTGCTGGTTCTAAGGAGGTATAAACAGGAACTATGTTGACATAATTTTGGTAAAAACAATACATTTTGAGCATCTTTTCAAAAAATACATGTATTTTTAAAATGTGTAATATTTTATTTAAAATGTATAATTACATTTATTTTGGGCAAGTGTACTTATAAGATCTGTGATAAAATCTTTTTCAGGCCTCTAATGTAATTTAACTTGAACACTGACTTGAACTACAACACAGAAGATACTAGTATTGTATATTTGAATGAACCATTACGTAGTTAATGAACACAAATAAAGATGTCATCAATAATCTGTTTTACCTGGAAATGCAGGTCTAATCCAATCTAGTGTCCTTTTTTGTGTAATGGTTCTAGCAAAACGACCAGTCCAAGTTGTACACCGCCTCCTGCCCAGAGTCAGCTGGGATAGGCTCCGGCAGACTAGCGACCCTAATGAGAATAAGCAGCATAGAAAATGAATGGATGGAGGGTTCTTGCAAAAATATGAATCTAAAAAAACACACACACGTTACATTTTTATGATGGTGCTTAAATGGTTTAGTTGTCAGTTTTTTAAATTGACAATATTTTATGTTTAATTTTATTTTTTAAAAAGGTGTAGTAACTTGACAGAGTGCTAGCAGGCATATATTCATCAACAGTAAAGTAATTATCATATGTGATCTCTTATTAGCATAATTCACATGAAAGCCCTTTGGTCTGATTTTACTTGTAAGTTTTTGTCACTTTAATTTGGTGTTGTAGGTTTTCTGTTGAATGTTGTCCCCGTTTAATGTGTTGTGCTAAAAAAACAACACAATCAAACTTTTTCTTCCTCCGGAGAACAATCCAGCCTACATTGCATATATTAAATGCTATATTCGAGATAAATACTGGCCCACTGGAGGGCCATTTGGGTTGCTGTCCAGGGGGAATCAACCGAGCCTAATTTGTTGAAGGCGCTGTGGCAGCTCCCATTTCGCCCTGCTTCCCTCCAATGTTTAATTGGCCTCATTATGTGATTAACTTGGCAAATTTACCTCTCGCCCCCCCTCAGGCACAGCTTTGACACCACAGCGGCAGCCCCCAAACCCTCTCAAAGTCACTCCATCAGACAAACCACAATGGCAGCACCAAAGCGGTATTCACATTTTGCTGGGAAGTTTTCATTTGCCTGTGCACCGCAGGTCATTTCTTTAAGGATGATTAGAAATGTATCAATGTTTTCCTTAAAATGCTTATTATCGCTGGTCAGCGTGATTGAAGCAAGCCTTGTAACTTTTTCTTGTACAGTGGAACCATTTCAAAGTTAAACACGATGTGTTCCGGGACACTGGGAGACTTCTGATTTCATGTTGTTTCCGTAGGAAGCAATGGAAATTGAAACTATCTGCTCCAGAGTCTAGCTGTCACCATCAAACAACCTTTAATTACTTTGCGGGCAAGTAACATTTTGACATTACTGTCATGTAAGTGTAAATTGAGGCTAACAACTACAAGCAAGTACAGTAGATACCCGCTTTTTGCGGTGGTTATTATCCGAGACCACCAGTGGATGGCAAAAAATGTATTCACTTTGCTGCAGGTTTTGAGATCATATTGAATTTTAGGTTTCAGCACACAACTATGATGAGTTCAAGGACTGCTGCTATTACTACTCACCCACTGAAGACAGAGTGATAGTGTCTTAGGACGAGCGTGTCGGCTGCCATTCTTACATGCCATACAAGTGCAAAAAAGTGTTAACCACTGTGTATAAAAAATAAAACAAAACTACTCTCCCCTTGCCAACTTGACAGCTCCATAAACTTTAATACTGAGATTAGGAATACAGCGTAGGCTATAGAGGTGGCTCGCTTAACAGAAGACAAACATGTTTTAGTGTAAATCTCATTGTTATGGTCCTGACTTTAGCCAAATTAATTATTTTTGTCCTGACTTTAGCCAAATTGTACTGAACAGCCAGGATGTTATCACACTTCTATCACTGACATTGTTCTGTTGGGATACATGGATCCCATAACAACCATAAAAAGAAAAAAGAAAAACACACCCTATAAAATGTTTTCACAAAGTCTGTTATTTTTTTCATTTAATTTTTTTAGAATTTTGTTTTTTACAATTAGACTTATTTTTACCAGCATAAAGTTGGTTCTTTTGGGGTTAGTGAATAAAATGCCCGTTAATTAAATGCAAAAATCCTTACATTTATAGGCCAATTCCTAGATTATGCGGCACTCATAGGCTGTACACACTTGAAGCAGGTGCTTCAATTGATGAGCTCCTTCTCTCAAATTGAATGAGGTGTTGATCATTAAAATCACTTGCTCCAGTAACCGGCTGGAAAGAAAACCTGCAGGGTCTCGGCCCTCCATGGCACGATTTTGAGACCCCTGCCTTAGATGTTCACTGGGCGGGATGTCTCTGTGGGTATGTTGAAGTCAAGGGAAAATATGTCATTTTTTTAAGTTCCAAAAAATTTTAAGGCCCCGTTTTATTATTTTTATAGATGTTTGCGTTCTAAACTCTTGATGAGCTGCTGGAAACATTAATTTCTTTCGGAGATCAATAAAGTATCCATCCATCAAAAAAAGTGATAAGATAAGCTTTGTGCTCAAGTTTAAAGAGAACATAGTATTACCTCCCTAAGTAGGCTCAGGGAGAAATACAGCAATTGTGTTGTTCCTGCCTACTGAACACACTCAATCTAAAACACAGAAAAGAACGAGCACGAGTTGGTCGCTTTCACAGCACAGCAGGAAGGTTTATTCTTATTCTGTGTCAGATACACAAACATAACCATTGGGCTATTCAGGTATGCTCCATTACTTTTACAGACATCCATCATATCAGAAATAAATGTTTATAAAAAATAAAGTCCATCTTGGTCCTTTACACATAGAAAATAATCATCAGGAAAATAAAACATAGTACCAGCGTCATATTGTACCAATATGTACTGTAGGAAACCTAGGTTGCGCTGTTGTGCATGGTTGTGTTCTGCTCGTCTGACTGGTTGGAGTTGCCTTGAACGCACCAAAGAAAGGGGGCGTGTGGTGTAACGTGCCGTGTATGTGTTCTCTTGGTGGCGTGGTTACAGCCGACAGTAGCCATTATTTCTGCTGCAATAAAAAGCTTGTTGACCACATCTTCGTCATTTAATTGCGTCTATACAACGCTACATTGGTGTCATAAGTGACACACCGGACGGCATGGCAGCACAGCGAGGTGAAGGCGGCCGTCTCCCGAGAGTGAAGGAGGAGGAGGTGGACGTTGCTGTTGACTGAATGGGGTGACGACAGGCGGAGCTCGACCGTACATCAGAGCACGCTGCCCGTCTTCAACAGGCAGCCAGGCAACTCACTTCAAATGCTGCCTTCGGTTCGTTGAGAGCTAAGAGGTGCACCGAAACGAGCGGTGACAAAGATGCCAGCGCCCATTACGACATCGTGGCTGCCTCGGCTCCGGGTATGAACAAAGATGGCGACGCCCGTGTCCACCAACAGCATGTTGTGTGAAACTACATACATTTTGCTTGTGAATGGACTTTTTGTTAGTTTCTCTTTACCTGAATGTTAGTGCATAATCATATTAAAGTATTACAAATTCACAACAGTGCCCAATAATGCATGTTCATTTAGCTACAGTACATCCTACTGGTGCTACTCAAGGCTATTAGCAATCCACTACACCGATACCGATATACCAGGCTCTGTCACACACTGCTAGTAGGCCTGTTAGCCTCTAACAAATTAGCGTCTCAAGTTTTGGGAACATTTACAAACATTTCGTCACATAATACACCTCTAACAATCACATATATTCCGTGTACCAATAAACAGTCTAGTTGACTAATATTACACATCGTATTTGTTAATTTTTAGGCACATTTTACAGACCTGAAACACAGAAAAGAGCGTTTTGACAGCACAGCAGGTAGGTTTATTCTTATTCTGTGCCGCGTTTGACTCCCCCAACTAACCAACCCTCTGTGGCGTAACTGCGTCTCAGGGACACCAATTTAATTCATTCCAAAAGGACTTTTGTAAGCCAAATTATTTTGTAACCCAAGCAACATTTACATGTAAATGGGCAAATTCGTTCCACTGACCAGGAAGACCCGTCATACAATGGAAAAAAAAGAAAAAAGTTTTGGTAAGATCGACAAACTTTCATAAGGCAAATTAATTTTGTAAGCCAAAGTAAAACAAATTTTTGAAAGGTATTTTCGTATCCCGGATTTTTCGTATTCCGTGGCATTCGTATCCTGAGGTTCCACTGTATTTGAAAACACATAGAAAGATGTCATTAAACAATATAAATGTAATTCAAACTGTAAAGCCATGAATATATTATGAGGATATTTACAAAAATTTGAGGGTTCTCTGTTAAGATGTCACCTCTTGTTTTTTTCAGACCATTACAATTCAAGCATGCTAATAGGGAGAATCAAACCTGGAGCATTTTGGTTACATTCTTCACCTCTTCATCATAGCTGCAGACAGCTGGAGGGGTTGTTCTAGAACTGAAATCGAGACCTCTTGTGGTTAAGAGATTTTGTGTGGCGCACAAAAAGCATTTGACAAATCTAGGAGTTTCTCTTTGTTCTCAAAATCAGAGGTGAGAAAGTAGAGATTGAGCGACGCAAGCCACAAAATTAAATTTTAGAAAAATTGTTATCATTGTTTGGGCCTTCATGTCATTGACATCCCTTGGGAGTAGTGTGGAAAATGAAAGGCGGATGGGGGGGGGGACAATAGCCTCATGCTAATCTATTCCGTCATGTGTGAGATCTTCCCCGTCCTCAGCGGGCTTCCTGACAATCACACAGAATGGTTGCTGAAGTGGCAATCTATACCAGACCACTTGCTATTTGCAGCCAAAGTCAGCGGTTTGCTTCCTTGTTCAATAGCCAACGGCGTGGGGGTGGATGGCCGTGAACAGCTGAGGGGAGACGTGTGCATGTGTCCATGTGGCAGAGCGCAGAGTCGTGGGATAAAGGAGAAGTTTACAAATGGGATCCATCATTTTTCATGCATGTGGGGTGACATCCTTCCGTCAGCCAATTTCGCTGCGATAGCCCAGTGTCCTGCTTCATTGATATCTGCATTAGGGACCTTTTGTTAAAGGTCTCATCTAAATGCATTGAAAAAACATCTTACTCCTCTCTGTTGTGGAGCTCCTATACTATTCAAAGCGTGTTCATCCATCCGCGCTGCTTGGGAAAAGATTTGCAGACTTGGGCTTTGTCTCTTGTTGTTATTAGCCTTTTTGGGCCTAAAGCATTGTTGTGTCAGTGCATGTAGAAATAAGGAAAAGGAGCTTGTAAGAAAACTTTTAACATGATGTTCTCCTAGGGTGGTGTTTTTTTACTTTATTGAAAAGTTACATAGATAGATAGCTAGATACATAGGCAGATGAAAAGCCGCATGGCGTGGGGGAGGAATGATCTTCTAAGTCTTTCAATGGAGCAGGACAGTTATAGTAATCTTCCACTGAAACTGCTCTTCTGTTGGGAGATGATGCTGTGCATTGGATGATGCTGGTTGTCCAAGATGGGCTGGAGCCTCCTCGGTGTCGTTTGCTCTGCCAAAGATGTCGGGCTGTCCAGCTTAGTGCTAATGACAGAGCCTGCCTTCCTCACCAGTTTTGAGGCTGCTCTCCCAGTACACTACTGCATAAAAAGGGCACTAGCTACCACAGTCTGGTAGAAGATCTGTAGCTTTAAAGCTGCATTGTTGTGTCTGGTATATCGCATATATGACACGTATTTTAACCTGACATGAAAGTGAAAATTTAATTTAACTTCTCACTCTTTCAGTGGAGCAGGACAGTGATAGTAATCTGCCAATGAAACTGTTTTTCTGTTGGGAGATGATGCTGTGCATTGGATGATGCTGATAGTCATCAGATGGCGCCGC
>QODF01000474.1:91086-107487 GCA_024372805.1 Oostethus manadensis
GATGGTGCAATTCTACACGGCCATTATTGAGTCCAGCCTCACCTCCTCCATCACTGTGTGGTTCGCTGGGGCCACTGCCAGGGACAAACACAGACTGCAGCGCATCGTGCGCTCTGCAGAGAAAGTGATCGGCTGCAGCCTTCCATCTCTTCAGGACCTGTATGTATCCAGAACTCGGGGGCGAGCAGGCCGGATACTTGCTGACCCTTCCCACCCTGGACATGGACTATTTGAGCCACTCCCCTCTGGCAGAAGGTTACGGTCCATTCGGACCAGAACCTCTCGCCCCAAGAACAGTTTTTTTCTTGCTGCTGTTGGACTCCTGAACACTTTATAACATTTGCACTATGCTCTCTTTATAACCAGTATTTTTGGCACCTTATAATACCTGCACTAAAAACACACTCATGCCTTTACTTATCAGTGATTTCACCTTTTTACTCAGGGTTCTATGTTTAGTTAGTTCTATGTTTATTTAATGCTCGATGTTTACTTAGAATTCTACGTTGCACTGAGTCGCCAAAGAAAGTTCCTAGTTCGTGAATTGTTCACTTACAATGGCAATAAAGTTTTTCTGATTCTGATTCTAATAGTCCATGGTGGAAAGGGAAAGGAAACCCCTCAGTGTCCTTTGCTCTTCCATACATGTCAGGATCCAGCTCAGTGCTAATGACAAAGCCTGCCATCTTCACCAGTTTCTTCACTGCCTTCACCCAGCACACTACTCCATACCGTAAGGCAATAGTTACCACAGTCTGGTAGAAGATCTGTAGCAGCGTCTTGCATACGTTGAAGGATGCAAGCCTGAGGAAGTACCAATGCCTCTGCCTTTTCAAGCACAGAGCATCCATGTTGGCAGTCCAGTCAAGTTTATCATCCAGATGCACTCCCAGGTTTTTGTAGGTGTGAACCACCTCCATGCGGTTACCTTTACACACCCAGAACAGGTTCTGGGTGTGTCTTTTTTCTGGTAAAGTCCTCCACCATTTCCCTGGTTTTGGTGGTGTTGAGGTGGAGGTGGTTTGCATCACACTAGTTGCCAAAGTCGTATATCATTTTTCTGAACTCATCCTCCTGACTATCCCTGACACATCCCACAATGGACAAAATGTCCGCCTACTTCAGAACGTGGCGTAGCTCAGAGTTGTACCAAAAGTCGGACGTGTACAGGGAAAACAGAACAGGCGAGAGCACAGTTCCCTGCGGCGCTCCCGTGCTACTGGTCACAGTGTTGACCTGTAGTTCCCCGGTCGCACGTACTGAGGTATGCCAGTCAGGTAATCTATGATCCATGCCACCAGGTGTGATCGTACTCCCATTCATGTCAGTTTGTCAATGAGTGCCTGAGCTTGGACCTATAGTGTATATGCTTACTAACAAACATGTTGACCACAATTAGTTTGAAAACAATTACAAATATCATAAAATCGCTTCAGTGTGCTTTATTTTGATAAACATGCACCAGAATTGCCTGTTTGCCCTGTTGGCACTTGCGCATATGTGACCAGATAAAATTATCCAACCAATCTTGTGTTGATGTTCAGTTTGTTCCTTATTAATGTGAGACTAGTCCGTAAAATGTGGAATCACTTGACGACAGATTGTCACTTGACAATCTTGCTCTTTTGTTATCGTTATAAAACTTATGGCATGTCTTTGAAACACTAGTTGTGTGTCAAAGTTGTTGAATATAAACATGTAGCGTGTCCAACTTTAAGACAGTGACGCTATCGCAGGGTTCTCACTCACTAGGATCTCGGGGTTGTGCCTGGAGCCAATCCCAGCTGAATTAAGGCGAGCAGGATTGGTCGCCAGTCAATCGCAGGGCACAAGGCATCAAATTAAATTTAGGTTTGTGTCAAATCGTACAAAATGTTGTAATGTTGTTCTAGTAGTCACATAATACTATTTGTGTTAACAGATCAGATAACAAAGGGAGGGTCTGCATTTTAGACCCATTTTAAGTGCTCCCAACTACGTTTTCCGTTGTTCTTGGTTTATGTTCTTCTGGTTGGTGAAAAAAAGTTATATAAGTTATTAAATAAATAAGTCGTCCATCCGTTTTCTATGCTGCTTGACCTCACTAGGGTTGTGTATGTTGGAGCCTATCACAGCTGACCCTGGACTGGCCCACCAGTCAATCGCAGGCCACATAAAGACAATTATTCACACTCACATTCATACCTATGAGCCGTCGCCAATTAACCTAACATGCATGTTTTTGGAATGTTGGAGGAAATCCACACATGCAGGCAGAGGGTGAATATACGAACTTCACAAAGAGAGAGAACACACCCAGTTCTTCTGGCTATCCTGAATGTGGGGCCAGCATGTTAACCACTCGGACAGTTTTTTTAATTTGTCATAGTAAAAAACATGTTATGGCACAGTGACAGCAACAACAGCACTCATGCAGCCCAACACCACAGTTTAAAATAAATCCTAGGGGAAACTCTGAATCAATTCCCCACATTCATCCAAATGCTTATATCTGTGTATTGGATTATTGCTTTTCTAAACTGTCATGACACATATCAGAGATGGGAGAAAGTTAGGCAGAAAGAAAATTGCATTTGTAAACCATGTGCTGTGAATTCATCCTCTCTGTTTGCTAATGAAGCCAATGAACATCCAAATGAATTGACTATGACCTTTTGAACCCTTTTGAAGTATAGGACCGCAAGCCTTCCGCACGAGTTCATTTCAAATTAATAGAAATGTGTGTGAAGTTGGCTGCAGTATGCCAATTAGCCAAAACACTTCACAGCCTCTTGATGCGACTACACTGAAAACACGACACTTCATTTCTTGCTCTCATGCGGTCCAGCAGTTCAAACCAACCAGACTGTAAATCCCTCGCTGCTATTAAGAAGAGTTAATTTGCCATCGCTGTCTATCGTGCGATGCAACCGAGGTGCCAATGGGGCTAATGTCGCTGTCAATCCTCCATCCCCTCAGCTACAATCTCACGGCTTAATTTCCATACAGCTTCAAGTACCTCCACCTACGAGGGGTCTCATATGTGTACTTGAATCAAAAGTGGCCCAAATTCTCCCGTCTAATAATTTGACTCAATGACTATGAGCAATGCTGCACTTTTTTCGCACTAGGTGGAGGTTGTTAACATTACAGGTGTCGTGCATACACATGTTTAATGACAGTAAATGGAGCATCCCTTTTGCAAAATTATGGGCTACCTTCTGGCACTGGTAAGATATATTAAGAAAGGTAATTAATAACATTGATAATACGAGACTAACTAATAATTGGGTGCTTGAGGAAATCCCCTCAGTGTGGTCTCAAAGGGATGCGCTATACATCTTAACAAATTTACTTTTGAATGAGAACCTTTGCATGAAAATTGTGGATCTTGTGGTATATACAAAGTGCCTCACCATGTTTACGAATTCAGTTGGACAGGGGAGCATCTGCCATTGCCTGTCACTAGTTTGAACAGGGAAGAAGACGGTTCGACATGCGCTATTACCGCTTTGTTGTTTGTTGTCCTATTCTTCAGCCCAAGATAATGCTTTTTTTCCTGCAGGATATGAATTACAAGGCAATTAACAGCCCAGCAGACGTGGCACACTCACTTGAACGTGATCTAAAGCAATGATTCCCTTTTTTTAATGGAGCTCTCACCTATGTAGTCCTTTATCATGTGAAGCGGAAATGCCAGGGCCAGCTCAAACAGGCCCTCCCAAACATGCTGAAATTGAATGCAAAGGCAGTGCAGGGGGTTACTGACAAAAGAAATTGGGTTTTATGCAGAGTGTGCAGCCAATACACAAAAGTAGAAGTAAAAAAATAACCCTCAGCATCTTATTTTTTTATATTTTGACCCATCATTATTCCTTATAAATCTCAAACTAGCCAATACCAGCGCCTTTGACAGCATGACTGATGAGTTTGCTGTTGTGAATGTCAAGAGAAATGGTCTTCGGCACCTTATCTCCCCCCCATTTCTCATTGTGAGTGAGACTTGGCATCGGGGGGTTTATGGAGAAAAGCTGTTGTGATGAGCATTACCCGGTGATAATGAAGGGCACGCTGCTGTACTGCCAAGTAGTCGCGGACAGGCAGGCGGCCGGGGAGGCATGCATGTGGAGACACGTCTATTCATGAGTTTCTGCGTCCTTATGTCTTTATCTGCAGGTGGGATGAACAAGCATATTCATACATTTACAATATGTCAGTGCAATGATTATCAACATCTGCTTTCACTCACAAAATGTGGAAATGCCAAGAGGTAATCAAGTCAAATGTGCCTTCCATTCACACGGTATCAAAAGTTATTTGGATGATGGCTCTTTTCTGACACCCTTTATTTACCTTGCCTTACTATTTGATTATTCATATGACACACATTTATAAACCACATTAAGCGACACCCATAATGGATAATAAAAAGAAAGCATACATTCTTAATGTTTGTGTTTCCACTCCAAAGGCCTCATTGCTCATTGAACAATTACAGTTTTATTGAATGCATTGGACAATTTAACCAAACTTCACAAGTCAAGTATAAATTTAACCCGGCAAACTTCTCCTCTGCAGGTCATTCCTGGTTTCTGGACCCACAAGACAGCCAAGAATTCCACTGAGGTCAACCTTGAGGGTTTTTCATGAGTGAACCCATCTCTAACTTGCATGCAAACCTGCCACACGGACCAAGGATAATGAGGTTGCAGCCTGCAGTTCTGAGTAGTAGGGTCAATATCCATGATGACTTTGAAGCATCTATTGTCTTGTTTACGTCAGAACACCTTTTGCAGAGAGCTATGGCAGTGTACTTGAGGAGTACCGTCTTTTTAAAAGAAATCTGCTTCTCAGGCAAACTTGAAGTTGAGGCTGTGCCTTTCCAGTCACTCAAAGTTCACAAAGCTTGCATACTCACCCATCCAGTTCGGCATGACGGCAGTCAGCATTGAAAAACTCCTATACCTGCTTTTCGGAACATTGACCCAGGAACCAACCCTGCATTAGCTGCTTTAATGGCAGCATCATGAACGAAGGCAAAAATGCCAAAATCAGAAGCAGAATCAGCTTTATCCGCCATATGTGCTGCCACACTAGGAATTTGACTTTGGTCAATCACTCTCTGTCAATAATAGTAATAACTGTACATAGTGGGAAACAGGAGAATAGTACTATACATATTTACATGGGGTGTATATAATTGTGATTATATACAGAATAATTATGGTTTTATTATTATTATTTATTAATTAGTGTACAATACAATTTACAGTGAATGTCCAAAGAGTATGTAGTGCAAATGATCATCAGTGCAAAAAATAGCAATACAAGTTCGCTGTGTTAACATCCAAGGTAAGGAACATAGAATCCAGTGCAAATGCTCATGGGTACAAAATAGCAGGGGGTTTGTTAGGAGTTCAATAGTTAGAACTCTTCTACACTTCCCTGAGAGCGCTGGTACGCAGTCCGCGCGGAGCAGCTGGTATCCCAGAAGATGGAGAGCATTATCCGGGATGTTCTCGTTGAGCCAAGTTTCCGTGAAGCACAGTGCAGCGGATCGGTGAAAGTCTGGAATGTTGTTGGAGAGTAAGAACAATTAGTCCATCTTATTAGCCAGGGAGCAGACATTGGCAAGATGAATAGATAGGAGAGCCGAGCGGAAACCTCTTTTCCTCAACCTCACGAGCGCCCGGCTTGCTTCCCACAGTGACGCCGCCGTTCTCTGGTAACTCCATGGACAGCCGACTAAAATTTCTGCGAACATCTCCGACTCGATGAAAACAGGTGAAAAAAGTTTTCCAGATAATTGGTTAAGCGGAGAGGAGTAAGAAGTAAAAAAAAAGTGCAAAAAATAAGCACACAACAAGGGAGCGATCAACTGAGGCTGCCATTCGAGGCGCCATCTTGAATAAAATGCGGAAGTTCCACAAATGCAATTCGGCAAAGTACAACACTAGCACACTAACAGGTATTCATGGGATCACCAATCTGACTACACAGACACAAATTACAGTAGTTACCACAGTAGTAGTAGTTGGGTGAAGTGAAGGAACTGCAAGAAAGAAAGTGAAGCTCATTATAAAATGTCAAGCTTGATAACGTGAGTTGCAGCTATTTAGTGATTTTTAAAGTCGTTCTTTGCTCAGAAAAGTCAAACTCTGATAACCGAACATTGGTTCCTATTTGTATGTTTGGGCACTATCCAGCTCTTGTTATTTTAGAGAACATCCTTCATGTTAGGGGTAATGCTTAGTGTCAAACGAAGCTATCCACTGGTTTTTACATCCACAGTACGACACGCTCATGCTCGCCGAGTAGCTGTAGTCGGCGAGTCGTAGGATTCATGGCCGTGCGCTCATTGAGCACGTAATCAATAGCTGTCATCTCAAGCTCATCCGCTAAAGTGGGCTCCTGTTATTTGTCTGCCCGTGATCCATCTCTGCACCGCAGTTAGAATTTTCATTACACACTAAGCAAGCCTCCTCCACGAGCAGAAGACTTAACAGATTGTTCAAGGACCTTCAATATGTATTTTCATTCGCACAAGATCTGCGTTATAAAATCTATACGAGGACCTGCAGGGAGTACACGGTGGCAACGAGGGTAAGCCAGGAACGTGTGGAGAATTTTACACCCTGGAGGAAGGCAATTTCAGTGTCTTGTCTTCTTTATATACTAAAGCTGTTTTTATTGCTGTTGTCCAGCACATATCAATCCGTCTATATGTCTATTTGCTGTGGTTTTAAGGAGTCACCACAGATAAGTTTTTGCATCCCTCTCCCCCATGCTTTGCATTCTGCATGTTTAAAGTCTGACTTATTGTGATTTGGCAGTCCTATCTTCTAGCAAAGACTGATAGTACTCCCGGTGCAACAGTTGGAGTGATTTGTAGTTGTGAGCTTATCCAAAGTAAACGTTGATAATATTGGAAATGTTTTTTCTAAGAAACAACTGTGCAGCGATCCATGATCCATGCCCGGAACACCGTTAAGAAAACTGTTTTTGAAAATTGGACTTTGAAAAATTCAGAGATGGCAAGTAATTGGAGGTCAATAGAAAGCCACGACCGAGTTGAGAGTGAGGCAGTGAACATGAGGGTGGGGGCAGCAGAGTGTCAATCAGCTAGTGCTTTGCCCGCATTGCCCCTTAATTTAATCACTGTTTAATTACTGCTGTCCCCTGAGGGCTGCTCTGAAAGGTTCAGTTACTGAGCTCTTTCCCCTTTTCTTCTTTTTCCTCACCCTCTCAGGGTGGGTATTTAGGCCTTGTATCTCCAAAGCTGGGTACTTTCTCTGAAGCCTCAGCAGTATGTAAGCCTAAACTCAGGGTCCTTTGCACAAATCTGCAGATGATGATGTCAAGTGCACGTACATCTACACTATGTGCATGAGTTTTGATGGAAGTAGCGGGCAGCAGAAGAGACCCTCCCACAAACATCTAACTTGTTTGCCATTCGAGCAACTGCAAGGAAATCTTGGCTGTGCATTATCTTAAAGAAACATGTGTGCCCACTTCTCAGTTGTCATAAGCCATGTCGGAAACAAAAATAAATGTATGTGTGGCCTTTTTTGTCATACAGTTTTTTGTCACAGATATCAAACTTTTTTTAAACTTAGTCAGGGTCTAAACATCCCAAAATTCAGTTCTGGCTTATGTTTGGTCCCTTAAATGGTTTAATTAATGCCTGTATTTGTTTTTCTATGGTCGCCAGGGCGTGGTCTCAAAAGAAAATATCTGTTGGGGATTTCATCAGCATCGGAGAAGAACTTTAACAGCTGTGGCTGTAGACAACTGCCCTGTGATTAGTTAGTGACCAGTCCAGGGTGTACCCTGCCTCTAGCCTGAAGTCAGCTGGGATAGACTCTGGCATACCACCGAGGATAAGCGGCATGGATGTCTACAGCCCATCCATTAATTCATTAATTATCCTCATTAGGGTTGCGGTTATGATAGTGTCCATCCTAGCTGACTTGAGGCAGGCAAGAGGCAAGAGGCAGGGTCCACCATGGACTGGTCGCCAGTTAGTTTCAACGCAGACAAACAACCATTCACAACCACATTCATACCTAGGTACAATATAGAGTTCATTCATTCATTCATTCATTTTCTGTACCGCTTATCCTCATTAGGGTCACGGGGATGCTGGAGCCTATCCCAGCTGGCTTTGGGCGAGAGGCGGGGTACACCCCGGACTAGTCGCCAGTCAATCGCAGGGCACATATAGACAAACAAACATCCACACTCACATTTACACTCTAATAGACAATTTAAAGTCGCCAATTAACCTAACATGCATGTTTTTGGAATGTGGGAGGAAACCGGAGTACCCGGTGAAAACCCATGCACGGGGAAAACATGCGCACTCTGGATATTTGAACCCTGGTCTTCCAGATGTCCTGACTGTGTGGCCAATGTGCTAACCACTCAGCCACCGTGCGGCCCCAATATAGAGTTGCCTAACCTAACATGCATGGAATGTGGAAGGAAACTGGAGTACCCGGTGAAAACCCATGCACGGGGAAAACATGCGCACTCTGGATATTTGAACCCTGGTCTTCTAGATCTCCTGGCTGTAGACAAGTTCAATTAAAAAAATGCAAAATAGCAGTAGCTGCATTTGAAATACCATTGAGGGGTCAGTATCTAGCGGCTTAGTCTACATCAGCATGCACCTTAGTATGTTGCTTGTGCTACCCAGCTGTGGGTATGAAACTTATGCGTGTTACTCTTGCCATGCTGTAGTGCAGTGCTTCTCAAATAGGGGGCGGTGCCCCCTAGGGGGTTGCGGGAAACTGTCGCGGGTTGGGGCTTGAGAAGCTGGAGTACCTTCAATGTTAGTGTAAATCTGCCAACATGTCCGAATTTATCATACTCAACAAGCTATTTGACTCTTGAATATACTTCTTCACATTTCTTCATTTCGCTGGTTTGTACAATATAGATAAATAAACAGGCATTCCTTACTGCTGTTACAACATTGGTTCTGTGTTGTGCTATTCCATTCCATTTTCCTCTGCTTAACCGGGTCTGGGGCGCGGGGACAGCAGTTTCAGTAGGGAAGTCCAGACTTCGCGGTCTCCGGCGACCTCGTCCAGCTCCACCGGGAAGACACCAAGGCGTTCCCAGGCCACATGTGAGACATAGTCTTTCCAGCGTGTCCAGTGTGTCCTCCCCGAGGCCTTCTCCCGGCTGGGCATGCCCGGAACAACTCACCAGGGAGGCACCCGGGAGGCATCCGTACTAGATGCCGGAGCCACCTCAACTGGCTCCTCTCGATGTGAAGAAATAGCGGCTTTACTCTGAGCTCTTCCCGGATGGCCGATCTCCCCACCCTGACTCTTAGGGTGAGTCCAGCCACCCTGCGTAGAAAACTAATTTCCGCCGCTTGTATCCACGATCTCATTCTTTCGGTCATGATCCATAATTCATGCCCATTGGTGAGGCTGGGAAGATAGATGGATCGATAAACAGAGAGCTTTGCCTACTGGGTCTGCTCTCTTTTCACCTCGATGGTCCGGTACAGCGGCCCAATTACTCCAGACGCTGCACTGATCCGTCTGTCGACCTCACGCTCCAACCGTCCCTCACTCAAGAACAAGACCCCAAGATACTTGAACTCCTCCACCTAGGGCAAGACCTCACTCCCAACCCAGAGGGTACAATCCACCCGTTTCCGACTGGGAACCATGGCCTCGGATTTAGAGGTGCTAAGTCTCATCCCAGAAGCTTCACACTCAGCTGCCAAGTGCTCCAGTAAACGCTGAAGGTCACAGCCTGATGAGGCCATCAGGACCACATCATCTGCAAATAGCAGAGGTGAGATCCTAAGGTCACCAAGCTAGTGATGATGATGATGTTGAAGAGGCTTGTCAACCAAGAAAGTCCCCCAACATCTAGAGCCTTTAGGAATTCAGAGCAAAACTTGAAACTCTTTAAAGAGTGAGACGCCGTAGACGAGGAAAGCGAGCAGGAGTACTTTTACGCCTCCGGAGACGCGGCACACGTACGGCCTTACCTGGGATTTTCCTGTCCAACGTACGCTCACTCAGCAACATGATGGACGAACTGGCGCTGCTGGTGAGGAACAACAGGGACTTTTCCTCCTCTTGCGTGTTGTGCTTCACGGAGACATGGCTCAACGAACAAGTCCCGGACAACGCGCTCAGCCTCGAGGGATTTCAACTCCTCCGTGCCGACAGACAGCGAGCTCTCTCCGGCAAGACGAAAGGTGGGCGAGTCTGTTTCTTCGTCAACAACTGGTGCTCGGACGTGACTGTGATCTCCCAACACTGCTTTCCCGCTCTGGAATATCTCTTCATTCACTGCAAACCTTTCTACTCTCCATTCATCCTGTCTGCCGTTTACATCCCGCCACGTGCGGACGTGCACGAAACTCAACGCACGCTCGCGGAGCAGATTTTGGATGTAGAGCGGACTTTCCCGGACTCTTTACTTATCATCCTGGGCAACTTTAACAAGGGAAACCTGAGCCAGGAGCTGCCAAAGTACAAACAGTTTATTAAATGTCGGACGACGGAGCAGAAGACGCTGGATCATTGTTATACTACAGTCAGTGGGGCTTATCGAAGTGTGTCACGTGCTGCTCTGGGCTTTTCTGATCATGCCATGGTTCACCTCATCCCAGCATACAAACAATGACTGAAGCTCTCCAAAACCTACTGTGAGAACGTCTAAAAAGTGGACGAGTGAGGCTGTGGTGGAGCTTTGCACATGTTTGGATAAAACAGACTGGGAACTATTCAAATAATCTACAAAAAACCGGGACGAATACACAGACACAGTAACGTCATACATTCAATTCTGTGAAGACAGCATAGTCCCATTTTACACCAGTATGACCTTCAACAATGACAAACCCTGGTTCACACCCAGTCTGAGACAGCTAAGGAAGGAGAAAGAAAAGGCCCACAAGAACCACGACCCTCACTTATACAGACAGAGCAAGTAACTATTTAGTAAGGAGGTGGAGAAGGCTAAATCAAGGTACAACACACATCTGAAGGAGAAGTCCTGGAGCAACAACCCTGTCTCTGTCTGGAAAGGTCTGAGGGAAATCATTAACTACAGACCCAAAGTCCCCCCTCGCTGTCACTTAGCAGAAAGACTCAACACTCATTACTCCAGGTTCGAAGATTCATACCCATCCCCCACCACACTGACCACAATGGACATTGCAGGCATATCAGCCCTGGAGCCCCCCCCTTACCCACTGCCCTCACACTCTCGGAGCAGAATGTGGCCAAGACATATAAAAAGCAGAACCCTCGGAAAGCTCCAGGTCCGGATGGTGTCTCTCCTTCCACCCTGAGACACTGTGTGGTAGAAATGGCGCCTGTCTTCATTGACTTTTTCAACATCTCCCACACAAGTTGTCACACATGTCCCAGCCTGCTTCAAGCTGTCCACCCAAGAAGCCCAGGATCACCGGACCTAACGACTACAGACCTGTGGCACTGACATCTGTGGTCATGAAGTCATTTGAGTGCCTGGTTCTGCCTCATGTCAAGTCCTTCACCTTCTCCCTCCTGGACCCTCTGAAGTTTGCCTACAGAGCCAACCGGTCTGTAGATGACGCCATCAACCTGGCCCTCCACTACATACGCCAGGATCCTGTTTGTGGACTTCAGCTCTGCATTCAACACCATCCTCCCTGCTCTGCTCCAGGACAAGCTCACTAGCTCAACGTGCCTGACTCCACATGCAGGTGGATCAATGACTTCCTGATGGACCGGAGGCAGGGCGTGCGGCTGGGGAAGAATGTCTCGGACACTCGGACTATCAGCAGTGGATCCCGACAGGGCTGTGTACTTTCCTCCCTGCTCTTCTCCCTGTACACCAACTGCTGCACATCCAGGCATGACTCGGGGAAACTGATTAAGTTTGCGGATGACATCACCCTCAGCGGGCTCATCTCAGACGGGGATGAGTCTGCTTACAGGAAGGAGGTGGACCGGCTGGTGTCCTGGTGCAGCTGCAACAACCTGGAGCTCAATGCCCAGAAGACAGTGGAGATGATCGTGGATTTCAGGAAAGTCAAAACCCCTCGCCCCCCCTCATCTTGACAGACTCCCCCATCACAACTGTGGACTCCTTCCGCTTCCTGGGCACTAACATCACCCACGACCTCAGGTGGGAGCAGACCATCAGCTCCCTCATAAAGAAGACTCAGGAGAGGATGTACTTCCTGAGGCAGCTGAGGAAAGCCAAGCTGCCTGTCCAGACGATGGCGCAATTCTACACGGCCATAATTGAGTCCATTCTCACCTCCTCCATCACAGTGTGGTTCGCTGGGGCCACTGCCAGGGACAAACACAGACTGCAGCGCATCCTGCGCTCTGCCGAGAAAGTGATCGGCTGCAGCCTTCCATCTCTCCAGGACCTGTGCGTCTCCAGAACTCGGAGGCGAGCAGGCCGGATACTTGCTGACTCTTCCTACCCTGGACATGGACTATTTGAGCCACTCCCCTCTGGCAGAAGGTCCATTCGGACCAGAAACTCTCGCCACAAGAACAGTTTCTTTCCTGCTGCTGTTGGACTCATGAACACTTTATAACATTTGCAATATGCTCACTTTATAACCAGTACTATTGGCACCCTATAATACCTGCACTAAAAACACTCTCATCTCTCACTCACTCTCACCTTTTTACTCAGGGTTCTATGTTTAGTTAGTGTTAGTTAGTACTTTGTTTATTTAATGCTTACTTAGGATTCTATGTCGCACTGAGTTGCCAAAGAAAGTTCCTAGTTCTTGAATTGTTCACTTACAATGGCAATAAAGTTTTTCTGAAGTTTTTCTGATTCTAATTGTAAAGCTGTGGTCAGGCTGACATTGACAGTTTAACGCATGCTGCCTTATCTATGGCCAGACACAGTCTACAAGTTGTGCTTTCTCTGGATTACCCGAAGCCCACCACCACAGATACCACACAGGGTCTAGCAAGGGAATAGCTAGTGTTTAGCTCTTAAGCTGCATCAATCAATAGAAATTTAGCATGCAGATGATCAGGTGCAGGAGTTGCAGGTTGTCTGGTGGCTCACTCTCAGAGCCCAATTAAGGCAGTGTTTTTTAACCACTGTGCCGTGGCGTAGTGCCTGGTGTGCCGTGGGAAATCATCCACTTTCACCGAATTGGTGTATAAATATTTTTTGAAAATGAGTCGGCCAATAATGTGCCATTGCTGAGTGTCTGTGCTGTCCAATGATCGGCAGAGTAATCATGTAATAAGCTAAGTAGCAATGGGTGACAACACTCATAATATTGACTTTATACTGTACTACAGGCTACAGAAATTCGTGTTTACATTTTCTGCTGGTGGTGTGCCTTGGGATTTTTGGAATGAGAAAAAGTGTGCCTTAGCTCAAACAAGGTTGAAAAACACTGCACTAAGGATTACAGTGAGGAAATATGTCTGTGTTTTTGTGTGGGAAAATGCAATTTTCTGCGTTTGTAAGAACAACACTGGCGAGATTCTTTATGCTGTGTGGAGATAACAAAGAAGCAAATGGAAATGATGTGATTGAAGGAGGGAGAGGGATTCTGACGCATGTTGCAATTGACTAATACGTGCGATGCAGTCTCTCAGGAGTGGGTTTGTGATGATGCCAATTGCCAAGGGAGGATACTTGAGACAGTTGTGGCTCCTAGGTATTCAGATTCCGAGTGTTGACAGGTTTATTATTGAAGTTTGGCTTGCGCCGGACGAGAACGCCAGTCGACGTCCTTCTGTCGATTTGGAATCTTGACAGACAACAACTGCTTCTCCTACCACTTGGTGTCTTTCCACCTGAGAGACCATTTCACCACGTCATTGTGTAGTAAAGATGAAGTCAAAAGTGTAACACTTGCATGTTAGTTTTTTAACACTCTCGGTGTATTTTACACTTTGGGATGCGTTATATAAAGCTGCGTTTAACACAAGGCCAAATTGAAATAGGATGGAGAATTGTGCCCTGTGTAATCCCTTGTAAGCTGGCTCTGTGGCCTCATTTATGTCAAGCATGAGCAGCGAGACCTGTAATGCAATTTATGACCCGCTGCCTCTGACGTTAATAAAGACAGAACATGTAGAGGAAATTAAACTCTCACTTTCCAGTTGTAATGAGATCTTATCCATCACACTGCTGTTTACCCTCGCAATCAGATAAAAACCGAACAAATTTGAAGCTCGGTCGCTGCTTCCCGCTGCGCCACCACTGCAGCCTGCTGGCATTACTCTTTTGAAATGGATAGAAAAGTGAATGGGATTGAAATAAAGGCTCTTTATGTTAATAGGCGTGCTTTAGCTCCCCTGCTGATGTACTTTCTCCACATTGGTGGGGGTTGCACTGAATAAGTGCAGTGCTTTCATGTTACACGTTCCTAATTGTATAGCCAGGGCCATAAAGTGAACATGTGGACCTCATCTGTGTGTGCGAGTCGGCAAGAGGGGAGTAGCTAGCTGAAGAGACGGTGGAAGACAGGCCAATACAGGTATATTATAGTGCTGGTAGCTGTGAGGTATGTATTGACTAAAAGCTAAAATAATCATAAATAATAAAAAACGGTATTTCTTTGATATGAATGAGGGGATAGATAGCACTGTGGACACGGGGGTGGGGAAATGCAGAATCTAATAGTATTGGGTTTTATAGGTAATAAGAGTGCACTGATCAAAGGTTCTCGATGCTCAAAAGCAGCAAGGTTGCACTCAAGAGGGAGAACCAAGTGCTCTCCACGCCGGCTCAGGAAATTGCCAGATCAGCTAATCAGAATTCAGCTGGAAGATGTAAGTTAGTGGAGACTAATTGAAGACAGATTTACGGTGCATCCATCTGGATGTGGCGACCCTCAACTGCTCTTCTTGCCAATTTCTGGTGAATATTAATAATGATTTTATATAGTGAGCATGTGGGGGGTGAAGGGGTATTCTAAATGAAGCCCCTAAAAATCTTCAAACATACAGAGTGAAATTACACAGAGGATTTCTCAGCTCAAGCAGCCCATCCATTTATTTGCCCTCTTGGCTACATAGAGAAGCCATGCACTCATGAAGAAAAAAAGAAAAACTTATCAGCATGTGCTCAACATGGGCACTTGAGCCAATTAAACAAGTATGGCTGTATGTTGTCCTCCTCTACATGATTAATCTCTGAATGCATGCTCCTGCTTGACCTGGCTTGCATAAAGATTGAACATTCAATGGAAAAAAATCAGGTAGCGTTAATGAAGAATACAGCCTGATCAAGAGGTGTGGGCCAGAATGGATGGAGTTGCGCTTTAATGAAGTCTCTGAGATAAGAAAGGTTTGAATTTGCATAAAGCAGTTGTAAAGAATTAATGGTATTATGGTGGGTATGTAATATGGGTAACTTAAAGTAACAGTAAGGAATAAGTGGGTTGTTTTGCCCCACAGCATCTTACTTTTCCTGCTAAACAAAGCTTCAAGTTCAAGGTTATAGTCTTGTGCTGTGAAATAAACATTAGTATGTAGCTCGGTGTTTGGACTTTGGACAGAAATGTTAGCTGTCAATTTTCGCACTTGAAACCTGTTGCATTCTTAAATTTATTGAAGAAATTGTATCAAATTTTATCAAAGAAAAATATATGACTATTTTGATAAATATGTTTTTAATTACTCCTCCCTGAGTCACCACCTTATTGTGGTGGAGGAGTTTGCGTGTCCCAATGATCCTAGGAGCTAAGTGTCGGGGGCTGTCATGCCCCTGGTAGGGTCACCGAGACAAACAGGTCCTAGGGGAGAGACCAGACAAAGAGTGGCTTAAAAGACCCTAATGATAAATGATACAATTTTACTTTGTTTTCCCTCACCCGGACGCCCCCTCAGGAGCCTCATGTTGGCAGCGACAGTGAGACTTGGAAAGGTGTGATTTGGAGGAAAGGCCCCCCTGATCTTAACCCGAGCAGTGTCTTTTGGTATTACACTTCTGTGCTCGTCACGGATTGTCTATAACGAACACCATGTTCAAGCATAAGGGTGTCCACATGTGCACTTCGCACCAGGACACCCTGGGCCGCAGTTCGATGATTGACTTTGTGGTTGTGTCGTTGGACTTGCAACCACATGTTTTGGACACTCACGTGAGGAGAGGGGCGAAGCTGTCAACTGATCACCACCTGGTGGTGAGTTGGTTTCGATGGTGGGGGAGGATGCCGGTCAGACCTGGCAGACCCAAACGCATTGTGAGGGTCTGCTGGGAACGCCTGGCAGAGTCCCCTGTCAGAAGGAGTTTCAACTCCCACCTGCGGGAGAGCTTCGACCATGTTCCGAGGGAGGCAGCGGACATTGAATCCGAGTGGGCGATGTTTCGTGCCTCCATTGTCGATGCGGCTGATCGGAGCTGTGGCCGTAAGGTGGTCGGTGCTTGTTGTGGCGGTAATCCCAGAACTTGTCGGTGGAC
>QODF01000474.1:108560-140957 GCA_024372805.1 Oostethus manadensis
AATATGGGGTATCGGACCACCTAATCCAGGCAATTCGTTCCCTGTATGACCGGTGTCAGAGTTTGGTTCGCATTGCCGGCAATAAGTCGGACCCGTTTCCAGTGAGGGTTGGACTCCGCCAGGGTTGCCCTTTGTCACCGATTCTGTTCACTACTTTCATGGACAGAATTTCTAGGCGCAGCCAGGGCATTGAGGGGTTCCAGTTTGGTGGCCGCAGGATTCGATATCTGCTTTTTGCAGATGATGTGGTCCTGTGTGCTTCATCGAGTAGTGACCTTCAACTCTGACTGGATCGGTTCGCAGCTGAGTGTGAAGCAGCTGGAATGATAATCAGCACCTCCAAATCCGAGTCCATGGTTCTCGCCTGGGAAATGGTGGAGTGCCATCTCCGGGTCGGTGATGAGGTCCTGCCTCAAGTAGAGGAGTTTAAGTACCTCGGGGTCGTGTTCGCGAGTGATGGAAGGATGGAACGCGAGATGGACTGGTGGATTGGTGCGGCGTCTGCAGTGATGCGGACTCTGCACCGATCTGTTGTGGTGAAAAGAGAGCTGAGCCAAAAGGCAAAGCTCTCGATTTACCGGTCGATCTACGATCTTACCCTCACCTATGGTCATGAGATTTGGGTATTGACCGAAAGGACAAGATCGCGGATACAAGCGGCCGAAATTAGTTTTCTCCGCAGGGTGGCTGGGCTCTCCCCTAGAGATAGGGTGAGAAGCACTGTCATCCGGGAGAGACTCGGAGTAGAACCGCTGCTCTTCCGCATTGAGAGGAGTCAGATGAGGTGGCTCGGGCATCTGGTTAGGATGCCTACCGAATGCCTTCCTGGGGAGGTGTTCAGGGCACGTCCAACTGGTAGGAGGCCTCAGGGAAGACCCAGGACACGTTGGAGAGACTATGTCTCTCAGCTGGCCTGGAAACGCCTCGGCATCCGCTGGGAAGAGCTAGACGAAGTGGCCGGGGAGATGGACCTCTGGGCTTCCCTGCTTAAGTTGCTGCCCCCGCGACCCGACCTCGGATAAGCGGAGGAAAATTGATGGATGGATGTTTTTAATTACAGTATTGGCCAAATATGAAACTGCTTTTTACCCTACAAGTTGTCATATGTTTGAAGTATGGTGGGTAAAACCATGTACCGTATGGAGAGCCATGCATGGGGCAATCCTTCTTACGGATTGGTGGTTTTTCAATACATTTTGTGTGTGCAAGTCTGTCCAGGCTGGTGAATAGCCATCCATGTGGCGTAATGTCACTTTACATATTTCAAATGAGCGACAGTCTACAGAGGTAAAGAAGCGAGTGCAGGCCGGCTGGAATGGGTGCAGAAAAGTGTCAGGTGTGATGTGTGATAGAAGAGTTCTAGCTAAAATGAAATTAAAGATGTACAAAACTGTGATGAGACCAGCGATGTTGTTTGGTCTGAGGAAAAGACAGGCGGCAGAGCTGGAGATAGCAGAGATGAAGATGCTGAGGTTCTCTTTGGTTGTGACCAGGATGGACAGAATCAGGACTGAGTACATCAGAGGGACAGCACATGTTAGAGGTTTCGGAGATAAAGTCAGAGAGGCCAGACTGAGATGGTAGTGAGAGATAGTAAATATATTGGTAGAAGGATGCTGAGCTTTGAACTGCAAAGCAGGAGGCCTAGAGGAAGACCAAAGAGGTTTATGGATATAGTGAAGGAGGACATGAAGGTAGTTGGTGCGGAAGACAGGGTTAGATGGAGGCAATTGATTTGCTGTGGCGACCCCTGAAGGGATAAGCTGAAAGAAAAAAAAGAAGAAGTGAACGACAGTCTGGACAAAAAGGCATGTGGCGACAGGTTACAGCGTAGGACAGAGAATATATAGGAGAATATAGGTGACAACAAGTGATGGAAATATCGGCTCTTTTTAGCCAGACCGATCTTTTGGCTTGGCTCACTAAAAAAAAGCCGGCTCTTTCAGATCCCAACCATGTTGGCCTCACAGTCAGGAGATCTGGGTTTGAATCTCCGCTTGGCATTTCTTTGTGGAGTTTGCATATTCTCCCAAAGTGTGCATGAGTTTTCTAATGAATGGAAGATGTGTATTGTTTAAAATAAAATACTAATGTCCAAAAATACATGATCTCGAATTTGTAATATTTATGAATAGCTGGTTGACATCCAGTCACAACAACTACTAACAACTAGGTAACCAAAACAGCAAAGCCAGTGAGTGGACTTCTGCATGACACTGTCCATTTTAACTGAAACCCTGAAAATAGAATGATCTTAATTGACTGTTTTAAAGCAGTTTTTACTCCCTTTTGTGCCACAAAGCTGTTTTCAAACACGTGATCCTCGCACTATTGGTTGTTATCTGTTTGATATTTTTCTCCGTGACCCCATGACATCATCTCTTTTGATCCTACAGTGAGAATTCGGAGGCAAACAATGGCGTCAATATGGCATTCACAAGTGCTGTTATTTCCCCTGAGACTTGCTATCACACATTTGATGATGGCCTCCTGGGCCCCTCAAACACTCCAACGCTGCAGGTTTTTGTAAAAAGATGAATGCCAAAAAAAGGAAAGACAAGGCCAGATAAACATGAACGCATTTATATGACTTAACATGTACTGTTAACATTTTTGCATCTTTTGCACTCGTCACCATGGCTGAGTTTCCAGTTTGGTTTGATTTACATTTTAAAAGTAGTGCCATTGGTCTCCCAATAACAGTGGCACATAATACCGCTCTTATTTTACAACCTGAAGTACCTTTCTTTTACTCCTCAAGGAGACATTTCCACGCCGTTGCTTTGACACGCTTGGTTGCTTGGTAGCTGTTGTAGTGGAGAAGAAAAAACATTGAAATAAATAAACCTCCTACCGCAGACAGGTGTCTGATTCTTATTCCCATGGCAAACACAGGCCACAGCTAGATGCAGATTGCCTGTGGAGATCACCATTGGTGCAAAATGATAGTGTGTGTTTGTGGAGATGCTGGTCCTCGCTGGGACCATTTTTACAGGCTTTCAAATATGATGTGTGCTCGAAGGGAGCCATTTGGCGTAATGATACAGTCCTAACCAGATATTTTTCATCAATTGAAACTTTGGAGCTTTGACAAAAATCAAGAAGGGTCACGCTGAACTGCGAGGCAATTTGGAAAAGAAAATGATTTTTTTTTTCTTGTAATAAATTATCACGCAAATATACTTTACTTTTCTTTTGCAGAAATAGAGTTCAGTCCAGATAGAATCCATGAATGTTGTGTTGATAGACTTGAATAAGTTTTAACCGGCAGGAGTTAAATTATTTGTACGGTGGATTTACGTGATGGACTTCTGGTATATGAAGCCTGTCTTTAACTGCCATGTTCCTCGGGTGTGCAATTGAAGGAAGGCCTACCTCAGGGTATGATTTAGAAAGAGAAGTCATTCCACCTCGATCCTCATGGCCACTGTGATAAAAATACAGCAGAGTGATTAGAGGGACTCTAGATGATAAAAAAGACTTGATTCATGTATATTTTAAGACCTATGAAAAAGTAATCTGACCTATAGACGCTATGGTTCACTCTAGATGGGGAAGTAAGGAAGCCTACATCTGTTTAAGGCTGCTTAATTTCAATGGCTGTGCTGCATTATTTACATCATTAAAAACCAAGACGGCTGTATAACTCATTCAGAAGACACATGCATTAATCCAAGGTTGGAGATGAAAAAAAGGTGACAGCATGGGTTCTCTCTCTGTCGCTGCACAGAGCTATCTTCAACGCACCTGGTCAATCTAGCATAATGTGATGGTTATTGCATTCAGCCTAAGGATAGATATCTGTCAGTAAATATGACATCACGTCAACATGCGGGACTTTCTTGTAATATTAGTGTTGTCCTGCATCATCCCTTTGGTCCTTAAATAAATTACAATCATGATATTGAATGTTTGACAATTGAGGTCGCCATCCTTTTTGATCTGACAGACTTTGATGTTTCAGGATGTAGCAAATACATAATGTCTCTGTCAAGAGGAAGACATTCTTGTCACATAAAGGAGTAATAAGAACGGTTTTCGTTCTTATTACTCCTTTATGTAATAAAGGTTCGTAAGTCGAACCTCGGCTACAGGAGCTGCAATGTGGTTTTCGTCCCGGTCGCGGAACACTGGACCAGCTCTACACCCTTGCAAGGGTACTCGAGGGTATGTGGGAGTTTGCCCAACCGGTCTACATGTGCTTTGTAGACCTGGAAAAGGCATTCGACCGTGTCCCTCGTGGTGTCCTGTGGGGGGTGCTCCGGGAGTACGGGATTGATGGTCCGCTTCTACGTGCCATTCGGTCCTTGTACAATCGAAGCAGGAGCCTGGTTCGCATTGCCAGCAGTAAGTCGAGCTTGTTTCCGGTGAACGTTGGCCTCCGCCAAGGCTGCCCTTTGTCACCGATTCTGTTCATAATCTTCATGGACAGAATTTCTAGGCGCAGTCAAGGTGTTGAGGGAGTCCAGCTTGGTGACCTTAGGATCTCGTCTCTGCTATTTGCAGACGATGTGGTCCTTATGGCCTCATCAGGCTGTGACCTTCAGCGTTTACTGGAGCGGTTTGCAGCTGAGTGTGAAGCTTCTGGGATGAGACTCAGCACCTCCAAATCCGAGGCCATGGTTCTCAGTCGGAAACGGGTGGACTGTACCCTCCGGGTTGGGAGTGAGGTCTTGCCTCAGGTGGAGGAGTTCAAGTATCTCGGGTTCTTGTTCACGAGTGAGGGAAGGTTGGAGCGTGAGATCGACAGACGGATCGGTGCAGCATCTGCAGTAATGCGGTCGCTGTACCGGACCGTCGTGGTGAAGAGAGAGCTGAGCCGGAAGGCAAAGCTCTCTGTTTACCGATCGATCTACGTTCCCACCCTCACCTATGGTCATGAGTTATGGGTCATGACCGAAAGAATGAGATCGCGGATACAAGCGGCGGAAATGAGTTTCCTTCGTAGGGTGGCTGGACTCACCCTAAGAGATAGGGTGAGGAGCTCGGCCATCCGGGAGGAGCTCAGAGTAGAGCCGCTGCTCCTTCACATCGAGAGGAGCCAGTTGAGGTGGCTCGGGCATCTAGTCCGGATGCCTCCCGGGCGCCTCCCTGGTGAGGTGTTTCGGGCATGCCCAGTCGGGAGAAGGCCCCCGGGAAGACCTAGGACACGCTGGAGGGACTATGTCTCACAGCTGGCCTGGGAACGCCTTGGTGTCCTCCCGATGGAGCTGGCAGAGGTCGCTGGGGACCGGGAAGTCTGGACTTCCCTACTGAAGCTGCTGCCCCCGCGACCCGGACCCGGATAAGCGGTGGAAAATGGATGGATGGATGGAAGAACGGTTTTCAGGTAAAGCCCTATTGGTTATTGGAGTTTTTAAAATGTTAATGGTAATGGTTTAATTTATTTGAACATGCATGTAAATGACATTGGAATAAATCACATAATACACTTGACAGTCCCACATGTCCAAAAGAAGCAGGGAAAAGCAAAGCTTATTAAATCCTACCCCTGTAGGTTCTCCCCTATTTCAATACATGTGTACACTTCCCGCACTTACTAAGTTTGAATGCATAAGTGAGGTCATGTGACAGTGTTTAGAATAGCAGTCCTTGTCATGGTAAATAAATTATATTTCCGTCCAAATGAATGATATCCATAATAAATAATAATAATAGTGATAATAGTGTTGAGTGGTGTAAAACAATTGTAACAAAACATTGTTGTAGTACAGACACCAGGATGAAAAGTTGCTAGTACAAGTATAAGGTGATAGTAACAAACATAACATTGAACATGTACTCTCCAAGGAATGAAGTAATATTGCCTTGGATGTACACAGTATTTCACGAGTCTTCCTTCTTGTATTTTGTAAACATCAACTGTTTTTAATGTTTCATTGTAGAGCATTTTTTTACTTCTTTAATTCATCCGTTCCATAGTTTGTTTCCACATACTGAAGTACTACAAGATTTTAGTGTTGTTCTTGCATATTTGTGTTTTAATTTTACTTTATTCCTAAGATAATATTTCTCCTCTCTTGTTGAGAAAAATTGTATAAAATTCTTTGGTAACTGCTTGTTGTTTGCTTTATGCATCATTTTAGCGCTTTGAACGTTTACCAGATCAGGAACTTTTAATAATTGGGATTTTTCAAACAGTGGTTTTGTATGTTCTCTGTACGCCGCGTTATGGATTATCCTAATTGATCTTTTTTGCAGTACATTAAGCGAGTGAAGAGTACTTTTGTAGTTATTTCCCCATATTTCTACACAATAAGTTAGATATGCAAACACCAGAGAACAATAGAGAGCTTGGAGTAATTTTTGATCCAGGACACATTTTATTTTGTTCAATGGTGAAGTATTTCTTGCTACTTTATGTTGTTTTTTTTGATGAGAGGTTTCCAACTCATTCTGTCATCAATTATGATGCCCAAAAATGTTCATTCACCCTTTATTCAGTTAATCCAGGTTGCTCATAAGGAAAATAACACTTCACTTTGGTTTAAAAAGTGTTTTTTTGTTTTCAAATACTTCTTCCACCCATTTATTTATTTTTCTAAATGTGTGGTCTGACCTTTTATTGCTTAATGAACTACATGTACCCTGTCCTTCTCCAGAAGAAGCTCTGCTGCTTATTTGTAAAAGTCTGAATGCTTTCTGGTCAGCTTGATTACATACTGTAACCCTCCATTTTCACAGTAAAATTCATTCATTCACTCACCACAGCATAAAATATATTTAATGCATTTGACATGCTTTTCTCTCTAGCTCGTGCTGCACTACTGGTGTAAAAAAAAAATGCTGGACGCTTCTTCCTTGCAGCCCATGCACGACCACACCACTTAAGGATGAGGACAGTATTGCAGTGCCTCCATGTATGACATTTCTCTGTAGGTTATTGTCCAAATAGCAAGAATAATGATGTCACACTTACATTAAATATATCGTACAGATATATAGTAAATGTTTCTGCAATATTATACTATTGGCAACATGCTACATTGTGCCACGTTGCGGCAACAAGCCAGTGTCTTATTGTGCCGGTCCCAAGCCTGGATAAATACAGAGGGTTGTGTCAGGAAGAGCATCTGACGTTAAACGTTTACCAGACGGAAACATGCGAATCAAACTTAAAACTTCCATACCTGATTGGTCGTGGCGCAGATTAACAACGCTCGCCATTGGGGAAATTGGATTACTGTTGGTCGAAGAAGGAGAGGAGGAAGGTGTGTTCGTAGGAGGAGAAAGAAAAGAAATGCCAAGAGTCTAGGACTGAGAGGAGGGACTTTGAATGTTGGAACTATGACTAGAGAATTAGTTGACATGATGCAGAGAAGGAATGTAGACATATTGTGTGTCCAGGAGACCAGGTGGAATGGTAGCAAGGCTAGAAGCTTAGGAGCAGGGTTCAAGCTATTCTATCATGGTGTAGATAGGAAGAGAAATGGAGTAGGGCTGATTTTGAAGGAGGAGTTTGCTAGCAACGTCTTGGAGGTAAAAAGAGTGTCAGATAGAGTGATGAGCCTGAAGCTAGAAATCAAAGGTGTGATGTTCAATGTAGTTAGTGGGTATGCTCCACGGGTAGGACGTGAGATGGAAAAAAAGAGAAATTCTGGTCAGAACTGGATAAAGTGATGCAGAACATCCCTAAAAGTGAGAGAGTTGTCATTGGTGCGGACTTCAATGGGCATGTTGGTGCAGGAAACAGAGATGATGAGGAGGTTATGGGCAAGTTTGGTATCCAGGAGAGGAACGCTGAAGGACAAATGGTGGTTGATTTTGCAAACATGGCTTTAGTGAATACTTCCTTCCAGAAGAGACAGGAACATAGGGTGACCTGTAAGAGTGGTGGTAGGAGCACACAGGTAGACTACATCTTGTGTAGAAGATGTAACCTAAAGGAGATCAGTGACTGCAAAGCAGTGGTAGGTGAGAGTGTAGCCAGACAGCATAGGATGGAGGTGTGTAGGATGACTCTAGTGGTGAGAAGGATGAAGAGGGTAAAGGCAGAGCAGAAGACAAAATGGTGGAAGCTGAAAAAGAAAGAGTGTTGCGTGACATTTAGGAAGGAGTTGAAAAAGGCTATGGGTGGCCAGGAAGTCCTTCCAGATGACTGGACAACTACAGCTACTATGATCAGGGAGACAGGTACTCGGTGTGTCATCTGGAAGGAAAGTAGATAAGGAGACTTGGCGGTGGAATGAGGAAGTGCAGGAGTGTATACAGAGTAAGAGGTTAGCTAAGAAGAAAAGGGACACTGAGAGGACTGAAGAGCGTAGACAGGAGTACAGAGAGATGCAGTGTAAAGTGAAAGTAAAAGTGGCAAAGGCCAAACAAGGGGCTTATGATGACTTGTATGCTAGGCTGGAGGGAGCAAGGAGAGAGAGACTGGCAGAGAGACACAGATGGGAAGGAAGTGCAGCAGGTTAGGGTGAATGAGAAGATGAAAAGAGTACTTTGAAGAGTTGATGAATGAGGAAAATGAGAGAGAACGACAAGTAGAAGAGGAGACTGGTGTGGACCAGGGAGTAGCAAACATTAGTACAGGAAGAAGTGAGGAGGGCATTGAAGAAGATAAAGAATGGTAAGGCACTCGGTCCTGATGATATACTGTACTTGTGGAGGTATGGAAGTGGCATTAGAATTTCTGACTGGGTTGTTTAACATGATCTTAAACAGTGAAAAGACACCTGAGGAATGGAGGAGAAGTGTGCTGGTGCCCATTTTTAAGAACAAGGGAGATGTGCAGAGTTGTGGCAACTACAGAGGAAAAAAGCCGATGAGCCCTACAATGAAGTAATAGGAAAGAGTAGTCCGAGCTAGACTAAGGGCAAACATGAGCGTTTGTGAGCAGCAGTACGGTTTTATGCCAAAAAAGAGTGCTACAGATGCAGTATTTGTAGAAAACTTATGACAGGGTTCCCAGAGAGGAACTGTGGTATTGAATGAGAAAGTCTGGAGTGTCAGAGAAGTATGGTAGAGCGGTGCAGGACATGTACGAGGACTGTAAAACATTAGTGAGGTGTGCTGTAGGTGTGACAGAGGAGTTCCAAGTGAAGGTGGGACTCCATCAGGGATCAACTCTGAGCCCCTTCTTGTTTGCTATGGTGATGGACAGGCTGACGGATGAGGTTAGACAGGAATCTCCCTGGACTATGATGTTTGCAGATGACATTGTGATATGTAGTGGTAGCATGGAACAGGTGGGGGAGAAGCCTGAGGGGTGGAGGTTTATCCTGGAAAGGAGAGGAATGAAAGTTAGCCCCAGCAAGACGGAGTACATCTGTGTAAATGAGAAGGACCCAAGTGGAAGAGTGAGGTTACAGGGAGAATAGATAAAGAAGGGGGAGGATTTTAAGTACTTAGGGTCAACAGTCCAGAGCAATGGAGAGTGCGTAAAACAGGTGAAGAACCGTGTGCAGGCAGGCTGGAATGGGTAGAGAAAAGTGTCTGGTGTGATGTGTGATAGAAGAGTTTCAGCTAAAATGAAAGGAAAGGTGTACAAAACTGTGGTGAGACCAGCCATGTTGTTTGGTTTAGAGACAGTGGTGCTGAGGAAAAGACAGGAGGCAGAGCTGGAGGTAGCAGAGATGAAGATGCTGAGGTTCTCTTTGGGTGTGACCAGGATGGACAGGATCAAGAATGAGCACATCAGAGGGACAGCACATGTTAGAGGTTTTGGAGATAAAGTCAGAGAGGCCAGACTGAGATGGTTTGGACATGTCCAGAGGAGAGCTAGTGAAGAAGACCAAGGAGGTTTATGGATGTAGTGAAAGAGGACATGGAGGTAGTTGGCGCAAGAGAAGAGGATGCAGTGTGCTCATATTGGTTCCTGGTCTGTATTTCATAAAGAAATGCGCAAATTCAGCAATTTTTACTACTTTTAAGAATTTTTTTTTAATTATGGAAATCAATTAGAGAATACATTTGTGATACAGCTCAATATAAAAATATTCATATTTATTTTATGTTATTCTTAAAAAAATGTTTATCATCCAACCCTCCTCCTGTCACCACATATGACCGTTGACAGTATGTTTTTTCTCCCCTCTTGAAATGTGTTTGGAAAAAGACAGGTCATTTTAAATTTGGGTCAATGCAGTACTTAGTAAAAATACTAGTGGTTTATGCTCCTCTCTGTTCCTGGATTCAGAATAACCTCAAATTGAATACAATAAAGTCATTTTAAGCTTCTGTAAACTTTGAAACACACATACCCATAAGTTTCAGTACTTTTTGCTAGCTGAACTAGCAGAGGAACAGCAAAATTATCAAGTGTGTGGTCCATGAATCCACCAATACAGGATGTTCTCAGAGGGAAGTGGTCACTGAGCCGAGCGGTCATGCCAGCGGTCGATCGCGAGCCACCGGTCAATCTTTGGAAATTTGCCAGTCCATTACAAGAATACTAGAAAAAAGTGTTTTATTACATCAGTCCATCACTCAACAGGCAGGCATTTCGACCACTGAACGCGCTCGTATGCCTCGCTACCCTACAGACACACGCAACCCGCTAGCTCCAGGAAGGAGCCCAATCCTCAAAACCCGACCAGAAGTATTTGTGCAAGTACACCAGATCGCCTTGCCTCCCAAGCATGCAAGGGTTAATCAAGGGAGAAAGAAAGAGTGACAGGGCGCAGCAATTTGCCTCTGCACGCGTCAGTATTTATTGGACTTTAATATGGCTCAAAATCTGCCTTCACTACATCAAAATTAAGGCACAAATATCACTCCATAGACGTGCAAAATATCTTGGCGCTGTCCAGTCTCTCTCTTCACCTTCGCTCGCCCACGAGACTAAGCCCACAAGCCCAGTGGTAGTTTGCATGTAGAGGGCACACCACAAGCCCGATCCCGACAAAGATCCACAAACGTAGGGGCCAAAGTGGGGCTCAGTGGTCATTTGTAGACAGAGGCTCATTCGTCATTAAATCACTGCAAAAACAAAATTACATATAAAAATCCAAAACATTTTATAAAAATTGTATAAAACAGAGCAAAAGGCACAAAGCAAAAAGCTGAAATGTTGACACCAACACCCAATAATAACACAAAACAACAATTATATACGTATATGTATTTCCAGACTGACTGACCTTCATTTCTTAAAGTAATGATGGCGACTTGTTTCTCTTTACTTAACTGATTGCTTCTTACCATAATATGAACAATATCTAACAATAAGGCTGTTGGCTGTGATCAACCTGACTTCTGCACAACACAAATGATGGCCCAAACCCCATTAATAAGGCAAGAAAGTGACCCTGACAGGACACACCTGAAGTGTAGTGAAAACCTTTTCAAGTGATTACCTCATGAAGCTCATTGAGAGAACACCAAGAGTTTGTAGCCCTATCAAAAAAGCAAAGGGTGGCTACTTTGAGGAGTCAAAAATATGACATATTTAAAGTTATTTCACTTTTTTTTTGGTTAAGTACATAAATCCACGTGTTCGTTCATAGTTTTGATGCCTTCATTGAGATAAGGTACAATGTAAATTCATTGTAAAAACAATGTACAAATTCATGAAAAGAAAAAACATGCAATGAACAAGGTGTGCCCAAACTTTTGGCCTGGTTTGGAGGGGTAGATGTTGCGCAGGTTCACGGCCAAGACAAGGGATCTTGGTCTCAAAAAGGCTGGTGACCACTGATGTATGCCTTTGTGTGAAAGTAAAGAAAAAAAAAACCCTGCCATCTGCCATTTTAGGTTCACCCTTACATTTCAGCCAAAAGTGAATATGCCTCACTTTTTGTGAGTAGGGTGTTTACATCGCTTCGCATTTACTTCAAAGCAGTGATACTTCAGAAATGTTATGTTTTGCAAAGACACAACAGTCTCCAGTTGAAAAGGACACTGCAGGGGGCTGTAAAAGGCATACTGTACCAAAACAACTATTAAAGATGCTGTGACTCTCCATAGGACTAAAGGGAACCACAAAGTCAGGTGATTGTGGCATGCTGTTTTGCTGGGATTTATTGTGATATCAAATATTGTGTGTGTTGCGGTTATAGCATCAATAGCTCCTGCCCCATCCCCATCTTTCACTAATTTTGCATGGTACAGTTGCATTAAATCTGCTTATTTGTCCTTGAGTATAGTGGCACAGGAAAGAACAGAGCTCTCCATCAGGTCTGAATACCTGTGCCCTCTAGATGGCAATAATATACACCATTTGAAAAACAATAAAAATATACTACAAAGGCGGTCCTCTGCTTACAAACAGTTGTCTTGGATACTGAAAGGGGTGTTGCAAGAGCTGTAGAGACAGGCTTATTTGGAAGAGGAGGTCTCACTAGTGAAACCATTGCTTGTCCATTTCAAAGGAGCAGATCATTTCAGACGTTCAAGAACACCACAACCAGTAGTGTTTAAAATAATACCAGTTCAATGTGACTAACCATATTAATCACTGTTATTAGTTTATTTTTATTGCTACATGGCAAACAAGTTACCAGTAGATGCAGTAGATTCTCATCTTAGATTAGTTTCACACAGATGTCTTCTAACTGTCACAGTACTTACAAGTAACTCCAGACTGTCTTTGATCATATAGAGCTGATCATTGGCTGAGCCTTTGCCATTCTGGTTATTCTTACATCCATTTTAATAGTTGTCTTTTATTTTCTGCCACCTATCTCTGGTTTAGCTGTCCATTTTAAGGGATAGGAAATCATTTTAGCTGAATAGCCAACAATTTTTTGCACCTCTTCATAAGTTTTCCCCTCTCCAATCAACTTTTTAATGAAAATACCCGGTTCTTCTGAACAATGTCTTGAACGACCAGTTTTCCTCCTTTCGAAGTAAAATGCATGTTCAACTAGTGCTGTTTTCATCCTTGAATAGGAGCCACCTGATTTACACCTGTTTTTTTTCACAAAATTGATCACTGATCACTGATTGAATGCCACACTGCTATTTTTTTTAAAAACACCCGTTTCAACTAATTGCCCAACTGCACAGAAATAAGAGCATGCTTATCATGAATGCTGGGTCTTGTTTATTTTCGGAGAATCTACTGCACCTGCTGGTAACTTGTTTGCCATGTAGCAATAAAAATATACTAATAACAGTACTTAGTCTGGTTAGTCACATTGCACTGTTATTATTTTGAACACTACTGTATGTCGTTGATGATGGTCTGGTTGTCTGTGCGGCTGGAACCAAGCATGCGACCACTGAGCACTTTACAATTTCTTACTTAATGCCGTAAAATGAGGACCACCTGTATATATAACCAAGGAGAAACATTACTCCTACCTATGCTAACTAACCTCAGTTTTATCAAAAAGAAGTGCAGTGATTTGTACATCCTACAACCCCCTGCCTTGTGTTTCAATGCCAATGTTAGTGTGTGCCATCATTTATGCATCAAGGTGAAGCAGGATACTGAGGTGCATCAGCTTGTACTAACAAACTTCCCCCTCCCCAAAATCACACACAAAGCAACCATGACACCTCCATAAACATGACCCACATGTGATTTGGCTGTCATGTCCCAGTGACAGTGTGACAATGCTTGTATTGTATGCCTAAGAGCAATTTAGCGTACACACGGGAGCATGGGGGAGGTTTACAGGACTGCATTTTCTGTTGTTTATTTTTGTTTGCTTTTTTTATGAGCATGGCCACATTTAAACAGCATCCAGCTCCAACCTCTCAGGTCAATCCAGGGTTTAACTGTCAGCCTTAAATATTCATAGGCACTCTGAGTGGATGAATGAAGGTATGAGCACACTGTAAAATTTTCAATAGGGCAAGTGTCACTGACTTCCCTGGATACAATTTACTGTACGCGCCGACATTTACTGTAATGCCAATTAATATGTTAAGAGCACGGAAAGAAAGCGGAATGGCAATTTCCATTTATACGTTATGAACTAATCCACAATGAGATGGATACTACTAAGAGGAAGGTGCACCGCAATAAAAACGAGCACTTTATGGGGGTGTTTTATAAAGGTGTGAATCTATGTAATTCTAACATCCAATCTCAACTTTTGATGCCTTCACCCATTACTTTTTACCTGAACAAGTGTTCCCTACTGATAACCTGAGACAAATTATTTGATACATGAAGAAAAAGTCTACCTACCCGATGCATTGGATGTAGTATGCTGCCAATTAAATTAAGTATGAGCATAGTTTATTACAAAAGTTGTGGGTTTTTTAACACTGATTTGTGTAAGGATTTTTTTAAACTTTCTGTAACACTGAATGCACAAAAGTACAACAGTGTTTCTCCAAATGTGCACTATATTGTTGAGTGAGTAATAAAAATAAAAATAAACTAGTGGTAAATACTGTAGCGTGTGAAGTTGTAGTACCAAAGTACACAAATAAGCTATGTAGTAATCCCCTGTGTATCGGGGTTAATGGATTCCAGACTTGACTACAAGAAGTGATTTTCAAAGTGAAGTACAATTCCTTTTTTGTAAATAGAATACGTTTGTTGTTATGAAGCTGAAAACCTGTTTATGATCTTCTAAATATTTTTTTTATTACCATTATTAGTCATCTGTAGAGTCACCTTAAATTTGTATTCCCCAATATATACAGGATTCAGGGTAAATAAGCCATTTAATACAGTTTACCATGTACGGGAACATGATCGACGGAGGACAGGAAGTAATGTCGGTGGTTCAAGGTTCAGTTTTAGATTGTTGTGAGTTATGGCCACAACAGTAACCCATGGTATTATTTTGCCAAGGAGGTTATGTTTTTGCTGGTATTTATCTGTTTGCCTGTTTGTGTGCAAAATAACTGAAAGTTCAGAATGGATATGAATTAAATTTTCAGGAATTGTTGGAAATGGGATATGAAAACATTGATTACATTTTCTGGGTGATCCAGATCACCGCCTGGATAGAGGATTTTTTTAAAGCTGGGATAGGCTCCAGCAACCCTCGCAACCCTAATGAGGATAAGCGGCATAGAAAATGGATGGATGGATGGATTCTTTAACATTATGAGATGGAACCATTTTTGCCATTTGTGCACGTTGCAAAAAATGGTCACAGCACATGGAACAAAAAATACAGGACAAATCTCCAATAGGTTCTACAAAATAGAAATAAAGACTAATCCAAAATATGTAGGATTATTATTTTGGTGTGGTGTGGTATTAATATTTGTGTGATACAATATGGGGGGAAGTATGGTGATTGGCAAAGGTCTGCACTCTCTGAGCGCTTTTCTAGTTCTGATTATTTTTACATGTATTATATCCCAGTTGTTCCAAGTCTGCTGTTTCGGTGGTGGTCTCACTAATCAGTTTCTAATCACTGACGCCCAGTGACCAATGAAAACTACTTAATTCAAAAGTTGGTGGTCTTAATGGCTTATATGGTATTTGTACTTCAGTTCATTTAGCATATTTTTCCAAAAGCATGTCTTGAAAGACAAGCGTTGTCTTTTGGGTCAATATGATATCAAAACAATATAAAAATTCACAGTGTCAATCAAAACCAAGGATTACTATTTTTGTAAGCATTGGAGTGGTACCTAATGATGTGGCCAAGGACGAACAGTAGGTGAGGAGGAAGCTTATGTAATAAATTGAAAACATGAGCTGCCTTGTCTGTAACAGTGCTTCATTGTCATTGTATGCGACCTCCCTGCCGGCAGTTTGTATCCAAACATCTTTTAGAATACGACTCTGTAACTCAGCAACCGTCAAAGCCAACGTAACCGCACCCGAAGCCCCCACAGCCGTCCCACCCTTCCCTCCACTCTACTGTCCACCTCTCTTGCCAAGGTTAGTATCCCCTCATCCTCCATGCTTCCATCCTTTTCCTTAATGGCTTATATGACGATAATTAACCCTGAATCCAACAGAGACGGGGGCCAGTGAGAGATTGATGGCCTCGTCGGCCTGCAACACCTGTTCTTCCTGCAAGGGGCTCCTCGCGTACCAAACCGTAGCCAAATATGACTGCCCCCAAAGCCCTGCATGTTAATGTCAAAGACAAACACGGGTCCTCCCCAGTGGCCTGGGTGCTCTGTATATCTCGCGACACGGCGGCCGCAACCTCTGATTACACTCATTATTCCACCCGAGCCAGGCTGCTCCAAGGGGGCATCTTGCGGTCCCTTTTGTCTACAGTGGCCCATAAAATGTCACACACACACTCTTTGCATACAGACGAGAGCATATTTCATTCAGGCCAGTCTGTTTGTCAGCAAATCGATTTAAGCAAGGGAGGAAGTGCACATTTGGGAGCCTCAAAGCGCACGGGAGTAACAGAATTGACAACTCGAGTGTAATAATGGAAATAATAAGGCTGCTTGCTGTTATCCCAGCATTCACTGTCCACTGAGGTGATATTGATCAACATGCATACTTAGTCACAGCATTAGGTACACCTGCACAATCTGATTTGTAGTTTTAATTTCATTTTTTGTGTAATATCTGACTTCACTTTATAATGTGTTTTTATCTCTCGTTGAGCTCAAAAAGTGCAAAACATGCACATTTTTAATAAGCAAGTTCATTATTAAGATAATGCTGCCCTTTGATTGAGGTAGAAACTGTCTTTCCATTGGGTTATTTTTAGGGATGTGTCGATCCACATTTTTTGGCATCCAGTCCAATTTTTTTTATGGTCTTTCCGAGTCTCTGCGGTACCAATGCTTTTTTCAGAATAATAAACTTTTGTTACAAACATGAGTTTGTGGAATTTAATATGGTTATTATAATATTTAAATATGTATATACTGTGTATATATATATATAAATATATATTTACTGTATATATTGTTTTGTTCCAGGTTGCTATTTAGTGTGTGGGCTATAGAGGGCAGTGGTGTTCAGCATGCTGGTCATTTTGAATTAAGTGTGTAGAATAAGAAAACTAGTAAGTGGAACCTCTTGTCAAAGGACTGAGTTCTGTGTTAACGTGCAAATAAATGGCCAACTGAATTACAGCCATCTTGACGTCAAATTATTCAGCCGCCATTACAATACTTACAATACAAGACCTCCTCAATCCCACCAACACGCCTTCCAACAGGGAAGCAGTGCCTGGGAACTCTGAGGCGGGTTCGTCTATCTCTGGGGCTGAGGTCACTGAGGTGGTCAAAAAGCCCCTTGGTGGCAAGGCCCTGGGGGTGGATGAGATCCGCCCGGAAATCCTTAAGGCCCTGGATGCTGTGCGAGTGTCTTGGTTGACACGACATTGCAGCATCGCGTGGCCGTCGGGGTCGGTGCCCCTGGACTAGCAGACCGGGGTGGTGGTCCCGCATTTCAAGAACGGGGACCGGAGGGTGTGTTCTAACTATCGTGGGATCACACTCCTCAGCCTTCCCGGTAAGGTCTATTCAGGGGTTCTGGAGAGGAGGATCCGGCGGATTGTTGAATCTCGGATTGGTTCCCATTGCCGGCAATAAGTCGGACCCGTTTCCAGTGAGGGTTGGACTCCGCCAGGGCTTCCCCTTGTCACCAATTCTGTTTACTACTTTCATGAACAGAATTTCTAGGCGCAGCCAGGACGTTGAGGGGTTTCGGTTTGACTGGATCTGTTCGCAGCTGAGTGTGAAGTGGCTGGGATGAGAATCAACACCTCCAAGTCCGAGTCCATGATTCTCGCCCGGGAAAAGGTGGAGTGCCATCTCCGGGTCGGGGCTGAGGTCCTGCCTCAAGTGGAGGAGTTTAAGTACCTCTGGGTCTTGTTCACAAGCGATGGAAGGATGGAATGCGAGATGGACAGGCGGATTGGTGCAGCGTCTGCAGTGATGCGGACTCTGCACCGATCTGTTGTGGTGAAAAGAGAGCTGAGCCAAAAGGCAAAGCTCTCGATTTACCGGTCGATCTACGTTCCTACCCTCACCTATGGTCATGAGCTTTGGGTAGTGACCGAAAGGACAAGATCGCGGGTACAAGCGGCCGAAACGAGTTTTTTCCGCAGGGTGGCTGGACTCTCCCTTAGAGATAGGGTGAGAAGCACTGTCATCCGGGAGAGACTCGAAGTAGAACCGCTGCTCCTCCACATTGAGAGGAGCCAGATGAGGTGGCTCGGGCATCTGGTTAGGATGCCTCCCAAACACCTCCCTTGGGGAGGTGTTCAGGGCACGTCCAACGGGTAAGAGCCCTCAGGGAAGACCCAGGACATGTTGGAGAGACTATGTCTCTCAGCTGGCCTGGGAACGCCTCGGCCTCCGCTGGGAAGAGCTAGATGAAGTGGCCGGGGAAAGGGAAGTTTGGGCTTCTCTGCTTAGGTTGCTGCCCCCGCGACCCGACCTCGGATAAGCGGAAGAAAATGGATGGATGGATGGACTAATCATTTAGTATGGTTATGGATCGATTTGTGGTGTGATTTAGAATACATGACTTTTGTTTGACAAACAACGCAATAGTAAATTAGTAGCAGCATTTCCCGTGCAAGCGCCCAGCACCATGACAGAAGAGTCTGGGCACAGTGAGGGGAATATTGTCACGCTCTGCGTTGACATGCCGTGTGATTTCTTAGTGTTATGTGTGGGGGTTATCTTGTTGGACTCTTACTGCTCTGTTTGTCTTTTTGCAGACGCAGGCCTTCCTTGAGTTGGGCGGCGCTACCAGGCGGACACACCTGTTCCCAATTAGGTTTTCACCTTCATAATCTCATCAGCTGCTGCAGGAGGGTGCCGGATTGTTTTCCACGCTCCAACGCCATCGCACAGATTTCCTGAACTTTTTTGCCTTTTGCTAGCGTTGTTACTATACCTTTGTCAGTCTGTACCTGTCTTTAGACCCCCTCCAGCCTTTTGGTAAACCGGCTGGCCCACAGGCCGTTTTGTGTTTAGTTCTACTTTAGTTAGGCTTTTGTCATGGTGCACCTGTTTTGACATCGTAGCTTTTTGTTGTACTTTTTTTGCTTGTCCTGCAAGACCAATTAAAAGAGACTGTTTTCACCTGTTCTAGCTTTGTGTCCGCATCTGGGGACCCGTCCACATGGTTCCGTCCTCTCGACCTGACAAATATTCTGCTATAGCTACAGAGCTTCAGATATCCAGCGTCAAATGTGAAACTAACTTCACTACGGTACACCGCAGACATGTCTGCATGATGGTGTTGCGTTTTCTTCTTCATCCATGGCAGGAATCAGGTGGCAACAGGTGTCATTCTGCAATTCGTACCAAAAACAGGATTGGTTCGTCACATGCAAGAGACCTACGTCACTTCTTCAATTGGCAAATTTTTATGACAGTGTTTCTGCAATGTAGTTATTATTTTTTAAATGAATGAACATAAATGATCAATAACCACACTTCATATATGTAATGCATTGGAGGCTTATCTTTTTAGTGACTCTTATATAAAATACTTAGCAGGGGGGCATAGATTTCATAGTCAAGTAGTACAAATCTGCTACCAACACGTGACCGTCAAAAAATAGGTTGGCCGGATGTAGATGGTAATGGTTTAATTTGATTTGAACATGCATATAATTTACATTGTAATACATCACCTAATACAATCGACAGTTCCACATGTCCATAAGGAGCAGGAAGAAGCAAAGTTTATTTAATCCTGCCCCCGTACCATATTCCCTTATTTCAATACATTCCTGCAGTTAGTAAGTTTAAAATGCAAAAGTAAGGTAAGTAAGTAAGTGACAGTGTGCTAAAATAGTAGTCAATGTCCTTGTCATGGGGAATATATAGCAATCCAAATGAAAGATAATCCTACTCGATAACAATAAATACAGTAATTAAATAATATTAATAATAATAATAAGTAAAATATCTAAATAGTATAGAACATAGTTGGATTATGGCAGTGGTTTTCTGATAGATAGATAGATAGATAGATAGATAGATAGATAGATAGATAGATAGATAGATAGATAGATAAATAGATAGATAGATAGATAGATAGATAGATAGATAGATAGATAGATAGATAGATAGATAGATAGATAGATATACAGATTGACAGATAAGGAAAGCTTATTTAAGGGTGGGGGTGGGGGGTCTAAAAAGAATTTTATCTCCAAAAAAAGGCAAAAAAAGTTTGGGAACAACTGGTTTATGGTGAGATGCGTAGAATCGATCGCGCTTCCTGTATACATTGCGTAATGACAACTGGATCGGCCCCGAGATCTTATCTGATCTTGAAAGTACAGCGGATCTGCAGCTAGTCCTGATCCTGTTGATTGGACAGGGACATCCCAAGTTATTTTTAATAACATGGTAGCAAAATATTGGTAATGCAATTTATTTTTAAATTTTATTTTAAAAATACTAAATAAAATAAAAATACGTACACACACATACATACATACAATATGAAAAAGCTTGAATTAACAGAATAAATATGAAAAACTAAATTGAGTGGTTCAGGTGTACCTAATGATGTGGCCATGAAGTGTGTTTCTTATTGTCGTGGTGAATGACTACTGTGGGTAAATATTCACCAGAGTGCTGAAAAGTA
This sequence comes from Oostethus manadensis, assembly GCA_024372805.1. Lineage (NCBI taxonomy): Eukaryota > Metazoa > Chordata > Actinopteri > Syngnathiformes > Syngnathidae > Oostethus > Oostethus manadensis. Next base: position 128,959 of record QODF01000474.1, read on the forward strand.
ATTCCAGCCTTCACACATGTGCTCACCATTACCCTAAACAGATGTTAATTATTTCCTTTACCCCCTTCCCCGACTTTACTTGAGATGCTCCCAACTCCTGTAAGATGTTTGGGGGATGCATTGGAGGGGGCCCCCCTGTCATGTTTGCTTCAACGTGGGCTTTCGGGAATTGGGGAATAATCTAATGCAGGATGCAAGCGTTTAATTTTTCATAAAGAGAGGAACCACAGAGAATGCGGCCAAGCAACAATGCACCCCAAAGCAGATGTAGAGCGTTTTTAATTTATGGAGAACGGAGCGAAATGGGCAGATGGAGCAAGAGGAGGTGGAGGCATGCTAAGGGACTGCACGTTTTCTCTCTTCTCACCTCACAAACAAGAGAAGCCTGTGAGCGTGTGCCACAGCGCACGCAAACACACTCCCCCACGCTGCTTAAAAGACACAACCATTTGTGCAAAATGCACCACCCCCACGAGTTATGCGCACACACTTCACACTCCCAATGTTTCCTCGCACACAAATACTCAAACAAATATACGCCCTAGATCACTTTTGCCTACAGCCCCCAGCAGAACACACATATACACACCATCATTCCCCAAAACACACAACCAGTTCCATCAAGTTAGACCGGACCTGATGAAGAACACCCAGTAATGAAGGGGCTTGTGTGTTCTACAGCAAAGAGACGGACCTCACTGGGGTGGGCCATATGTAGATATGAATATGCATAAGAAGCTGTCATACAGGCAACAGGCACTACACATGTATGTGATGCCAAAGGTCACCAGTTTGAGGCGTGAAAATGAGCTCTTTGGCAGGCATTTGGAGACATAGAAGACAGTGTTTGGAGGGCGTGGGCGGACTGTGAATTATGTTAATGTGCGGCGTGAAAGTAGTCCTTGGCTCACTTTTTAGAGGACGCTATTGATTGAGAAGTTTGGCTGCATCATATAAAGTTTGTTTGTATTTGGAAAAAAGCGGGTTTTTTGTTTATGCTGTACAGCGAGTAAAACCTTATGAATATCTTGTGTGAAGATTTTTTGTTTTTAAAAGTTTTATGTACTAAACCCCCTAAAAACAATGTAATATACAACATGTCGGGGATGTCACTTTGGAAACAAACCTGATGCACATGCGCAACAGCAAAATGATCCAATATGAATATTCCTTGCACAACAACAATGGTGTTCCATGCTTAACTAAGGGCTAAACATAATTGCGCAATTGTCTCTTTTGCCTCTTTTGGGATCTGAGCAGTTCTGCATCTGCAATTGCATTTCTCAGAGCGTGTGTGAGAGACAGGAAGAAAGGTTCTAACTCCTCTTGGTATCATGTATAAACCTTGGGGTCCTGAATACAGAAAAACTTGTGTTTTTCATTCAATTTGATAGAGAATAAAAATTCAGGAACAATACAGTAAATTGAAACCCTTATGTGGAGTGTTTTTGTGGTTTCCCACATCATAGATTTGATCAATAAAGTAGACACGCTCAGCTTCTAAAATCTGTAACTCATCCTCTGTATATTGAGGCTCAAAAAGATAAGCTTCTGGATCCTCATTTGTCCAAAAGTAGGCACTGTCAACAGCGGCTCTTACATAGTCTGAAACGTAGTAGAAAACACATAGACATGCTTTCTATGCTGCTGTCGACAGAAGTCGTGTTAGATTCTATTGGCTATGTGAAATCAATGCACCCAGAAAAGAAGTTCAGATAATGTAAGTATTACATGTTGCCATGAATGTACCTGTTACTGCATGGTTACAGCATGTAGAAAAACATTGTTGGAGCTTTTTTTTAGTTTAATGGTTTAAATAGGTGAGTCCCATTACTTACATAGTCAGCTGCCTCATGCTAGCTAGCCAAACAAAGCATCCACACTGTAAAGAATTTTGTGGTGATTCTTTTTGAGTTGGGACACTACAGACAGATTACGGCCAGGAAATGTGTGTGTGTGGGTAGTTTGTTTGTTAATTGAATGAACACAGAACGGTACGCATTTTTGTTGCCTTCTTTCCTTCTGTGAAGCGCATATTTCTTAGTTTTAGATGGGCTGTGCTTTCAAAAATATTTAATACAGCTGCAAAATAACTCACACAAAAAGTTTTAATAAAGAAGATGAGAAACACTATTGAATTTAAGAAAGAAGTTTAGGAAACAATTGTTAACAAACAAAAGGACTGTAATGTTTAGGTTGATGATCAAGTATCCAATAATTGAAACACTTTTGGTAATTGATCTATCGTTTCATTTAAAATTGTACTGTAAATATCCCGATTACAGCCTCTCAAAGGTGACAATTATCACACACATCAACTTTGATTTTGGCAAAGAACAATCGACTGTTTTGTCTCTTTCTGATATATCGCGAAGCAAATTACTGCAAAGTTGTGCGCGTGCGAACATTCCCAGGCAAAGCAGGGAATTAGCCACGTGAACTTGTGCATAGGAAAACGTGTACATTTCTCACTCTTACCATGCGTACACACAAGACCTGCGGTAGAACAGTGAAAGTACAGATAGCTATGGTTGTGCCTGTCCAGCGCTGGCCATATCATCAACTTGACCATCAAAAAAGGCACCGCCCTTTCCCCCAGAGCAGACGAGCCACAAAGCCGGTCCCTAAAGTTGATTTCTTATTTCTTATTTGTTTATTGTGATGCACGCGTAACAGTCTATGCCAGTGACTTGTTGACTTGCAGTAGAGTGTTTGTCACTTGATTGTTTATACTTCTCTACTTCTATTTTGGTATCAGAGAAATTCCTCTTCCTCGCCCTCTTTGCTATGGTTTTTGAAGTAAAAAGTCCATTCATGCGTTCTTAAAGGCAGAAATTTAAAAATGTGTTTTTTAAAAATCAAATTCATTGATTAATCAAAAAAACAATCGACTGATTAATCGGTCAAAATAATCGTTAGTCGCAGCCATGCCTTTATTCTACAGAGACAATGTACAAGGGACGCATCCGAAAAGCAGGAATGGACCAGATTAATTGGAAAACATTATTTCTTACGGGAAACGTGTACTCAGTTTTTGTGTGTTTTTGGTTTTGGTCTGATATGGAACAGATTAATGATGAAAACGTGAACAGAGAGCTGTATTGTATGGCTGTCAAGTGGCTCCTTCCAGCCAAGCATGTGTTTTGCTTTGTTGTTATTGGCACCGCTTTTACCTACGACACGCTTGCCAACAGACATTTCTCACTTCTCTTCTCCAAAAACCCTATTCTTCCAGGAAAAAATAAAACACAACTGAAATTTTAATAATAATAATCCATTTTATTGATATAGCACTTTTCATGATACTCATTTTACTTGTCTGCCACTCTAACTAGCGCTTGCAATGATCACCAGCTTGTTAACTATTTATTTGCGGTGACATTAGCCTGGCATAATCCCTCACAGAAACACATGTGTTCTCAGGCTCTTGCCCAGACGGCCTCGTTGTGTCCCGCAGTCTCTCCGCTGTAAATTCCCCACTTAAAATTTCATGATCTCCTGCTCGGCAGGATACCACTTCCATCATGGAAGGAGTTCTCAAACCTAATAACCGTTTCTACTCTTGCAGAGCCATCAAAAACCTATTTGTTTCAACAAAAGCCCCCCACCCTCCTCTCCCTATACGGAGACACTGGGTAATAATGCCGGATAGGTTTTAAGGGCAATGAATTGTGGCATTACCATTTTCTCCTCTCTCTGTCTTTGTCTCTTTCTCTCCTTTTCTCTCTCTGGAGATCCTTATATTGAGCACTTAATTATTCATCGCTAATGCCTGACACGGTGAAATATTGCTCTCTGCCAATCGGAATGCATCCAAGTGCCGAGGCCTCTCTTTCTGGGGTTAATGGCACGGACCCTCGCTTGCATTAGCTTGGCTAAATGCAGCACACCTCATAAGTCAAAGTTCCCTAAGTGAGTGGCAAAGTCTCACCTCCAGCGCTCTCGTGTACTTCCAGCCTCGGCGTGAGGGTCCAGGCGCACGCACGTCCTATAAATGTCCACATCGATCTTTTATTGTTTTATCTAAGGGATGGTTTATACTTGGTGGAGCAGTTGCATCAGATCAGAGCTTTTAGAGGTGAAGGGTGCATGGATGGCTGTTCATGCAGGGGTGCACCCTCCAACTGAGTCTTATAACTAAATTATGAGTCGGACATTAGTCATTCCACAGTGCAAGTTCCAATTCCAGCAGATATAAACATTATTAAGCAGATTACAGGAGATTGCGGATTCTGCAGGTTTGATAGGAAGATGCATGGCGGACCTCTGTGTGTTAATGCAATCTTTCCTCAGCAAATATGCAGCGCTAACCAAAAAAGGGTCGTTTTGGGCACTTAGGCAAAATGCAGCTTGATTACATCTTCCTAATATTGCTGAAATGAAATTCATTTTTATCACTGGTTACAGGGCATTTTGTCTAATACAGGAGGGACAAAAACAAATAGCTGACTTCGGAATAAACATTTCACTAACCTTGCAAATAAAAAAAAAAAAGCAAAAGCAATTAATTTGATTTGAAGGGAGGTTAGTTCTGTACAACCCGTGAAGGGAAAAAGCCTGCCGAGGTCATTATTTTCCTACGTTCGATTAGCTGTTTAAACATACAGTACAGAATACGACTTCATATCAGCATTTTATTGCCCTGATGTTTAGCCCATGTGGAAAACGTAACTCGCACAAAGTTCCTGGAAAAACTTAGTGTTTGTCTCACTAAACTGCACACAGAGGGCCTTAACAATAAAAGCAGCGGTCTTGAATGAATAACAGATACATTGACAGGCGTTTTGTTGTGTCCCCGCACCATAAGCGTTTGATCCAAATGAATACTTGCTGGTTATGTTTTACTTGTTGTTATTGCTCTGGGGCTCCCCCTTACAGTTGCAAGTAATTTATTTTGTTATATATTAATCAACCTGTAAAGCAGGGGTCTTAAACATGTGGCCTGCAGGCCGTTGCCGGTTGATGAGACGATGTTTTTGGCCCCATCTATATATGAAAAAATAATGTTAATGCGGCCCTCACGAGAAAGTGAAAAGAAGCCAAGTAATTACTTATGAGAAGAGTAAGATTCAAGCTCTCTCAACAGCTCTCTCTGTTATCACAACAGCAGAATTGTGGGATGTCAATACTCCACATGACCGTCTCAGTCAGGGTGTCAACAGACATTTGTAAGACAATCCCGCAAAGGATCCTGGAAGCAGGAAATGCTCCGTGCTACGCCACAATATGAATGCGCGGGGCTGACAAACCAACCAATCACGGTGGGGTATAATGCTATCAGGGGCGTGATATCGACTTGGCTTGATGCAAGCAGAGAAACATTTTTCAACGAGTGAAAGTTAACACAGCGTTGCCATAGAGATGTTTCTTCTGTGCCTGGCTAGGTAAGCGTGGACATTCGTCCCAGCTTGCTGTTCACGTCCAAAAAAGTGTTTTAAGTTGCTGCCCAGCGTGACATTTTACTACTTGTATAAGTTAGCCATCTCTGAATTAATCAAAGTGATGGTGCGAGATAAAACAAGCACGGGGAACTCGGTGGTGTGGCCTGCAGTCTGAGCTCAGTCGGATCTGTGTGGGGGTGGACTTTCAGGGTGGGGTAGTCGGGCTAATTGTGCCGCGCGTCATGATCCCATGTTAAATGGAAAAAAGAAAGTACAGTAGATGGGGTTTGCGGTGCACAGCGTGTGCCATCTGGTTGTGGTCTGGTCTGGTTCAGAGTGCAGATCACATAGATGGATTCCTTGCTTTTTAAAAAAAAATCTTGCGGCGTAGTCTATGCCGGGGGGTGTGGGAGTGGAATTGATGTCAGGGGCATTTGTAGGGCTGCAGGGCGTGCATCGGCTAAACATGACACACCATTCCATTTTCTTTCATTTATCCAGGTCCGGGTCGCGGGGGCAGCAGTCTTAGTAGGAAAGTCCAGACTTCCGGTCTCCGGCGACCTCTTCCAGCTCCGCTGGGAGGACACCAAGGCTGTGAGACATAGTCCCTCCAGGGTGTCCTAGGTCTTCCCCGGCTTGGTAGGCCCAAAACACCTCACCAGAGAGGCGCCTGGGAGGCATCCGGATGAGATGCCCGAGCCACCTCAACTGACTTCTCTCGATGTGAAGGAGCAGCGGCTCTACTCTGAGCTCCTCCCGGATGGCCGAGCTCCTCACTTTATCTCTTAGGGTGAGTCCAGCCACCCTACGAAGGAAACTCATTTCCGCCGCTTGTATCCGAGATCTCGTTCTTTCGGTCATGATCCATAACTCATGACCATAGGTGAGGGTGGGAACGTAGATCCATCGGTAAACAGAGAGCTTTGCCTTCCGGCTCAGCTCTCTCTTCACCACGACGGTCCGGTACAGCGCCTGCATTACTGCTGATGCTGCACCGATCCGTCTGTTGACCACATGCTCCAACTTCCTTCACTCATGAACAAGAACCCGAGATACTTGAACTCCTCCACCTGAGCCTCAGCCAGATCTGACCCCAAGGTAAATTGAGTTTGGGATCCCTGCTGTAAAGGCTTTTGCTTCTCTTCGGTCTTTCTTCCTGGTTCTTAGGACCACATTGTGATCAGAAAAGTTGTCAATGATCACCCCATTTAAATTGTATTTAAAATAAAGCAAAAATATATAGTTACTGTACTTGACCGTTGGATGAAAATGAAAGTGAAAGTGAAATGAAAATGCATAGTCTATATAGCAGCTGCCACACCCCTCTAAAAAGTAAAGTTATGTTAGGGTGAGAGCAATGCATCTTTGTGTGTGTCTGCCTCCTCCACTATTTTTCCATGAGTCATATGTATGTGTTCCACAATTCTGATTGTGCTAAGTGAGTGTGTCGAGACGGCTTTTTATGAGAAGCTAATAGGCTGAAAATGCATTGAAAATTCAAATTATTACACTGAATATAAAGACAGAGACAATTGGGCAAAAATATGTAACATTTGTGTAAATATATAGTATAAATATATAGGTATATGTGTGTGTGTGTGTGTAAATATACAGTATATATAAATATATATACAAATAAATTATTCTCGATAGAATTGTGGGTATGCTGGAGCCTATTCCAGCTGAGTTTGGATGAGAGGCGGGGTACACCCTGGACTGGTCGCCATTCAATCGCAGGGCACATATAGACAAACAAACATTCACACTCACATTCATACCTATGGACAGTTTAGAGTCACCAATCAACCTAAGATGCATGTTTTTGGAATGAAACCGGAATACCCGGAAAAAGCCAATTTTCCATCCATCCATCCATCCATCCATCCATTTTCTTCCTCTTAGCCGAGGTCGGGTCGCGGGGGCAGCAACCTAAGCAGGGAAGTCCAGAGGTCCCACTTCCCGGCCACTTCGTCTAGCTCTTCCCAGCGGATGCCGAGGCGTTCCCAGGCCAGCTGAGAGACATAGTCTCTCCAACGTGTCCTGGGTCTTCCCTGAGGCCTCCTACCGGTTGGACGTGCCCTGAACACCTCCCCAGGAAGGCGTTCGAGAAGCATCCTAACCATATGCCCGAGCCATTTCATCTGACTCCTCTCAATGCGGAGGAGCAGCGGTTCTACTCCGAGTCTCTCCCGGACGACAGTGCTTCTCACCCTATCTCTAAGGAGAGCCCAGGCACCCTGCGAAAAAAACTCATTTCTGCCGCTTGTACCCGCGATCTTATCCGTTCAGTCACTACCCAAAGCTTATGACCGAAAGTGAGGGTAGGAACGTAGATCGACCGGTAAATCGAGAGCTTTGCCTTTTGGCTCAGCTCTCCTTTCACCACGACAAATCGGTGCAAAGTCCGCATCACTGCAGCGGCCGCACCAATCCGCCTGTCCATCTCGCGTTCCATCCTTCCATCACTGGTAAACAAGACCCTGAGGTACTTAAACTCCTCCACTTGAGGCAGGACCTCATCCCCGACCCGGAGATTGCACTCCACCCTTTCCCAGGCGAGAACCATGGACTCGGATTAAGAGGTGCTGATTCCCGTTCCAGCCGCTTCACACTCATCTGCGAACCGATCCATTGAGAGTTGAAGGTCACTGCTCGATGAAGCCAACAGGACCACATCATCTGCAAAAAGCAGAGATTGAATCCTGCGGCCTCCAAACTGAAATCCTTCAACGCCCTGGCAGCGCCTAGAAATTCTGTTCATAAAAGTAGTGAACAGAATCGATGACAAAGGGCAGCCCTGTCGGAGTCCAACTCTCACTGGAAACGGGTCCGACTTATTGACGGGAATGCGAACCAAACTCTGACACCGGTCATACAGGGAACAAACCACCTGGATTAGGTGGTCCAATACCCCATATTCCCATCCGTGAATCACCACCTTACCACGGTGGAGGGGTTTGAGTGCCCGAGTGATCCTAGGAGCTATGTTGTCGGGGGCTTTTTTGCCCCTGGTAGGGTCTCCCAAGACAAACAGATTCTAGGTGACGAGCCAGACTAAGAGTGATTTAGAAGACCCCTATGAAAAAACACAAGAGGAGTGACCGCACCTCGCCCGGACGTGGGATACCGGAACCTCACCCTGGAGCCAGGCCTGGGGGAGGGGCTAGCAGGCGACACCTGGTGGCCAGGTCTTCACCCGTAGGAACCTTGCCGGGCCTAGCCCGAAGAAGCCTCACGGGAACCCCCCCGCAGACCCACAACCTGCAGGGGTAAGCATAAGAGTCCGGTGCTTTGGGATTTGGGCAGTGGTCGAGGGCGGGTGTCCGGGTGACCTGGGCTTCGGCGACCAAATCTGGTTCTTGGGACATGGAATGTCACTTCTCTGGTGGGGAAGGAGCCCGAGCTTTTGGAAGAGGCGGAGAGATTCCGACTAGATATAGTCAGACTCACCTCAACCCACAGTTTAGGCTCTGGAACCAAACTCCTTGAGAGGGGCTGGACCTTGTTCTTCTCTGTAGTTGCCGCTGGGGAGAGGCGGCGAGCTGGTGTGGGCTTATTGTTGGCCCCCCGGCTTGGTGCCTCTGTGTTGGAGTCATCCCCAGTAAACGAGAGGGTTATTTCCATACGCCTTAGGGCTGGGAAAAGGGTCCTCACTGTGGTTCGTGTGTATGCGCAGAACGGCAGTTCAGAGTACCCAGGCTTCTTGGAGTCTATCAGAGGGGTTCTGGAGAGCACCCCAGCTGGTGACTCCATAGTTCTGCTGGGAGACTTCAATGCCCATGTGGGCAATGACAATGTGACTTGGAGGGGCGTGGTTGGGAGGAACGGCCTCTCTGACCTGAACCCGTGCGGTGTGTTGTTGCTGTACTTCTGTGCGAATTACAGTTTGTCCATAACAAACACCATGTTCGAACATAAGGATGTCCATAGGTGCACTTGGCACCAGGACACCCTATGTCGCAGGTCTATGATCCACTTTGTGGTCGTATCATCAGACCTGCGTCGGCATGTTCTGGTCAAGCGAGTGAAGAGAGGGGCTGAGCTGTCAACTGAACACCACCTGGTGATGAGTTGGGTTAAATGGCGGGGAAGGATGCCAGACAGACCTAGCAGACCCAAACGCGTAGTGAGGGTGTGCTGGGAACGTCTGGCAGAGTCTTCCTCTAAGGACTCCAAAAAGGGCGGGTATTCTGAACTGCCGTTTGGCGCAAAAGCGCAAACAACAGTCAGGACCCGTCCCCCCACCCGAAGGCGTAGGGAAAATACCATCTCTTTTACTGGGTTAAATTCCAACCGTGCAGGCTTGAAGCCGTGGGGCAACAAGAATTGCCTCCCCTGCTCGTCGCCTCTCATTGCTGGCAACACCAGAGTGGAATGAAGGCCAGCCCCTCTCTAGAGGACTGGTTCCAGAGCCCTTGCTGTGCGTTGAGGTGAGTCCGAGTATATCTAGCCGGAATTTCTCCACCTCACGCACCAGCTCAGGCTCCTTCCCCGCCAGAAAGGTGACATTCCACGTACCGACAACTATCTTCTGTAGCCGAGGATCGGACCGCCAAGGCCTCTGCCTCTGCCCGCCACCCAGCTCTCTTTGCACCCGACCCCTTTGGCTCCTCCCACGAGTGGTGAGCTCATGGGAGGGGAAAGCCAATTATGATTTGCAAAAAAAAAAGCAGGTTTTGAGCGCATATCAGTTTTAAAGTTTTATTGCCCCTTCAGGTATTTAGTCAGCAGGTTTAGAGAACGTGTCATATGTTAGAAAAGTAAAACAAAAAATGGATGCAGTGCATCCATGCAGTAGCGCTTCTTGGAGCCACACAATGTCAGAGACAGGCGTGGACAAGAACAGCTCATTAAAATTAAAGCTATAGACATGCAAAACGGCTTTGCTCCCATTAGGGCTCTTACTAAAAGCACGTTCAAAACTTCTAAATACCAGCATAATGCTTAGAATTTAGCCAACAGACTTTTGAGACTTACTTTAAATTATTGAAAACCAGCATAACATGGAGTCATTAAAGGTAAAGCCATCCTAAATGTTGCTTGAAGTCGTTTGTTTATTACTTAATGACTCCTGAAATCCAACTGGCAAGTTGGAGTCCAGAATTTTTTGACCTTCACATGGCAGTTGACTCCCCTCACTGTAGAGCTCATTAGCAAACCATCTAATCTCATTAGACGATGCTGTGCGAAGATGGCACCGCTACAAAGTCTCTGTCTTTGGGGTCCGGGCCAGCCACTTGAACAGGTGTCGGCGTGGCCGCTCAAGTCTGGGCCAGGCAGAGTCCCTGCTAACCCTTCTCCCTTAATTACCACGCTTGCCAGTATGCTCGCTATCTGCTGCCTCTCATGACAGTTGGTGTTTGGGAAAAGGCTTTTATGTTGGTTTTAGCTGATGTTTGCTGCTTATTTAGTTTTTGTCAGAGGAGCACTTTTGCATCTTTTGTCTGCCTTTTTCCCGCCGGTTCCAACTGCTCTCTGGTTGCATTTACAGCACGAGATTCACTTTGGAAAGCTTTAGGCAATAATCAGTTGTTGATTTAGTTTTTTAGTGTAACTATTTACAAGAAACTTAGAGAGCACAGAGAAAAGAGTGGAGGCGCCGCGGCACAGCTGAGGGGATGAAACAACGGGTTTGGTGATTCCGTCTAGGCGGCCTAGTCATTTTCATTGGACAATGACGGTAATCAGGAATTTTCCTGTTCTAACACGCTAACAATTCATTTTGGCGATATCCAGCTTCAACTTTGTTCCTGATCCTAATCTCAAAATAACAATAAGCCGCCTTTATGATGAATCTCCTTGACATTTTTCACTCTAAACCTCCACTAACCTCTCTTTCAGGCCTATATTTTATACCCCCGGTCTGTTTAGTTCTCTTTAGATATTCTCTGAAGCTCATATTGAACATCACGTGGAGTCATATTTATTGTTGGAGCTTATTGAAATAATCACGACATGTCAAGGAACATTATAGCCGCCTGTCAAGGTAATAACACATTGTCAGCGCTGTTGGCAAGCAAATATTAAACCATAGATCAACATTTAACAATGCAAAATGGACTGGATCTGCATGTTCCTGTTTCCATTTCAGTTGGCCCTCGGCTATATTAGAATAATCTAATGCTCCAAATAATAAGAAAAATGTTTGTTATTATTGCTCTTTTATGATTAATAGACAAGACAATCAGATTTTTGGTGTGGTATGGAATATAAGGCTGTTTGCGTGTGACAGTTGTTAATTATAATATTTGCAAGCTTGTTCCACAATGACAAAACTGGGAAGAGCAAGACTTTTGCTTTACAAATCTGCATTGGTGTGATTTATTTATGGCTGCATAATGCGGGGGAGTTCTTATGGTCTTGGTTAGTGTCAGAATGCATGATTCCTAAATATGTATTTGCACACTGCATATGTTTTGCCCACACTAACCGTTTTAAACCCTTTTTGTTGGTGCACCTTTCTCTAGTTCTGCTGTTACAACGATAACAATGCGGCACTTTGATTGAACAAAATATTCAGTCGTTGCATGGAAGCAGCAAATTCAATACATTGGTATGAAAAAGTTTGGGCACCCCCGGTAATTTTAAATTTTAAATTTTTAACTTTTTTAAATAAAT
>QODF01000474.1:141880-174726 GCA_024372805.1 Oostethus manadensis
TTGTGTTCCCATATTTAGTGCTAAAGGTATTCGAAACAATAAAACGACAAGGGTGCCCAGATTTATGCACCTGCCTTATTTTGTTTACTTTTGTTTAATTATTGCACACTTTCTGTAAATCCTATAAATGTAATTACACTTCTCAAATATGACTGTGTTTGTCTGCTATATGAACCATTACACTTAAATTGCTGATCCAAACAACTAATGCTTTATAAAGAAAAATTATCACGAGTGCCTAAACTTTTTCATACCACAGTGTGTGCCCCACACAATGTAAAATATGTCATATAATATCCCACAAAAGTGATCTGCTCGTCTTCAGAATATTGAAATTCATTATTCTCTCAATGAACCGCAGCCGGCAGCACTCAGGCAGCCCAAAACCATGACCCTAGCACCACCATGCCTAAATAGCGGTAAGGCGGCAAGACACAATTATCTTTTGTTGCCAGCTATATAAACAATATTGGCTGTGTGTTTACCCATTTTCTAATGACAATATTAATAATAAAAAGGTCTATACTGCTATTTAACCTGTACACTGACTACTCTAAAGTATATCCAACTTTCATCTCTATAGTGCCATCCCTTGTGAAGATACACTGAAATAAAAATAAAGTGAGGGATGTAATTTGCCAAGCTGACTAACATAAATCCAATAATTGCTCCTTTAAGCCCCGTTTTTGTTTCCCTGTTGGGCTTTTCATCTACTTAAATGCTCCACTTTGTTCACCTGCTAATCACTGCATTTGTGTGCCACATGAGATTGCTGAAAGCAATAAAACCAAACAAAACTCTTTTAGGATCCCTCTGCGGACGTGCGGATGATATATATGCACAAACATTTATTACCTGACTTTGCACAAAGCATTTTTTGTGATCTTTGACATTCCTCTGTCTTATTGTGTGCATTTTTAAGTGCAAGCATGTATGTGGTGGGTGCTGTGTTTGCCTTGGGAGGTTCCTTCATAGATACTCGCTGATGTAGCAGCTATCACAGCTTGGGGGGGGCTCCAGGCGGGTCTGATTAGTCCTCCACGGACAGGAAGGGTCAAGGAAAGGCCGGGGAAAGAGGAAGTTGGCGGGGCGGGATGGACACGCCAATGAATGGTTACGGGGCAGTGAGCAGGGAATTAGACATGTCGACCCGAGGTCTCCATTTTCCTGCAATCAGCACGACACCTGGCCTTGGCTTAATTGGTCAGAATAACTCCACCTAATCCATCCTTCTCCTCCGTATCTGGAACCCTTTAAGTTCTGCAGTGAATGGACCAAAGCTGGAAAAAAACTCGGCAAGGGATTCTCTTTGACGGCCTAATCCAATTAGTTAACAGTTAGACAGCCCTAGGTTGAGTTTCACATAAAGAACTTTGAGCTCTGTGTCCTACAAGAATGCCATCTTCAAAGGGTCACAGCAGGTCTGTCTGAGCAAAAACATTGGTGTGAAAGTTTGTCATTTACACACACGCACACACCCCGCACTCACCTACACACAGCAAAGCGAGACGTTTAAATCCCCACCATCTTCTGCATCTCACTGGATGCTTGTGTTTTTTTTCTAAGTTGAATCTTAATGAACTCTTCAATGTGCTTATGCAAACACAAAAAAGCAGAGTACAACAACACAACAGGAGCACATGAAGACCCTGACTGCGGGTATTCAAACTGATTTATTCATGTTGACACAGTCCTCCTCGCCTTAGGTGATGTCTTTGTGAGTAAACACAAATACAGTAGATCATTGATTGATTTTTTTTTCAAGACATGCCATGGAGGTTTTAATCACTGAAAACCTGAGTGAAAACCACCCAAAGCATCAAAAGTGCAAAGAAATATCAAACTCAAGATAGTTATATGTGAGAGGTGACCCCTCCTTAAATGTTTGCCAAAGGCGGGGACCACCGGCCAGTTCCCGTAATACCTCATAATGTCCCTGCATAGTGATCAAACAATGAAATTTAATCAGTAGCCTCCAGTCTACTCCCCATAAAAATGTGTTCTCTAATATAAAGTTCATTTCTATGAATATTAAAGCAGCATATCATCTGTTGAATATTTCATTTGAGCTCCATCTTTAATAATGCACAGTGAGGAATAGAACATTGCCTACTTTGCCTGTGTGGACGGTGACTTTGTCCACTGTTGTGTGGTAGTACATCACACACCGCATTAAGTTGTGCTACCTGTAATAAAGGTGTTGTTTCAAAGAAAAAAGTCACTTTCTGAAGTGCATATTATGGCACCGCTTTTGGGCAGATTGACTGTCAGGCTGCAATGTAGAAGAATGATGAAGGTTTAAGTAAATGTCCAAAGTGACGCATTGCTTGACATTTCTGCCTTCTGGATGTTGTTGGGTTCAACTTTTCAATGAGATGGAGTCACTCTTTTTCAGATATGCTTTTTTATACCCTACGTGGTACCGACTCTTTTTCACAAGGACAGCCAGGTACTACAGCCGGTAATTCCAGGGTTCCAAGCACCCTCGCTTGAAAGATGCTGATTAGACAGCATGATTATTGGACAGGTGTGCCTTAGGCTGGCCACAATAAAAGGCCACCCCAAAATGTGCAGATTTACTGTATTGAGGAGTGTCCAAAGGGAAAAAGCCGTCAGTATCTTCTTTGGCCACCATTTGCTTTACGCCTTCGCCTCAAGTTGATCAGGTTGAGTGTGGCATGCACGATGGTCCAGTCCTCTTCAATGATGTTGGATATTAGCAAGATCTGGAACACTGTGTCGTATACGCCGACATGTCCGGTGAGTATGTTGGCCACCTAAGGACTGGGGTGTTTGCAGCTTCCTGGAATTGTGTACAGATTAGGGATTCCTGATCTGATCTATAGGATTGTGATTGGCTTTCGATCTGCTGTATTTGAAGATCAGATAAGATTGGCTTGCGCCACGAGATCAAGCCGATCCAGTTGTGGTAACTTTGGGCCACACTCCAACAACGTAGGTGCTGTAAAAGCACCTCCAATTTGTTTGCCACTCAACTCTCGCCACCCGGATGAAGAACACCACCATGCGGACATGTCTGCAGTGTACCGTGGCAAAGTTAGTCTCACGTTGGACACTGGATATTCGTAGTTACATCGATAACGTCGGTCATGGTGCCGGGAGCTTGCATGGAAAGTGCCGCTCTAACCACTGGTTGTTACATAAATACATTACTATTGCGTTGAAGAGAGTTTGTCAAAAAAAGTAATATATTCTAAACCACACCACAAATGGATCTATAACCATGTCAAATTATTAGTCCTACGTTAAAAATATCGTAATGGCGGCTGAATAATTCAACGTCAGGTAGGCTGTAATTCAGTTGGCCATTTCTTTGCACGTCAACACAGAGCACTCAGTCTTTCTAGCAGACATTCACTTCCTACATTTCTTATTCTACGCACTCCAAATGCTTGCTCTAACTAGTCTAGTCCTTTACCTCCCCGCTCCTGGACCCTCTGCAGTTCGCCTACAGAGTCTACCGGTCTGTAGATGACGCCATCAACCTGGCCCTCCACTACATCCTGCAGCATCTGGACTCCTCAGGAACCTACGCCAGGATCCTGTTTGTGGACTTCAGCTCTGCATTCAACACCAGCCTCCCAGCTCTGCTCCAGGACAAGCTCACTAGCTCAACGTGCCTGACTCCACCTGCAGGTGGATCACTGACTTCCTGACGGACCGGAAGCAGCGCGTGCGGCTGGGGAAGAATGTCTCGGACACTCGGACTATCAGCACGGGATCCCCACAGGGCTGTGTACTTTCCCCCCTGCTCTTCTCCCTGTACACCAACAGCTGCACCACCAGCCACGACTCGGTGAAACTGATTAAGTTTACGGATGACACCACCCTCATCGGGCTCATCTCAGACGGTGATGAGTCTGCTTACAGGAAGGAGGTAGACCGGCTGGTGTCGTGTTGCAGCTGCAACAACCGGGAGCTCAATGCTCAGAAGACAGTGGAGATGATCGTGGACTTCAGGAAAGTCAAAGCCCCTCTGCCCCCCCTCGTCTTGGCAGACTCTCCCATCACAACTGTGGACTCCTTCCGCTTCCTGGGCACTAACATCACCCACGACCTCAAGTGGGAGCAGACCATCAGCTCCATCATCAAGAAGGCTCAGCAGAGGATGTACTTCCTGAGGCAGCTGAGGAAAGCCAAGCTGCCTGTCCAGACGATGGTGCAATTCTACACGGCCATTATTGAGTCAATCCTCACCTCCTCCATCACAGTGTGGTTCGCTGGGGCCACTGCCAGGGACAAACACAGACTGCAGCGCATCGTGCGCTCCGCCGAGAAAGTGATCGGCAGCAGCCTTCCATCTCTCCAGGACCTGTACGTCTCCAGAACTCGGGGGCGAGCGGGCCGGATACTTGCTGACCCTTCCCACCCTGGACATGGACTATTTAAACCACTCGCCTCTGGCAGAAGGTTACGGTCCATTCGGACCAGAACCTCTCGCCACAAGAACAGTTTCTTTCCTGCTGCTGTTGGACTCATGAACACTTTATAACATTTGCACTATGGTCACTTTATAACCAGTATTTTTGGCACCTTATAATACCTGCACTAAAAACACCCTCATGCCTTTACTTATCAGTGATTTCACCTTTTTACTCAGGGTTCTAATCGCTAATATACCCATTGGGTGTGTTTTGCACACCCAATTTTTTCAATTTACCCTGTTTGTAACAAAAGTTTATTATTTAGTAAAAAGATTGGGATCAGATCAGCAAGATTATTAAAACAAATTGAATCGTATAGGAAGCCAACAAATCCGGGACATCCTTAGTAAAGACTCTTGCAACATGGGGACATGCATTATGATGCTGCAACGTGAGGTGATGGCCGTGGAAGAATGGCACATCAAGTGAGCCACACAATCTAGTCTAGTCTGAGCAGTGAAAATGCCATTGATAAAAACACACCTGTGTTGTTCATAACACCAGGTAGCTGCATGGTCTCACTATCTTGGAGGAGATGATGCTGGGTGTGGAGTTCCTGGGCTGGTATGGTTACATGTGGTCTGTGGTTGTGAAGCTGATTGACTACCGCCAAATTTTCTGAAACATCTTTGGTAGAGAAATGAACATTCAATTCACAGGCACCAGCTCGGGTGAGCATTCCTGCTGTCAGCAAGCGTATTACACCCTCCCTTAACACTTCCATGGAGACATCTAATGGCATTGCGTTGTTTGATAAAAATGCACATTTTGGAGTGGCACTTTAATAATCTCATCACCATCCTAAAGATAAACAAAACAAAACAAAAAGATGGTAATGGTTTAATTTGATTTGAACATGCATGTAAATGACATTCAAATACGTCACATAATACAATTGACAGTTCCACATGCAGGAAAAAGCCAAGCTTGTTAAATTCTATCCTCGTAGCTTTACCCCTGTTTCAATACATTTGTACACTTCCTGCACTTACTAAGTGTGAATGCCTAAGTGAGGCCATGTCACTGTGTTAAATACAGTAATAGTTAATGTCCTTATCATAGTAAATACCTTATATTGCAGTCCTGATGAATAATAATCATAGTAAATAAAAGTAATGAGTGGTGTATAAACAATTAAAACAAAGCATTATAGTACAGACAAAGGATGAAAAGTTGCTAGTACAAGTATAA
Source organism: Oostethus manadensis (assembly GCA_024372805.1). Taxonomy (NCBI): domain Eukaryota; kingdom Metazoa; phylum Chordata; class Actinopteri; order Syngnathiformes; family Syngnathidae; genus Oostethus; species Oostethus manadensis. Next base: position 147,517 of record QODF01000474.1, read on the forward strand.
GGTGATAGTAACAAACATAACATTGAACATGTACTCTCCAAGGAATGAAGTAATAAGGCCTTGGATGTACACAATATTTTACGACTGTTTGTCATGTTTCTGTCACGTTCTACTCTTCGCGACATGGTGTCGACGACCCCGAGGATGCGGAGAGCAGGAGGCAAAAGCAGGTCAGGAAGAGAAGTTTCTTTAATAGTGAATGCAGCATACAAAAAGAAATGAACATAAATGATCCGACAAGCGGCCATCACACAGCTGAACTAAATACCGGAGAACAAATTAGAAGCAAGGGCGAAAGAATGAAAACGTAAAGCTGACAGGAAACAGAACAGAACAGAACAGGAAGCACTACCAAAGTAAGAGTACAAAACAAGAACTGAGGCAAAAAAGGTACAAAAGCAACACCGTCACGAAGACAAACATAAAGATCGTGACAGTTTCATCGTATTGTTTTACTTCTTTACTTCATCCATTCCACAGTTTGATTCCACATACCAAGTACCAAAGGTTTTTCGTGTTGTTCTTGTATATTTGTGTTTTAAGTTGACTTTATTCCTAAAATCATATTTTTCCTCTCTTGTTGAGAAAAATTTTATGAAATTCTTTTGTAACTGCTTATTGTTTGCTTTAAGCATCATTTTAGCAGTTTGAAGGTTTACCAGATCAGCAAATTTTTATAATTGGGATTTTTGGAACAGTGGATTAGTATGTTCTTTGTACGCCACGTTATGGATTATCCTAATTGATCTTTTTTGCAGTACATCAAGCGAGTGAAGTGTACTTTTGTAGTTATTTCCCATATCTCCACACAATAAGTTAGATATGCTAACACCAGAGAACAATAGAGAGTTTGGAGTGACTTTTGATCCAGGACAAATTTTCTTTTATTCAATAGTGAAGTACTCCTCCCTGAGTCACCACCTTATCGTGGTGGAGGAGTTTGCGTGTCCCAATGATCCTAGGAGCTAAGTTGTCGGGGGCTGTCATGCCCCTGGTAGGGTCACTCATGACAAACAGGTCCTAGGGGAGGGACCAGACAAAGAGTGGCTCAAAAGACCCTAATGATAATTGGTACAATTGGACTTTGTTGTCCCTAGCCCGGACGTGGGTCACCAGGGCCACCCTCTGGAGCCAGGCTTGGAGGCGGGGCACGATGGCGAGCGTCTGGTGGCCGGGCCTGCACTCACGGGGCCCTGTCGGGCACAGCCCAAAAAGGCAACGTGGGTCCCCCCTCCCATGAGCTCACCACTCATGGGAGGGACCAAAGGGCTCGGGTGCAAAGAGAGCTGGGTGGCGGCCGGAGGCAGCGGCCTTGGCGGTCTGATCTTCAGCTACAGAAGCTAGTTGTCGGTACGTGGAATGTCACCTCTCTGGCAGGGAAGGAGCCTGAGCTAGTGCGTGAAGTGGAGAAATTCCGGCTAGATATGGTCGGACTCACCTCAACGCACGGCAAGGGCTCTTGAACCAGTCCTCTCGAGAGAGGCTGGACTTCATTCCACTCTGGTGTTGCCGGCAATGAGAGGCGATGAGCAGGGGAGGCAATTCTTGTTGCCCCCTGGCACCAAGCCTGCACGTTGGAGTTTAACCCAGTAAACGAGAAGGTAGTTTCCCTACGCCTTCAGGTGGGGGGACGGGTCCTGACTGTTGTTTGTGCTTATGCGCCAAACGGCAGTTCAGAATACCCGCCCTTTTTGGAGACCTTAGAGGAAGTACTAGAGAATGCTCCCTCGGGGGATTCCCTTGTTCTGCTGGGTGACTTCAACGCTCATGTTGGCAACGACAGTGAGACCTGGAGAGTTGTGATTGGGAGAAACGGCCCCCCTGACCCTAACCCCAACGGTGTCTTGTTATTGGACTTCTGTGCTCGTTACGGATTGTCTATAACGAACACCATGTTAAAGCATAAGGGTGTCCACATGTCCACTTGGCACCAGGACACCCTGGGCCGCAGTTTGAGGATTGACTTTGTGGTTGTGTCGTCGGACTTGCGACCACATGTTTGACACTAGGGTGAGGAGAGGGGCGAAGCTGTCAACTGATCACCACCTGGTGGTGAGTTGGTTCCGATGGTGGGGGAGGATGTCGTCAGACCCAAACGCATTGTGAGGGTCTGCTGGGAACGCCTGGCAGAGTCCTCTGTCAGAAGGAGTTTTAATTCCCACCTGCGGGAGAGCTTTGACCATGTCCCAAAGGAGGCAGCGGACATTTAATCCGAGTGGGCGATGTTTCGTGCCTCCATTGTCGATGTGGCCGATCGGAGCTGTGGCCGTAAGGTGGTCGGTGCCTGTCGTGGTGGTAATCCCAGAACCCGTTGGTGGACACCAGTGGTGAGGGATCCCGTCAAGCTGAAGAAAGAGTCCTATCAGGCCGTCTTGGCCCATGGGACTCTGGAGGCAGCTGAAAGGTACCAAAAGGCCAAGTGGTCTGCAGCTCTGGCGGTTGCTGAGACAAAAACCCGGGCATGGGAGGAGTTCGGAGAGGCCATGGAAAACGACTTCCGGATGGCTTCAAAGAGATTCTGGACCACCATCTGCCGTTTTCGGCAGGGGGAAGCAGTGCACAGTCAACACCGTGTATGGTGGGGACGGTGTGTTGCTGAACTCGACTCGAGATGTTGTGGACCGATGGAGGGAATACTTTGAAGACCTCCTCAATCCCACCGACACACCTTCCAACATGGGAGCAGTGCCTGGGGACTCTGAGTCGGGTTCGCCTATCTCTTGGGCTGAGTTCACTGAGGTGGTCAAAAAACTCCTTGATGGCAAGGCCCCGGGGGTGGACGAGATCCGCCCGGAGTTCCTTAAGGCCCTGGATGCTGTGGGCGTGTCTTGGTTGACACGACTCTGCAGCATTGCGTGGAAGTCAGGGTCGGTGCCCCTGGACTGGCAGACCGGGGTGGTGGTCCAGCTTTTCAAGAAGGGTGACCGGAGGGTTTGTTCTAACTATCGTGGGATCACACTCCTCAGCCTTCCAGGTCAGGTCTATTCAGGGGTTCTGGAGAGGGGGATCTGCCGGATAGTCGAATCTCGGATTCAGGAGGAGCAGTGTGGTTTTCGTCCTGGTCGTGGAACAACTCTATACTCTCGGCGGGGTCCTTGAGGGTGCATAGGAGTTTGCCCAACCAGTCTACATGTGTTTTGTGGACTTGGAGAAGGCATTCGACCGTGTTCCTCGGGGAATACTGTGGGGAGTGCTCCGGGAATGTGGGTTATCGGAACACCTTATCCAGCCGGTTCGTTCCGTGTATGACCGGTCTCAGAGTTTGGTTCGCATTGCCGGCAATAACTCGGACTCGTTTCCAGTGAGGGTTGGACTCTGCCAGGGCTGCCTTTGGTCACCGATTCTGTTCACTACTTACATAGACAGAATTTGTAATCGCAGCCAGGGCGTTGAGGGGTTTTAGTTTAGTGGCCGCAGGATTCGATCTCTGCTTTTTGCAGATGATGTGGTCCTGCCGGCTTCATCGAGCAGTGACCTTCAACTCTCACTGGATCGGTTCGCAGCTGAGTGTGAAGCGGCTGGAATGAGAATCAGCACCTCCAAGTCCGAGTCCATGGTTCTCGGCTGGGAAAGGATGGAGTGCCATCTCCGGGTCGGGGATGATGTCCTGCCTCAAGTGGAGGAGTTTGAATACCTCGGGGTCTTGTTCACGAGCGATGGAAGGATGGAACGCGAGATGGACAGACGGATTGGTGCAGCGTCTGCAGTGATGCGGACTCTGCACCGATCTGTCGTGGTTAAAAGAGAGCTGAGCCAAAAGGCAAAGCTCTCTATTTACCGGTCGATTTACATTCCTACCCTCACCTATGGTCATAAGCTTTGGGTAGTGACCGAAAGGACAAGATGGCGGGTACAAGCGGCCGAAATGAGTTTTTTCCGCACGGTGGCTGGGCTCTCCCTTAGAGATAGGGTGAGAAGCACTGTCATCCGGGAGAACCGCCGCTCCTCCGCATTGAGAGGAGTCAGATGAGGTGGCTCGGGCATCTGGTTAGGATGCCTCCCGAACGCCTTCCTGGGGAGGTGTTCAGGGCACGTCCGACCGGTAGGAGGCCTCAGGGAAGACCTTGGACATGTTGGACATGTTGACATGTTGCCGCGCCCCCCTTTTGGAGGTAAAATTATCTTTGCGCAACCTAGAAAGTTTGTTAATGTTTTTACATAACTTGTTTCCAAACAAGTAGCAACTGTAACAAGTAACTGCTGTAACCTAGCAGTACCACATCTCAGCCTTTACAATTCATTTAGTGAACACCGCCGCGGCTGCCGTTCTGGGTCGGTGCCCAGTCAGGAAGGCGGGAGAGGCTTGGGGCAGAGTTGGTGTTGTGCCGAGATTTGCATGCCTGCCAAAAACTGCATGCTGGTCGAGAGGAGTAGCATGTAAGCAAAAATATTTATTACCAAGGCACCCTCAATGAGGGGAAAAAACACAAAGTCACCAAAAGTACAACGTAAAACAGAGTCTGAACTAAGAAGAGGCCGAGCCGCACAAAAGGTAGAAAAACACAAAATGCTGCCGAAAAAAGTGGCAGGAAAAGAGGCACATCAAATGCAAACCAAGGGAGCTGCTGAACATAAGACAAGCAGAAAAATACTCACAAAGTGACCAGATGGAATGGAAACCGAAAACAATACGTCAATAGAGCCAGGGACACAATCCAGTGGGGAGTAAGGAAGCGTAGAGTTCAAACAACGATCTGGCAAAGGTTGCTTCATGCGGGGCCACATGTGCGTGTGCTGACAGACCCGCCTCTGCAGAGCAGCGGTGCACTGAAACGACATGGCAGACAGGCGGCAGCAGGGCGACGACAGAACATGACATTATAAGTCTTGTTGGAACACTCACAAAGTTTGAGCACAACCAAAGTGGCAAAAAAATCTATAAACAAGTCGCTTGTTATTAAAGCGGCAGAGTTCTAAGGGAGAGAAAAAAGTAGCCGCTTGTAGTCTGAAAAACAGGTTAATAATCAGAAGTGTGCATGGTAAGCCCTGCACCTCAGGTTGAAAACCACTGATTTACCCTTTGAATTTCCTCACCATCAATTTGTATTTTCTCACAAGTATCTAATGAGCTGTTACCAAATAACATAATTTTAGTTTTACTTAGGTTCAAGGATAATCTAATCAAACTGTTTTTCAGTTCATCTGAAACTTATGAGCTCTTGTGTGTTTTCTCCAGATTGCCACAAATATAACCATTAGTGAATAAAATAACAACAGACCACTGGCATACTAGAAGGCTAAATGACACATCATGTTTTTTAAACATCAGTACGACAAAAATATGATTTTACCCCGTGAGTGGAAATTTGCTGCTAAAAAAGCAAATTTGTGCACATAGCATGCATTGATAAACTGCTATATCAAGCAGATTGGCGCCAAGTTTACCATGTCAATTTTGTGCGCACTGGTGTTCACTGGTCGTCAAACTTATTTTGTCGTATTTGGTTGGCGGTTGGGAATTCCCGGCACCTACTGGTAGCCGTCAAGCCCCTCCCAAGACCAGTAAAAACAAGTAAGTGTGATTTGTCTTCGCTTGGAGCCATCAGTACAGCAAATAGTTGTTATAAGTAGTTTACAATTCACATTTTGTAGGAATGGTCCCACAATTTGCAAAATAATAACAAGATTAGGAATGATATTTTGAGTTATTATATAAAATAAATTTGGATTTACAGTGTAGGCATAAATATCATTTACACTACACATTGTGGTTAATTTCAGATTCTTAGAAATACTTATAAAACACCACTAGGTGATAGTATTGCTCTTTCCTGTCAGGTGGCACAAGTGTGAATAGTATTGCTTGATTGTAGCTTTACTACATACAATAGAGAGAAATACATTTGGAAATGTAGAACAACTTGAAGGTCACCCAGCCCCATGTAACAGATTGTGTTTGACTGTATAGTCCATCATTTGCGTTATTTGCTACATCGTCTTTGAACTGGTGCACGTTCAATGCGGTGTGCTGGTCGTGTTCAAGCACTGATATTGACATTAGACAAAGAAGGATGTTGAAATGGTTATGTAAGGTGCTACAGGAGCACCAGGCATTAGATGCTCATGGAGTCTTAATTGTGTCACATTTGAAAGGTGCAAATTAAGTGTGTAGACTTGGCAACCCGGTTTGAAAAAGCCTTGAGGCTGTCTCTCCTTTTGTTTCCTTCCTCTCAAAGTCCTCCTCTCATCATATTATCCCCGTCATTTTACTTACTCGCCGCTCTCCCACCCTCCTAAAATGCCTTTGTGTGGCACTGTCATCAAGGTGATAATTGCATTGCAGTTCCCAGTAAGAGGCATTCTTAATTATTTCAGCACTAGACGATAGTTGTACAGGCAATTATGGCTTGACTTCACAATTATATACTTTGTTGGATTGCCTTTTATCACCAGGACGCAATGAGCCTTTTTTTAGTGGCTGAGAAGAGAGGCACCGCTTTTCTTTCAATACAAAGGATAAGTTATGCGACGCTTCTTGTATGGCTTCCATTCAAATGCAAACACAGGATGTTGTGTTGAGGCGCTTTTAATCTGCTGCACTATCTGCATATAGCTGCAGTTGAAATGAGAAGGCTCCACCCAATGCTGTCAAGACGTTAAAAGGACCTTGGGTCAGCCTCTCCCTTTAAAACACTTTAAAGCAACTTTAAGGAATAATTGGAGCTTAAAATAACAGCTTCACAATTACTGTTAACTTCACTGGTTTGAAATAGGCAAAGAAGTGTACAGTGGGACATCTCTGTCTCAGCTGCTTCTGATTTGTGTCGATTTCGGGACAGTTACACGGATAGAAAATCCATCCATCAATCCATCTTCTATGCCGCTTAGTCTTCAGCAATCCCCGCGACCCTAACGGGGCTTAGAAAATCAATGTATGGATGAAAAATGTATGTATACAATAAAAAGTTACCTGTTTATTACTTGTAATTGTCAGAATGTTATTAAAGAAGACACTTTTCACACTTGATATGATGCCTGAATGCATACAGTGCGTGTAGGAACGCATCAAACGGACATCAGAGCTTCGATTTTGTATTTACAAATTAAAACAAACTGAAAATCATACACGTGTATTTAGTTAGCCAGTGGCTGACACAGCAGCTACAAGATAAACACAATTTATAGGGGTGTCATGAGACGATGCACAAGATTGGTTCTATGAGCTCAAGAGGAGATGAGATTTTAACATTACTTTTAAAAAAAAGTACACTGAAAAAATATACAAAATGTATGACAATACAGTATATTACAATCTACTTGTTTAATTTCTACTATGTTGCACTCTGTGTGTATGCTACTGGTCCCGTCTCCTCCCACCAAGACAAAGAGACTGTGTGACTAACAAAAGGGCTCACTTCGTTCATGTCGTTGTTCTATGCAACAAATGCACCAAGGTTGTGAAACCAATGCACATAATGCTCTATTTGGAGGAGGGACACAATGAAAACAAACACACATGCACATGACAATATATTGATCAAGTTCTTTTTTATTGTGTGGTTAACTCATTTATTTATAATCTTCCCAAGCCTAACGCCCACAAAACATTTTTTTCTGTTCAAGAAATCTTTTAATCGCCTTTTAGTCACATTATAATATGGAAAAATCTCGTAACATGAGATCTTGTGACACCCCTAATAATTAAAGTTGTAATTAAACACTGCTGTCTAACATATGACATTTCTCAATTTACATGTTATGTATATTGTATATTAATAGTTGCACATTACTTATAGACAAACAGTCTCGAGGGAAAAGCGTATTAGAAAGTGTTCTATTGATAATATCTATTTATTTTTCTCTACTGTACAAACTGAATTTGAAACTGAAACCAGGGAAATGCAACAAAATGGAGAGCTGTGAAGTATATTCAAGTCAAATGGAATGTTTTGGAAATTTGGACATATTGGCAGGTTTATACTAACTATACTTTGAAAGTACTCCCTGCTTCCCGCTGACAGTTCACTGCGCCCCCCCAAGGGGCCCGCCCCACTACTTGTGAACCACTGCTATAAAGAAAGATGCATTATAAACCTTGCAATCCTGCCTCCAAGTCCTGCTCCCAGCCTTGTTCACTTCGATTATGAGATGTGAGACGCATCTTTTCAGAGCTTTTTTCAACATTTGCTTTGGTCCATCCATCCATACTTAAGATTTGTCAGATTAAAACACAATAACTGCATCATAAGACTTCAAAATGTGATATTTGCATCCAATTCACTACTTCTTGAATCTGCACTCTAAGCATTGGATGTGTAGTTCTTTTATCCGTAAATTATCTACTTACTGTGTAGCGGATTATACACCAAAAACTACAGTTATTATTTTTCTTATATTAAATTGCATCTGACCTTAAATTTTGGAATAAGCTGTCACGTGCACGCTCCTACTCTGCCTGCTTTTCCTGCCTTCTCCTCTTGCAATCTTTCCAGGTCCTTCCCGGCCGGCTGGAGGCGGAGCTGCTGGACACACCTGTCGCTAATCAGCTCCGGCTAGTAAAGATGGGTGCTGTCTGCTGGGAGATGCGGGATTATTCCTCCACAAACCCAAGGCTACGTCTCGTGTGTTGTTTCTTCCTCGCATCTCTCCAAGTGTTTCCAGCAGCTTCCTGTCTCCACCAGGTTCTGCGTTTTAGTTTAGTTCATGGTGCTGTTTTTTCACCATCGCTTTTTGTTGCCAACCTTTTTGTTAATAAAGCTTGTTTTACTCACCTGCCACTTCGCCTCTGCGTCTGGGGGTCCGGACACACACCACACCGAACCGTAACATAAGTGTAGCAAAGCACACATTGGTGCTCACCTGAGGTGAGGTCTCATGAGGTACACAAAGATCATGTGATGTGACGTAAAAAGTTGAACGCAAGTTTTTGGGTACATTTCACTGTATTTCCATACATTACATTACTTTTACTAATATTGCTATTCAAAGTTGCGCAGTTCTTATTACAAAGACATTTTATAATTCAGAAATTGCCCATGAGGTTATCCGGTTCATTTATCTCTCAAGAGTTTATGGATCGGTTCGCAGCTAAGTGTGAAGCGGCTGGGATGAGAATCAGCACTTCCAAGTCCGAGTCCATAGTTCTCACCCGAAAAAAGGTGGAGTGCCATCTTCGGATCGGGAATGAGGTCCTGCCTCAAGTGGAGGAGTTTAAGTACCTCGGGATCTGTTTCACGAGTGAGGGAAGGATGGAACGCGACATCGACAGGCGGATTGGTGCGGCATCTGCAGTGATGCGGACTCTGCACCGATCTGACGTGGTGAAAAGAGAGCTGAGCCGAAAGGCAAAGCTCTCAATTTACCGGTCGAGCTACATTATTACCCTCACCTATGCTCATGAGCTTTGGGTAGTGACTGAAAAGACAAGATCTCGGATACAAGCGGCAGAAATGAGTTTTCTCCGCAGGGTGGCTAACCCTAGGTGGTGAGAAGCGCTGTTCTTCCGTAGAGACTCGAAGTAAAACTGCTCCTCTTTGCATTGAGAGGAGCCAGATGAGGTGGCTCGGGCATCTGGTTAGGATGCCCCCCGGACGCCTCCCTGGGGAGGTGTTCATGTCACGTCCGACCGGTAGGAGACCTCGGGGAAGACCCAGGACATGCTGGAGAGACTATGTCTCTCAGTTAGGGAGGAACTGGACAAGGGAGAGGGAAGTCTGGGCTTCCCTGCTTAGGCATCTGCCCCCACGACCTGACCTCGGATAAGCAGAATAAAATGGATGGATGGATTGAAATTGTACTTTCCGTAGCAACCGTGTAGATCCTCCCTGCTTCCCTATCATTCCTGTTCACATGAAATGCTAATAAGTAATACTCTCCGACAGTGCTTAAATTGTTTCAGGCCTAATTATGCAGTGGCATCCACCTGGCTGCAGCTTATACTATGCCGCAGTCTGTCTGCTCTTAAGTCTTGGAGCGGGCATCAAATGCCACCTGGTTTTGATGATGGAGTCTTGGCACCAGTCTGTGTTGGCAGGATTAGAGAGTGTCGCATTCTGGAAAAAAGGCTTCATCTTCTGCATGAACGTGATAAGTATTTCTCCAATGCGGAAAAGTTACAAGACTGCTAAAATGATTATTGAAGGTAAGCGTTCTTTAAATATGCAACTTATGGTCATGAGATGTTATAAAATCAGTGCTTGGAATTGGAAAGAGCTCGCCCAAGATTTATTTGATGCCAGACGTCAAGCAGCATATTCAGACCACATATTCAGCATATTAAGACCACAAGAAATATGATCTTAAGAATAAACTAAACTTAAAACAACACTAAAAACCTTCAGTACTTCGTATGTGGATCAAACTTTGGAACGGATTAAACAAAGAATTAAAACAATGCTCTACAATGAGTGGTTTCAAGAAACATTACAAAGAGTTCATGTTGACGAAATACAAGGAAGAAGAGTCATGAAATATTGTGTACATCCAAGGCCATATTACTTCATTCTGTTGACTGTTAATGCAATGTTTGTTTTTATCACCTTATACTTATACAAGGAACTTTTCATCCTAGTGAGAACATTGTCTGTACTACAACAATGTTTTGTTACAATTGTTTATATACCACTCATCACTATTATTATATATTATGATTATCATTCATCTGCAATATGAGTTCTTTAGTGTAATAATGACATTGACTACTATTTAACACACTGTCACATGACCTTACTTATGCATTTAAACTTACTAACTGCAGAAAGTGTACAAATGTATTGAAATGGGAAAACCTACGCGGGTAGAAATAAATAAGCTTTGCTTCTTCCTACCATTTTTGGACTTGTGGAACTGTTGATTGTATTAAGTGATGTATTCCAATGTCATTAATATATTCATTGTCACGGATGGCTCGGCTGGCTCGGCGCGGCATGGCGTAAACCCCGGGGAAGAGGCGAGCTGGACGTCAGGCAGGTAAGTTCGGCAGGAATCTTTAATAATCGAAAAACACACACGGAGAAAAATACCATCCGCAACCAACGACGACAACTGACAATAACAATACTAACACTAACAATGACCCGACAAACTAAAGGTGCACACACCTGAACTTAAATAGCAAACAAGAGGCAGGTGTGTGTAATTAAACTAACGGAGACAACTTAGAGAGAAAACATGAAACTGAAACTACTGTCACAACACTGATCGTGACATTCATGTTCAAAGCCAATTCAACCATTACCATTCCCATTACAATTGTGTTTTAGTGCTGCCTGCAGTATGTAAACATGGCCGGTCACAGTCTTGTCTTTGGACAGAACTGATGGCCGCTTGCCAGCAGCTAAATTGTGATCAGTTATTAGCAGTCAGCTCACCAGATGTCGACTTCAATAAACACATTTCCTATCATGGAATGGCCAGCATACACAAGTGAAGGGGTATAGGGAGCCAACATTTCAATGGAATTCAATTCACTCCAGCTGTCCACAGATGTGCATTTACATTATCCGGAAACGGCCAATTCATTATTATCCTGTTCTTAATTATTGTCCTGGAACTTCCAAGATGGGCTTGTTTTTGGTTTGGTTATTGATGCATGTGATGTAGCCAAAACAACTGTTTACTTTAATTACTGGAATATCAAAACACAGAGTAAACACCACTCAGTAAGCATCCGATAAAAGTAAGAAATGTAACATCACAACATCTCAATGGAATGCAGAGAGAAACATATGAATGAAAACGTGAAACAATGACGAACTCCATTTAAATATTCTTTAAAGTTTTCCAACCCCATGAGCATTCATCTGTCGACTCTCTCCAAATTACATTTTGTGAGCAGAGTGTAGCATAAACCAATAGTGTTTTAAAAGAGCAGACTGTACAGAAAATGTCTACATCCCTTGTTTATCGCCGGTAATTGCTTCCAGAGTAATTGAGTTTCCGCAAACTAGGAATCAAATGTTTTTGTAGTTACAGTGTAAACAACCTGTATACAACCTTCTAAATATGTATTTAACATAATTATATAAACATGACACAATACAGTCACCTTTACACTTGTATTAGCCAATACACTAGACATCAAAGAGAGAAAATATGCCATTTAACACATAAGTAAGACATGTAAGACAAATATAGGCTCACATAATGGCAATGGGAAAGTCCCATGTTTTTTCTGTTTTTTACTTCTTATAAGTACTTCCTGTGGTGGCTCATCACTGTAAAATCCCTGACACCTAGTGACCAGTGTAGAATACTACATATGACATTGTGTCTTTCAATGCTTATTCTGAATGCCTTATATTGAATTTTATATAGTCCTTTTATGCTTGAAAATACTTTTTTTGGGCAAAAATGCATAGTATTTGCTTAAATATCTGTATTTTTTAATTAAACGCCACATTCAACCATGTAGAATTTGCTTAAATATGCATTTTCTTTTACTAATAGGCCACATTTAACCACCAAACAACTGTTTTTTAAAATATATATATTTTTAAAAAACTATGATAGAGTAAAGCCCCCAAAATTGAAGCGCAAAGTGGTGAGGGACGACTGTATACATTTCACAATTTCAAATTAAATTGCATAAAATTGTTATCGTTAATTGACAACATTAATTGATGTGCAGAGCACGTAGTTTACAAAGCAAAAACAGGAAGAGGTGGGATATAATGCTTTCAGTATGTTCAAATGTTCGAATGGTATTTGTAGCATAAAAGTCCTTTAACTATTTTATTTATCTGCCCATGCATCCACCATATAAAAGTATATTACACTTACAAAAAAATACTCAAATACAGATGGACAGTAGTCCTTTATTTTTATGAATTTTATGTAATTTTGATTTAAACAATTTAGTCAATATATTAGGATTATATATATATATATATATATATATATAGTCAGGAGGTTTAGGGTTTGAATCTGGGTTTTCTCCGGGTACTCCGGTTTCCTCCCACATTCCAAAAACATGCATGTTAGGCTAATTGGCGACTTTAAATTGTCCATCGGTATGAATGTGAGTGTGAATGTTTGTTTGTCTATATGTGCCCTGCGATTGACTGGCGACCAGTCCAGGGTGTGCCCCGCCTCTCGCCCAAAGCCAGCTGGGATAGGCTCCAGCATACCCACAACCCTAATGAGAATAAGCGGCATAGAAAAAGGATGAATGAATGACTGAACCTTGTTTCAATGGGCTCTGCTGTTAATTGTTTGTATGTGAACAATCATGTCAATCCATCCATCCAACCATCCATCTTCATTCATTCATTCATTTTCTGTACCGCTTATCCTCATTAGGGTCGCGGGGATGCTGGAGCCTATCCCCGCTGGCTTTGGGCGAGAGGCGGGGTACACCCTGGACTGGTCCATGTCAGGACACTGAAGTAATAAAATATAATATTAGTATTTTGTTCCTGAAGTGAAAACAGAAAGAGACTATATAAGGGGGGTGTTTATTTATCACAAGTGAATGACCAAACCAGCTTATTGGAGTATGGCATCTATTAGAAAGCCATTGGAGGTCACTTTTTGGGAAGCTACTTTTCTTCAATGTTTAGCACTAACCCCGAAAGAATGTTGAGTAATTACATTTTCATTAAACAACAATACCCTAAAAATTACACACCCTTTCGCAGTGTGGTACCACATGCACAGCAGTCATTGTGCTTGTAGCGAGAGATACATCAAGACAACCGCGTGGACATCAACAATCAAATTATACCTGCCAGTTTGAGCCGCATTGATAACCCCCGATGTCACTAGGAATCTAATCAAAAACTAAATTGTGCCCAACTAAAACAGCCTCCCTTGATTAGTTCTCCAATAAAATCCATTTCCTGCCCCTGTGCCTATTTTAGGCCTTTTATTTCCCCTGTGGTATCAAGCAATAGGCCATCGAGAAGCTTCCATCGAGAAGCCTGGCGTGATGCGTGTCTGTTTGCATTACTTTACAAGAGCTTGATGCTTCTGTCTGCCCCCCGACCAGTCCAATCATTATAGCAGGCCTACTATTAGCTTTTCCAATATTCACCGCCGCCTCTACTTTTTGTGTCCACCCTGAGCAGAACTTAAACGGGCAGTGCTTCCACAAGACTGAGGCACCTTTTTCCTCCTCGTCTTCACTGTCCTGAATCGCGGAGCTGTCTGGAACAGGGAAAATAAAATGACACGCACAGTAATGGGCATCCATCTGCTCTGCTTGTCACACGGAGGCCGCCTTGAATCATTCACCTTAAAAAAAAATCCTACTATTTGATATTCAAAATATGCGTCTCTTCGTTGTTTCATTTTTACACATCTTGAACTCTCCTGTAGTGTCGAACTTTTATGTTATAGTGTGCTTGCAGATGTCATCATGTGATGCTATAACCATAGATTATTTCTTGGAAGTGGCCATGAGCACACCCTTTTTGAAAAAATAAATGAAGATGACTGTAGTCATATTTGGAGGCGTTAAAAGCTAGTGCATACTAGAAACTTGCTTTGTGCTAGCAAAAAATCAAACTCCACTGTCTAAGTGAAATATAAGATTTGTGAGCAATTTGAGTTTAAAAATAAATCTCTATTTTGTGCGCTGTGTGTCTCTAAAGTGTGATGGAGTCCCATCACTGTTCTAATGACATCTACTACTTCTACATGTAATATTTATTAGGAGTGTAACATTTGTTACCATTAACTAATTGTTATTAACATTACTTAAAAAAAAATAACATATTTAGTGTGTTAATCAAATTTTTAATACCTAAACTGTCTGTTTCTGTATGAAAGTTTCCTTTTTTTATAAAACTCATGTTTTTTTTCATTGGGTTTATGCTCAAACATAAGTCGACATTGATTGGCTAGCATTGTGTTGGGATTTGTTTAGCATAAGCTGATTGGCTCCCATTGTAGTTGGGAGGGCAAGGTGAGAAGCGGTGAGGGGAGGAGCTGAAAATAAAGGAGCACGTGAGAGTTGTCGGTCCAATGAATGGGAAATGTACATATCAATGTACCCCGACGGCACCATTGATAAAGGTGCAGTGATATGCATTCTTTGTAAAAAAAAAAACATAAAAACATTTTTTAGCAATTAGCAAGTTAGTTAGCCATAACAAAGCTTCACCAAAGTACACTTGAGGAAAAAGGAGAAAGTCTGACAAATCTTGATGCCAAGTGGATATCAATAAACTGCAGATCGATAAACATAGCAGAAGATGAGGAGTTAGCAGAGGTGTTGCAAACTGCATCCAGTGACTCATAATACAAGCCATCGTTCAGGGCTACAGTGACTACCAATATCAGCAAGCTGTATGACTGTTGAAAGAAAAACAAGCTTGCAGGCAGCATTTGGGACTACTAACTACAGTGGAATGTTATGGCTAATACTGCATCTGTTCAAGTCTGTTAAAACAATAAATGCCTTTTATAAAGCCAGATTGTTATATAACAATCTTTTGATCTACTGCAATAATGACATAAATTGAAATTACCTTAAAATACCTCAATTTTTTTCCAGTAATGTATAGGTGAAATTAAAAAAAAAAAAAATTAATAAAATCAATTATTACCGATCATAATTCATATCTGTTTGTTAAATCTTTTGACAGCACTAATATTCATATAATTGAAACAGGAGTTCATAACATTCAGAGAGAAATAATAAAAAATGTTTCCTCATTGTCAATGGGTAAATGCCCATCCCTAGTTAAGACACATGACATAAAATTGTATAAAATTAACTTTTTTTAAAAACATGCTGTCATTCATCTTTTTTAGTTCTTCATCTTAATTGTAGCATATATGTTAACCAAAGATAATAATAAGTAGGTAACAATGCGATTATAGCTAATGTTAAAGTTGGATTGGGCTAGTTCAGAACCTCTAGATATCGACTCTGGGAGTGGAGTGAGAATCAAGGACTGAGACAGTTATTGAAGTTGTTACTGGTACCATATATTGGAAAGACATACTAATTCAAAGACAATACTAATGCATGCATAGTATGAAGAATGGCCATTCAGGGAAAATATTTACATTCATAATCTGAGTTCAAGAAAATGTACATTCAAAAGACTCTGCCTTAGCAGTTTAATTAATACATATGTAAACCGCGGAAAAGGCTCGAGTATTTGTCTGACGTGTGACCCTCAAAACGTTTGTGGCGTGGAGATTGTCCATACAGTGCTGAGGTAGGTTGGGCTGAGGTAGGTTGTGCAAAAGTGCGAGTACAAGTATGAATGGGGTCCAGAAGGAGTAGCCACGCACCGTGCAGAGAGACAAAATAGTTCCAACGGGGTACAAATGTAAAGGGCGGCTACAGGAGCCTCCTACCGGCCCAACCGAGCAGGTAAGGGTCTCAATTCCGTATCCGGGCTGAGGATGTATGCCAGGCCTGTTGCCTGAGTTCAGTTCAGTTCATCAAGGTTCTAGCTCGCCATCCGACCTGGCCTGCACAAGAACAGGACCAAATCAACAAGTCGTGTAGAACGGCTGACCAAAAACTCAGACTCAAGATTAGGATTGTCATTCTTAGGAGCATTATGGGTTTCTGTCGGGGTAAGTAATGGCTCAGCTTGGTTGGGCGATGTCTTTGCATGTTCAGGGAGCACTGGATCCTCAGGTAAAACGTCTGGTACAGCATCAGACTCCAACACTTCTTCCACAGGCAAGGAAGCTTCTGGCATGACAAAGGACATCCCCTCTTCAGGGGGGGATTATTTCTCTCTCCAGCCTTTGCTGCATTCTTGGTAGCCAATTCAAAACTATCCTCCATACGAGACCTCAAATCTGCAACATATTGTGAATGAGTTTTGGAGTTCTTCTCCCGTACCGGCAACCCAAAAGCCAAATCTATAGGAAGCTGGGGAGAACGACCGAACATCATTTCATATGGAGTAAACCCAGTCACATCATTTCTCGTGCAATTATAGGCATGCACTAGAGGTTCTACATAGTCCTGTCATCTCGCTTTCTGTTTGTGTTGCAGTGTTCCGAGCATGTTGACCAGTGTACGATTAAACCGCTCCACCACGTTCCCCCGTGGGTGGTAAGGGGTCGTCCAGGTCTTTACAATACCGGTAAGCTGGCAGAACTCTTTGACGAGTTTCGATTAGAAGTCTGGTCTCCGATCAGTATGGAGACGCTCAGGGATTCCGTACACCACCATGAAGTTTTCCAACAGGACTATTGCCACCGTCTTAGCTATTTGATTTGCGGTTGGTATTGCCACAGCAAATTTCGTAAAGTGATCCGTGAAAACAAGAATATCCTTTGTATTGCTTTGGTCTGGTTCCAAAGACAAATAATAAAATAAAAATAAATAGACAAATAAAGTAATTCTAGTGGGCGGGCGGTCGTGATGTTGACTAATGGCGCAGATCTTTCAGGAAGTGCCTTCCGTCTCACACACTGGGGACAGGTCTTGACTGTCATTTCCACAGCAGCAGACATGCGTGGCCAGAAGAATCTTGATCGGACGAGGTCCAAGGTACTTTCTATGCCCAGATGGCCCATATCATAATAGAGACTTAACAAAACGACGTGTCGCAGCTCTTCAGGCAGGACAAGCTAATAGGACATCTGTTCCCCGTCTCTCCTCCTCCAAACCAAGACCCCATCTTGCAAATCCAGGCGATTAAACTCTCTCAATAGGAATGTGAGGTCTGGAAGCTCTTGGCGTACTGTTGGAGGGACTATCTCCCCTGTCTCCATTTGGCAGATGACCACCCTGATAACAGGGTCAGCTCGCTGCTTCTCCCTGAGGTCCAGATGGGTGAGTGGGGAAACTACTGGGAGCCCATGCTGATCTTCATTTGCGTAGGAGTCTGTAATTTCTTTGACTGACACGCCCAGGGAATTGACCAGAGTTATGGCATTGTCTGTAGTTGTGATTGGCTGGTAGGTTCTTGCAAGACAACTGTGACAAATGGCGGATACAACGGTTGAATCAACTTCCTCCAGGTCTGATGATTCACAGGCATGCTCTTGTGTAAACCGGTGGATCAGTTCCAAGTCTCTATGTGCTTGATTGTCAGCAGAGTATTCATGAGGACGGTGAGACAGAGCATCAGCGTCAAGGTTTTGCTTTCCAGCTTGATATTGCAACCTAAAGGTCTACGCAGAAAGGGCAGCAAGCGATCTGTGACTGGCAGCGTCCAACTTTGCAGACGTTAAGAGGTAAGTGAGTGGGTTGTTATCTGTCACCACAACAAAGTGAGCCCCATACAGGTAATCAAGAAACTTTTCAGTTATGCTCCATTTGAGTGCAAGAAATTCCAATTAGTAAGCTGGATACCATGAATCGCTTGCTGATAATCCTCGGTTGGCATAGGCAATCTATGGACGCACATAGGCTAGGCTAAGTCATGCGTTTGAATGAAAGGCTAAGCTGCATGATAGCACAATTTACCAATTCGGGTTATATATATATATATATATAAATATATAAATAAATAAATAAAATATAGCGAAATAACTATAAAATTAACTGTAACACACCTGTAGCATCTGCCCTGGCATCCTATGCCTTGCGCTGACCAGCACGTCTAAATTCCTGTTTATATGCTACCTGATTGGCGGGACTGCGGTCACGTGACTATGTCACTAACGCGATGACGTCAGCGGTGCTCTGATTATTAAATAGGAGAACGGCGCTGGCGCAGGGTTTTCTCACCTGTCGATGCAAACATTTCCTAAAAATTACAAAGCTTACTTAATGAATAGGCTAAAAAAAACACACTCAGCATCCATTGATTACATATGAGGTCTTCTTTTCAACAAGTGTAGAGTATTTGGCAAGGCCAGGCAAATGTCATAATCTTAAAACAGGGGTCGACAACCCGCAGCTCTGGAGCTGCATACGGCTCTTCAGCCTTCTTGTTGCGGCTCCCTTAATGGGTGTAATGCCGCAGGATCGCTAACATGGTAAACGTTAGATGAGTGACTCGGTAGCAACAGAGGTAGTCCTCCCTCACCGTGCCTGGACTGCTGTCTCATAGTGCGGCATGCTCACACGGGAATTGCTGCTCTAACCGCTGGCTGTTTTTCTATGGACCGTCAATAAATTACTATTTTGGTAAAGAAAAATGCAAACACAAGAAAAACCCCCCGTTCACAAGGTCAGGGAAAGTCTTTAAATTTTTCTCTAGTTGTTTTGAGAAAATAAGGTTTGGAAAGACTCCAGATTTAGCAAGAAAAATGGAAAAGTGGCCAGTTGGCAACACTGGCCTGTATGTGAGATGGGAAGCCATTCACAGTTAGAGAATACATAAAATAATCTTTAATACAAATATCAAAGAATTTATTCTCCTAATAAAAAAAATTAACAGGAAATGATTCAGAAAAAAAGAATGTCTCTCTTTGCAAAGACAGTCAAGAACAGGATTAATAGAATGGGTATTGATGACAATTCATTCATTCATTCATTTTCTATACCGCTTGTCCTCATTAGGGTTGCGGGTATGCTGGAGCCTATCCCAGTTGGCTTTGGGCAGGCTGCGGGGTACACCCTGGACTGGTCACCAGGTTTATAAGGTAACATTATAAAAATTGAAAATTTTTAAAATGTTATGTTCTGTAGTGTTGTGCGGCTCCCAAACATTTTTTTTTACTGGAAGAGGAGGCAAAATGGGTCCTTTGATGTTAGAGGTTGCCAACCCTTGTATTTAAAAAGTCTGCTTTTGTAGTCACAAAGCAAAACTCTATATTTGGCAAACGCAATAGCTCTTATTTAGTTTCTGATAGTCGCGTATTGAGTCTTTATGCACTGGCTATTAATTACGTTAACACCTTTATTAATTAAGTTCACATGTTGAAAAGGTGATATTTTTACTCATAGAACTGCCCCCCCTCAGATATAAACACAGCCGCCCTGGTGCAGATTCAATCTCTCCGTCCGCTGGAAGATTGACAGCCTGCCATGTTGATGTGGGGGCTGTAATTATGTGTCACGCATATAAAGTTTTACTAAAATAGAAATTGATCATCCCAGGATGTTTTACAGCAGAATTACCTAATTTACTGTATTGACATTATTGACCACTTTTACAGCCCTGGCAAAGGGATTCTGGTGACCTCAGCCAGTAAACACATTGGTGGGAATCAATAGGACAAAGTCAGGGTTCACGCGACTCACCCAGTCACGTTGATTGCAGAATGATCTCCAGAATTTTTTTTCATCATTTTGGTTGGATGTTTAAAGCAAAGGTGTGGGGGCAAAAGCCACCAGAATTTCAGAAGTTAGAACTTTAATTGCATGTGTGCTCACGTCTAAAATTCAACTGGTTCATTGTAGAGCGGATTTTCCCACAAGGGGGGCAAATGTGTCAAGATTAAACATTGAGGCCTGTCTCATCTATCCAGCTGTGGTCTGGTGACGACCCTCTCTACATCTACTGCTGTCCTACTCAATCTGTTCTGTTGTCACTTAAGCGCAATACTGTGGACCAGTCTTGATGAAACCCAATACCACGCAACCTGCAATGCTGAACACCATTACAAGTCATGCAATTCACAATTTGACCAAAATATCGGATAAAATCACCCAAACCTTCATTCATTATGCATAGATGAGTGACAACATATTAAATAAATAACATATACATATTAACCAAGCTACAGCGACATTGTTATTGTGGGAACTAACACCAAAGAACTACTTTTTGGGTATCCCCTAGGATTTTTTGAAGCTGTGGTGGTGGGCTGTACCCTGCTTCTCACCCGAAGTCAGCTGGTATAGGCTCCAGGACACGCTGCGACCCTAATGAGGATACGTGGAATAGAATATGGATGCATGGATGGATGCTCTCTTTTTACGACACAGGCTGGATGACAAGAGGGTTCACTCTGCACTGTGGTGAAGTTAGTTTCATGTTGGATGTTGGTCGCTGTTTATTTAGTTGGATAGTCGGATATTCAGTTAGTTGAATATAGAGTTGGATATTCGGGTCTGTAGCAACAGCTGTAGTTCCCCCCCTCCCTGTACCTGGACTGCTCTCTAGTGGTGCAGACAATACATTCTAAATCAAACAATGAATTGATACTGTATATGACCATCTCAAATGATTAGTCCTACTCTAAAAATATTTTTCACACCCATTGTTTCCAATTTGATCTCTTATTGGATTTTATAGGAGTTTTTAATTTAAAAGATAGTTTCATAGCTTGCAGGTTACATCACCTAGGCACTCCAAATCACTTAGTAGTACATGTACACTTCTTTGTTTCAAAATTTAAGTTTTATATTAATTTTTAATATGAAAAATCATGGATTTTGGTCTGTAGCTTCAAGCACATATGACTAAGGTACTTGAAACCACTTCATATTAGAAATACCAGTCTAATAGCCAGGTTAGTCTTAACACAAGTTAGCGTTGCAAATTAAAATGACGGCACAAAAGCAAAGGTTTCTAAGACAAATGCTACAGCCCGCCTGCAGAGATATTTCGAATACAATCAGAATCAGAATCAGAAAAACCTTATTGCCATTGTAAGTGAACAATTCACGAACTAGGAACTTTCTTTGGCGACTCAGTGCGACGTAGAATCCTAAATAATCATAGAGCAATAAATAAACATAGAACTAACACTAAGTAAACATAGAACCCTGAGTAAAAAGGTGAAATCACTGATAAGTAAAGGCATGAGGGTGTTTTTAGTCCAGGTATTATAAGGTGCCAATAGTACTGGTTATAAAGTGAGCATACTGCAAATGTTATAAAGTGTTCATGAGTCCAACAGCAGCAGGAAACACACACCAGTATACACTAGTATATATTTCTCGTTCTTGTGGCGAGAGGTTCTGTTCCGAATGGACCGTAACCTTCTGCCAGAGGGGAGTGGCTCAAATAGTCCAAGTCCAGGGTGGGAAGAGTCAGCAAGTATCCAGCCTGCTCGCCTCCGAGTTCTGGAAACGTACAGGTCCTGGAGAGATGGAAGGCTGCGGGCGATCACTTTCTCAACGGAGCGCACGATGCGCTGCTGTCTGTGTTTGTCCCTGGCAGTGGCACCAGCGAACCACACTATGATTGAGGAGGTGAGAATGGACTCAATAATGGCCGTGTAGAATTGCACCATCGTCTGGAGAGGCAGCTTGGCTTTCCTCAGCTGCCTCAGGAAGTACATTTTCTGCTGACCCTTCTTGATGAGGGAGCTGATGGTCTGCTCCCACCTGAGGTTGTGGTTGATGTTAGTGCCCAGGAAGCGGAAAGAGTCCATAGTTATGATGTGGGAGTCTGTCAAGACGAGGGGGGACTGGGGGGCTTTGACTTTTCTGAAGTCCATGAGCTCCAGGTTGTTGCAGCTCCAACAGGACACCAGCCGGTCCACCTCCTTCCTGTAGGCAGACTCATCACCGTCCGAGATGAGCCCGATGAGGGTGGTGTCATCCGCAAACTTAATCAGCTTCACCGAGTTGTGGCTGGAGGTGCAGCAGTTGGTGTACAGGGAGAAGAGCAGGGGGGGAAAGTATACAGCCCTGTGGGGATCCTGTGCTGATAGTCTGAGTGTCCGTGACATTCTTCCCCAGCCACACGCGCTGCCTCTGGTCTGTCAGGAAGGTGGAGTCAGGCACGTTGAGCCGGGCGAGCTTGTACTGGAGCAGAGCAGGGAGGATGGTTTTGAACGCAGAGCTGAAGTCCACAAACAGGATCCTGGCAGAATGAACAGGGTGAGTGCATGAACACTGACAAACCGATACAGTATGTAACTATTGTAGTGACGATAAAAAAGGGGAATATTAGCAACTTGCATTCGCACCTCAAACACAACCATCCAGTTTTCCCACCTTAGGGGGGAAAAAAAACTACTGCTGGATGTGCAACATAGAAAATGTAACTGACCCTTAATTTCAAAAGATTAGATTATTTTTGTTATGTTTAATTGCCAACAGTGGTTAATTTATTTCATGTTTTTTATGTTTATTGTTAACATAGTTAACTTATGTTTACATTTGTATTATAATTAAGAGAGTATTTCTATAGTCATAGTGGCTTGCGGGACTCCCGAAGCAGCTGACAGGTACCGGCAGGCCAAGCGGCACGCGGCTTCAGCGGTGGTCGAGGCAAAAACTCGGGTGTGGGAGGAGTTCGGTGAGGCTATGGAGCACGACTTTCGGTCTGCCTCAAAGAGGTTCTGGCAAACCGTCCGACACCTCAGAAAGGGGAAGCAGCCCCTGGTTCACACTGTTTACAGTGCGGACGGGGGCTTGCTGACCACGACTGTGGATATAGTTGGTCGGTGGAAGAACTACTTCGAGGCCCTTCTCAATCCCACTGACATGCCTTCCATAGAGGAAGCAGAGTCTGAGGATACGTACGTGGACAGTTCTATCACCGTGGCTGAGGTAATTGGGGTAGTCAAATCACTCCCCAGTGGCAAGGCTCCGGGGGTAGACGAGTTCCGCTCAGAATTTCTCAAGGCTCTGGATGTTGGAGGACTGTGTTGGTTGACACGCCTCTACAACATTGCATGGAAGTCAGGAACAGTACCTCTGGACTGGCAGACCGGGGTGGTGGTCCCCATTTTTAAAAAGGGTGACCGGAGGGTGTGTTCCAACTATAGGGGGATCACACTCCTCAGCCTTCCTGGGAAAGTCTACTCCAGGGTGCTGGAGAGAAGGGTACGACCGTTAGTCGAACCTCGGTTAGAGGAGCTGCAATGTGGTTTTCGTCCCGGTCGCGGAACACTGGACCAGCTCTACACCCTTGCAAGGGTACTCGAGGGTATGTGGGAGTTTGCCCAACCAGTCTACATGTGCTTTGTAGACCTGGAAAAGGCATTCGACCGTGTCCCTCGTGGTGTCCTGTGGGGGGTGCTCCGGGAGTACGGGATTGATGGTCCGCTTCTACGTGCCATTCGGTCCTTGTACAATCGAAGCAGGAGCCTGGTTCGCATTGCCAGCAGTAAGTCGAGCTTGTTTCCGGTGAACGTTGGCCTCCGCCAAGGCTGCCCTTTGTCACCGATTCTGTTCATAATCTTCATGGACAGAATTTCTAGGCGCAGTCAAGGTGTTGAGGGAGTCCAGCTTGGTGACCTTAGGATCTCGTCTCTGCTATTTGCAGACGATGTGGTCCTTATGGCCTCATCAGGCTGTGACCTTCAGCGTTTACTGGAGCGGTTTGCAGCTGAGTGTGAAGCTTCTGGGATGAGACTCAGCACCTCCAAATCCGAGGCCATGGTTCTCAGTCGGAAACGGGTGGACTGTACCCTCCGGGTTGGGAGTGAGGTCTTGCCTCAGGTGGAGGAGTTCAAGTATCTCGGGTTCTTGTTCACGAGTGAGGGAAGGTTGGAGCGTGAGATCGACAGACGGATCGGTGCAGCATCTGCAGTAATGCGGTCGCTGTACCGGACCGTCGTGGTGAAGAGAGAGCTGAGCCGGAAGGCAAAGCTCTCTGTTTATCGATCGATCTACGTTTCCACCCTCACCTATGGTCATGAGTTATGGGTCATAAACGAAAGAATGAGATCGCGGATACAAGCGGCGGAAATGAGTTTCCTTCGTAGGGTGGCTGGACTCACCCTAAGAGATAGGGTGAGGAGCTCGGCCATCTGGGAGGAGCTCAGAGTAGAGCCGCTGCTCCTTCACATTGAAAGGAGCCAGTTGAGGTGGCTTGGGCATCTAGTCCGAATGCCTCCCGGGCGCCTCCCTGGTGAGGTGTTTCGGGCATGCCCAGTCAGGAGAAGGCCCCCGGGAAGACCTAGGACACGCTGGAGGGACTTTGTCTTACAGCTGGCCTGGGAACGCCTTGGTGTCCTCCCGATGGAGCTGGAAGAGGTCGCTAGGGACCGGGAAGTCTGGACTTCCCTACTGAAGCTGCTGCCCCCGCGACCCGGATAAGCGGTGGAAAATGGATGGATGGATGGATGGAGAGTATTTCTATAGGCAATTGACAGTATTTTACAGTTTCCCCTGGATTTCACTTTCTTTACCTCAGTTGCAGCTGCTGGTCAATCCAGGAGGGGAAGCTTGTTTTTTTCTGGCCAACATCATAAAAATGTTTGTTTATTTATATGTAAATTCAACTCTCTGTTCTTAGTCGTTTTTTAACAAAGACATAGTCTATGGGGATTGGTAAAGTCTTCAGATAAGTTCAGAACAACGAATTGAAAAACTTGGGAAAATGCAGATTCGCTCATTTCACAGTCAACCAAAAAGGGATTCCGCCTCAGATCATCCAATCATCATGCAGAAGCCGAGCAGTTGGACCTGCCCACTGCTCCGGAGACTCCCAGAGATGCTGAGCATCCAATGGGCAGGACAACCTACTCTACACTTCCCCGTCAAAGTCAGTAGACGCTCAGCGTCGGACTATGCAAGGTTTTTTTTAAATGCTGTGATGAAAGTGAAGGAATCGTGTCACTACATATTTTACTGCGTATTTTGGAGATTTAGGGGAAGCAGTCTTAGAGCAATCGCCACTGCCCAGAAAGATTTTTGGTTGGAACATTTCATTTAAGAACACCTGCGATTATCATTACTCTAATTGCCCATTTTGTCCCCTGAATACAGGGCAAAAAAAATTAATTTAGGCTATTGAGTTGCCACCGTAGTGTTGATTTGATTGAGTCGTCGGACTTAGAAGGTCTACAGTAATTGCATTTACAAATCGTCACACGCACACATACACACATACCTCCTGACGGAGTTAGCAATCTAGTGCTATTCACCCCCCACTGCTGCCACTGCGGGTATTTTTCCTCCTTTTCTCCAGCAGCCACAGTTCCTTGCTCGCCTCATCAGTCACTTCCTTCTTCCATTCCGTCTGCAAGCTTTGGCCCTGCTGCTATTTACAAAGATAAATGCTTAATGGGTCTCTTTGTGCTATCGACGGCCACTCAGCCAGCAGATAAATAATTATTTTTTCCTTTCGTTTCTTTTATCGCGAGCTTGCCTGCAATTGTGGCAAGTTACAGTAATGGATGACCTTTTGCTTCAGTTGTCTCCTGTCAGTCATCTGACTAATTTAACCGAGAGATGTAGCTGGTGCTCGTGTGGGTGGTGGAATTGTGGATGTTTGGGTGTTGACAGATAAATGGGTGCATAATGCTAATAGATAAAGAGGATGAGGCAGGCATCAGAATGGGAAAGAGTCCATATACTGTATCGCTCCCCAACTCTTTTTCTCTCGTGACATGTGGGCTGACCCTCTATGACCGCACAGATCCCTTCCATCTTTAGCTGTGTATTTTTATTCCTTGGCATCTCTGTGTAGATAGGCCATTGGGTTCCTGTCTACCGAGGCAGCTGGCCGGCATGAAGGATAAGTAGATTCAATCGGGCGTTGCAAATCAACTTTTCCACCAGCATCCTGGGAAGACCTGATAATACAGGTTTCTAATATCGGGCCTGTCTGGGAGAAAGAGAGTGAAAAAGTAGGAGGGGGAATGGAGGGCATTGGAGGAAAGAAAGCAATGAACACATTGATTTGATGCAGCTCATGGTTAGTTGATAAGCACCCTGGTGTCCAGCTCAAAAATGAAATAGATTTGGTCTTTTCTTCTGGTGTCCGGCCCATCACAGTTTGGATGTGAATCAGAGGCATCAGCCAGGCAATATTAGTAAGGGTTCCACTATGTGGCTCTCCACCTGTCAACTTCCATTCGCTTCCCATTCTGAAACATTTGATTATAAGCTGACCTGCCAGATGGTTAGTTTCATGCAGTCATGCATGTGTGAGAGACACCAAATGTGTTTGTGGAAAATATTTTAAAATCACAGTGAAATACATCACAACAGATGTGAACCCAAGCATTGGAGTTCATTGCAACTAAGGCTAGAATGGCACTATTTAGCCAAGTGACTAATTATATGACAGTTTTTCATATACAGTGGATCCCCACACAGTTTTTTTTACCCAAAATGTGTTTTTCCTTTCAAAAATATGGAATTTTTGCAGCAGGAAAAGCACCTAATTTGACCAAAAATCACTAGTCATTTTTAAATAAGCTTGTCTTCTTCCCACTAAGCTTGTGTTTGTCCCACTCCTTTTCGAGACGGATTGTTCCTGTTTATAGGTGTATGTTCATTATGTTCTGTCCTGTGTATTTTGTGTGGCTCAAAATAAAATAAAAAAATAAAACATTAAAAAAATAAAAATAAATATGTGATAATATAGGTAAAATATACTGCATACTGTCACGATTCATTTTGCGGATGACACCACCCTCATCGGGCTCATCTCAGACAGTGATGAGTCTGCTTACAGGAAGGAGGTGGACCGGCTGGTGTCGTGGTGCAGCTGCAACAACCTGGAGCTCAATGCTCAGAAGACAGTGGAGATGATCGTGGACTTC
>QODF01000474.1:182796-321268 GCA_024372805.1 Oostethus manadensis
GGAAGCAGTGCACAGTCAACACCGTGTATGGTGGGGACGGTGTGCTGCTGAACTCGACTCGAGATGTTGTGGACCAGTGGAGGGAATACTTTGAAGACCTCCTTAATCCCACTGACACGCCTTCCAACATGGAAGCAGTGCCTGGGGACTCTGAGTCGGGTTCGCCTATCTCTGGGGCTGAGGTCACCGAGGTGGTCAAAAAGCTCCTTGGTGGCAAGGCCCCGGGGGTGGATGAGATCCGCCTGGAGTTCCTTAAGGCCCTGAATGCTGTGGGCGTGTCTTGGTTGACACGACTCTGCAGCATTGCGTGGACGTCGGTGTCGGTGCCCCTGGACTGGCAGACCGGGGTAGTGGTCCTGCTGTTCAAGAAGGGGGACCGGAGGGTGTGTTCTATCGTGTACTATCGTGGGATTACACTCCTCAGCCTTCCCGGTAAGGTCTATTCAGGGGTTCTTGAGAGGAGGATCCGCCGGATAGTCAAATCTCAGAGTCAGGAGGAGCAGTGTGGTTTTCGTCCTGGTCGTGAAACTGTGGACCAACTCTATACTCTCGGCGGGGTCCAAACCAAACCGCTCCAGTAAACGCTGAAGGTCACAGCCTGATGAACCTATCAGGACCACATTGTCTGCAAATAGCGGAGATGAGATCCTAAGGTCGCCAAGCTGGACTCCATCAATGCCTTGACTCCATCTAGAAATTCTGTCCATGAAGGTTATAAACAGAATCGGTGACAAAGGGCAGCCTTGGCGGAGGCCAACGTTCACTGGAAACAAGCTCAACTTACTGCTTCGATTGTACAAGGACCGAATGGCACGTAGTAGCGGACCACCAATCCCGTACTCCTGGAGCACCGCCCAAAGGACACCACGAGGGACACGGTCAAATGCCTTTTCCAAGTCTACAAAGCACATGTAGACAGGTTGAGAAAACTCCCACATACCCTCCAGTACCCTTGCAAAGGTGTAGAGCTGGTCCAGTGTTCCGCGACCGAGACGAAAACCACATTGCAACTCCTGTATCTGTA
Source organism: Oostethus manadensis (assembly GCA_024372805.1). Taxonomy (NCBI): domain Eukaryota; kingdom Metazoa; phylum Chordata; class Actinopteri; order Syngnathiformes; family Syngnathidae; genus Oostethus; species Oostethus manadensis. The sequence goes on from QODF01000474.1 coordinate 183,821, forward strand.
ACGTGTAACTGTAAGGCCAATTGGGCGGTGGTCGAGGGCGGGTGTCCGAGCGACCTGGTCTTCGGGGGCCAAATCTGATTATTGGGACATGGAATGTGCAGGTACTATTTATATTTTTAACATACGTAGTAGTTTAGTAGTAGTTTAGTAGTTTATTCGGTCATTTCAAACTAAATGCACCCCATCAAATACATGTATACATACATAATAATCCTCTCATGACTGAAAGGGTTTAGGCTGAAGTAACAGATACTTATTACGCCTAACCCTGTTTAAACTATAAGAAAATCCCAAGATAATACAGCGTATTAACAGACATATGCAATTTTACAATGTACAAACTAATATATGTAAAAAAACAAAAAACAAAACAGCAGCAACAAAAAATAAATAGAATAAATAACACAATAATGTGCCGGGTCATTCAGAACCCCTATAACTTTCAATCTTTTATACAGACCTTTAAAAGCTACAATTGTATTGGATCTTTTTAATGCATCAGCGAGGTTATTCCATATACAAACTCCTCTAACAGAAATACAATTCCATTTTTTATTTGTTCTAGTTTTAGTTTTTTTAAATATACCTGTTCCTCTGAGGCAGTATTGACTCTCTCTAAGTTCAAATAAGGTTTGTAGACATGGCGGAAGCAGGTGCTTAGATGCCTTATACATCACAGTAGCAGTACACAAATCAACCAGATCGAAAAATTTTACAAGTTTTAGCTCAGTAAAAATTGGATTTGTTGGCGCACAGTAGTCTGCGTGCTTAATAATTCTGACTGCTTTCTTTTGAAGTAGAAAAATATCATTTATGTTAGATTTATAGGTGTTTCCCCATATTTCCACACAATAGCTCAAATATGGAAGAAACAAACTATTATATAGAATATAGCGAGAACTTTGATTCAATAATCTTTTTGTTTTACTCATTATAGCAATAATTTTGGCTAACTTATGCCGAAGTATACTAATGTGCACTTTCCAATTTAAATGTTCGTCAATACTAATACCTAAAAATTTTATAGCAGCCACCCTTTCAACTTCAATATTATCTAATTTTATTTTTACTACGCTGTCAATTTTTCTATTGCCAAAAATGATGTATTTAGTTTTATTCAGATTAACTGAAAGTTTATTAACGTCAAACCAATATTTGATTTTACTAAGATCATTTTCTACAATGCGCAAAAGTAGTGGAAGGTCCTTCCCAGAGCAATAGAGACTAGTGTCGTCAGCAAAAAGAATACAGCTCATTTCATCCATTACCTCACAGACGTCATTAATATACATAATAAATAATTTGGGCCCCAAGACAGAGCCCTGTGGGACACCATGTGTCAGGGTTCTATTGTCAGAGTTTACATTATCAATATGAACAAACTGATATCGGTCCACAAAATAACTTTTAAGCCAAGTGAGGGCAACTCCTCTGATACCATATTTTTTCATTTTATTTAAAAGTAACGTATGATCAATGGTATCAAAGGCCTTGCTTAAATCGATAAAAACACTTGCTGTATATTCCTTTTTGTCCATGGCTGTTGATATTTTCTCCACAAGCTCCATAACAGCCATTGAAGTAGACCTTTTAGATCTAAAGCCATATTGATGATCACTGAGCAGATTGTACTTACTGACAAATTTATCAAGACGAATTACAAAGAGTTTCTCCAAAATTTTAGAAAATTGTGGTAGGAGAGATATAGGTCTGTAGTTAGTAAACAGATGTCTGTCGCCACTTTTGAAGATGGGAATTACTTTTGCTATTTTCATTTTACATGGGAAGATTCCTGTTAAAAAAGATTGGTTACAGATGTATGCTAGTGGTTCGGCAATACAATGAATTATATTCTTTACCAATTCCATGTCAATATCAAAACAATCAATTGACCGTTTTTTTTTTAATTTATTAACAATTTCAATAATTTCTTTTTCATCTGTACCACACATGAACATTGAATTTGGATTAGACTGTATATTTTCCCAAACTACTTCATGTGAATTTTTTGGATCTATTATTTGATTAGCAAGTGACGGTCCAACGTTTACAAAAAAATCATTTAATGCATTAGCAATTTCAGTTGTCGAACTTAAAGTCACGTCATCCTTCACAAAATAATTTGGAAATATTTGTCTCTTCTTTCCTTCCTTAATGATGCCATTTAATATTCTCCATGTCCCTTGAATATTATTTCTTTGCTTTTCTAATAATGTATGATAATAATGCCTCTCATTAGATCTAATTATATTTGTCAACTTGTTTTTATATGTCTTGTATCTATGTTCTGTTTCTTTTGTTCTATGTAACACAAATGACCTATACAACAGATTTTTCTTTTTACATGCCTTAACAATTCCATTCGTAATCCAAGGCCTATCAGATTTATTTGTATGTACAATTATACGTCTTAGAGGACAATGCTTATAATAAGCTGTAATTAAAGTAAACAAAAATGCATCAAAAGCCTTATTAGGGTCAACAGAGGCATAAACCTCATCCCATGTTTGTATGCTCAAATCTTCTTTTAGAGCAGCAATTGCGTTAGGTGTTCTAATTCTCCTCATTATATAATCTTTGGCTGCAGATGTTTTAGATTTAACATTTTGGAGGAGCTGATGGAAAATACCAAATACAGGAAAATGATCGCTTATATCATTGATAAGTAGTCCAGCTGTAATTTGACTACCCAGTTGATTTGTAAAAATATTATCTATCAGTGTAGCTGTGTCATTGGTGATTCTTGTTGGTTTTATAATAAGTGGAAGAAAACTGTTACTGTAAATAGATGATATAAAATCTATTGTTTTAGAATCTGTTTGAGGATTTAAAAGGTCAATATTGAAATCGCCGCATACAATGTGAACTTTGCTTGGACTTGCAAACATAACATCAATCATTTGATGAAATTTATCAAGACATGATCCAGGAGTTCTATAACAACAGCTAACAATAATATTTCTGGCTTTCTCTAAATTGATTTCAACAGTCAAGCACTCCATGACTTCATCTATGACTACGGTTTTACTATTAACAACATTGCATCTCAAATCATCATCGACATCCAAAGCCACTCCACCACCTTCTCTATTATTCCTGTTTAATGTAAACATCTCGTATCCTTCCATTTGGACATCACAACACTTGTCAGCATCCAGCCAGGTCTCAGACGCCGCAATGACACTAAACTTCTTAAACTGACTCTTTTATACTCTTATAGTTTGTATATAAACTTTTACTATTCAAATGTATTACTCTAAAGGCACCATCCATATTGAGACCCTTAAATTGTTCATCAGTATAATACCTACAATCATAAGTAGTATAGTTTTGAAAAAAATGTTCGTCCGGATCTATATCATATCCAAATTCATTTAATTTATAGTCCAGGGTGTCATGTGTCATTACCTGTTTGTGTTCAAACTTTTTATAGAGTTCATTATTATCATGATTTACAGTCTGGTCTAATTCACTATCCCCTATTCCTCCGAGTATATCCAGAAACTCATTTTTATTTAGAGTCATCTGTTGTTTCTGTCCAGCCTGATATCGCACACACATTTGGTATCCATAAAGTCCTTTGTTAAATTCCATAGAGTAAGACAGTACTATATGTGTCCCATGTCCAAAACTAAACCTCCCGTGACTTGCATAGATCCTGCCGTTTCTTCCAAAGTCTCTGTCTCCAAAATCATGATTATCCCAGGGCTGTTTCCACTGTTCAAAAAATATGAAAATATGATCTGTCCACCAATCACCCGTTGTCTATCAGCCATGTCACTGGCTATTTCCACACAAGGCCAGTAGAATCCATTCCTTCCACTAACCACAACAACGTTCAAACACGTCTTGGTTATAGTCATGTCATCGAAAGTTTTATTTGAACTGGTCCAGATGGTTTGCATTTCTCACCAGTAAAACTTTTGCTTGTTCTGCAGATGATCCGTTGAGTTGTATGAACACCTTCCAGTTCCTCGTCCACGTAGCTCTGATCTTGCCGTTCCTTCTCATGATGCGAGCTTCTCGGGCAATATCCGCCGTCTTTTTTGTGAGATGTTCATTCACATACACATCAGATCCCTTCAGTTTTCTACCTGTCGCAGAAGATCGGCTTTATATTTACGATGAACAAAACGCAAAAAAATAGCGGGCTTAGTCTTGTCCCTTCGCGGCATCGTGTGACATGCTACTATGTTTCTTTCATCCAGATGGATATCTTTTCCTTCAAAGATGTGTCCTTCATGGAATGTGCAGGTACTATTTCTATTTTTAACATACGTAACAGTAATAAACTTTGTTGTATTTCTAATAATAAATCCTATCTAAATGATTCCATAAGGCTGTTAGAGAGTCCACACAACATACTACTCCATCTGTTTTTTTTTCTTCTATGCATTGTAGGCCAGTGATAATTGCCATAATTTCTGCTGTATAGACTGAAAGTTGATTTGGTCATTTTTTTTCCAAAGGTGTAATTTACTGAAAGCGGCAAAGTGTTGCTGCTGGGCAGACTTTCTTCATTTGCTCTGTGATGGGGGATGGAGCTTTCCAGGAGTATGCAGTAAAATGCTGCTGACTTTGGGGTTACAAATACATTAGTATATTATTTGGATATAGAGTATTTTATGGGGAAGTTAGCAAACATGACTGTCTGCATAAGATCACTATTTCTAAAGAGCGTTAGAGCCTAACATTTGTATAAAAAGTGGACCTAGCCCAGTAGCTGGAGATGTATTGCACTTATTGCCCATTCTTAGTTTAGCCCATCTACTGCCCACCTACTACCCACCTACTGCCCATGTGGGGCCCATCAACAAAACCCACTCCAAGCCCATGCCCATCTGAAGCCCGACTAGCCTAAGTGAGGCCCATGTGGGCCCAACCGGATGTGTTTGCAGGGAGTATTTTATAATTACATTGATACCCTAGTGAGGACAAGCCGCATAGAAAATGGATGGGTTTGACTTGGCTAAAATAATTGTGATGAGAGGTTTTACATGCACTTGTCTTCCTATTGGAAGACTTTTTACAACGTCTCAGCCACCATTCATCGAACATGTATTAGTGGATTGGAAAGAGTCTGTTAAGTGTGTCCATTCTGAGCATGGTATGACAGTGATGATGCTGCACGACTCTGACCTTTCTGGCCAATACCGGTGACAACGAAACCAGGCAGTGCTAAAGAGACACTGACATGGGAGCCAGGGGTGGCAAGCAATTATTCTCCCTAGTGGATGTATACAGTAGGAGCATGGGTATGCAGCATGAAATAAGTGCCAAATATAGTCAAATGGAAATAAAATGTAGTAAGGATTATGTTCTAATTCTATACCGTATACTGTGATGTCATCATATGTTGTCATATGATGACATCACAGTATTAGAGAAACACACAAAACCTAACTAACATTCTTTGAGCTTAGAGAATGAAATGTCCTAACAGAGCCTGACACAGGTGACTAAGACGGAGTTCATTTAGGACTTCTGATCTCGGAATAGCCGGCTCCCAAGGTTGCGTCATGTGACCCTTTTATTGACGCTGATGTCAGCTGGTCTGGTTAAAGTCAGGCTTCAACCATAAGCAAGCTTGACTTGTTGCCACACTACTGAAAATGTCCCAGGAGTTGTTGTATTCCCCATCACACATGTGAACTACACACCTTGATCACTTCCATAAACTATAACATGAAATAAAACAAGGCATTGTGGTTTTGTCTTTTCAATTATTGTCTTCCTGATTAACTGGTCTGCAAATGTAAAGAGCTGCTCATCCACAACTGATTCACTGCAACATTTCAGGTGAGGTGACTTTGAGAGAAGTGTCAGTAAATCAATTAAGCCCTCAAGTCGATAAATTATCTGGCAGAAGATAATAGGAAGTCCTGTACAGTGCCGCTTCCTATACTCCTGAATTTGACTTTGACAGATTGATGGCAAATGCCGTAAATGCATATTTGCCTTGTTCATTTGTTGGTTGTTTCTCACTCAATATATTTAAGGTCATTAAAATCCCTGCACTTTGGAAATGATGGATGCTCGACTACAATTACGTGGCACTGCATCAAGTATGACCGTGAATAATTACACACCGCATTTCCACCGCCAACAAGATTTTATGAGACACTATGGTAAAAATTGAGCATAATGACTCGTCATATCATTGCAATCTTTATACAGTATTTCATAAAATGAGATTAGCCATCACATTTCAGCAACCATTTTATTATACAGCAGTGGTTCCCATACTTTACACAGTCCTATACCCCTTCAGACAGTGCAATTAAAGTCATGTACCCCCTACTCCCACACACACACAAAACATAAACCACAACTTTGTGGTTTGAATTTTGCGGCTTCCCAGTTGTTCAAAAATATATCAATTAATAAATCGTGAAATTGTATGTATGTTTTGCCCAAGTATATAAATGGCTAAATGAACTATTGCCATTGGAGCACACTAGCCCTCAACTCACAACTAACGACATTTACATAGCATTTAATCACAGCGTTAGTATTTGTGGACAAGTATGAGGTGAAAAGAAGAAAAGAAAATACATGTCTGTCAGTGCAGTGTCGGAGAAAGTCATACCAATAAATCACAATCAGTGTCACACGGCATACAACTCTGGTGCAGTCAAGGGCCAAGAAACAAAGTAGACACAATGCCTGGAAAAGACACATTAAAGAAAATAAACATGTAAAGTTATGGGCTTTTTAAAATACTAATATGTTAGACACCTTATGTTCCTCCACCGTCCTTCAGCTTCAAAAAGCCCCACAGGTGCTCAATTGGGTTCTCAAGTATATGGATCATGATGTGCTTCAGAATGTCACAGCACATCTTTAAATTCACATGTACCTCAAACTTAAAGCGTAGCGCCCCAGTGTCAGCAGCACTCATACATCCCCATACATCCTGAGACCTACACCATGCTTAATTGCTTTTATTTGAGTGGAGGTCTTTATATATGCATGGAATTGAAGAAGACCAGTGTAAGTAAATTGCGAAAGTAAGAAGAGGCTAGATAAGTACTTTGGGTCTGAAGCATTTTCATAAAACCAATACCTACAACTATTTCAGTGTTTTTTTTATGTGTATCAGCATTAGTGTAAATGTTTGCCACTCAAGATGGAGATGGATTTGACACAAGCTGTCTTTTCCGCTCTCTGCGTCAGCGCTTCAAATAAAATTCTTCCATCCAATTCTACACCGGCCACCAGAGATGGGAGACTTGAGTCACATGAATTGACTCGAGTCAGACTCGAGTCGCAATTTTTATGACTGGTTTAGGACAGTGCGCAGTCAACACCATGTATGGTGGGGACGGTGTGCTGCTGAACTCGACTCAAGATGTTGTGGACCGGTGGAGGGAATACTTTGAAGACCTCCTCAATCCCACCGACACGCCTTTCGACATGGAAGCAGTGCCTGGGAGCTTTGAGGTGGGTTCGTCTATCTATGGGGCTGAGGTCACTGAGGTGGTCAAAAAGCTCCTTGGTGGCAAGGCCCCGGGGGTGGATGAGATCCGCCCATAGATCCTTAAGACCCTGAATGCTGTGAGAGTGTCTTGGTTGACACGACTCTGCAGCATCGCGTGGACGTCTGGGTTGGTGCCCCTGGACTGGCAGACCGGGGTGGTGGTCCCGCTTTTCAAGAAGGGGGACCGGAGGGTGTGTTCTAACTATCGTGGGATCACACTCCTCAGCCTTCCCGGTCAGGTCTATTCCGGGGTTCTGGAGAGGAGGATCCGCCGGATTGTCGAATCTCGGATTCAGGAGGAGCAGTGGGGTTTCCGTCCTGGTCGTAGAACTGTGGACCAACTCTATACTCTCGGCAGGGTCCTTGAGGGTGCATGCGAGTTTGCCCAACCAGTCTACGTGTGTTTTGTGGACTTGGAGAAGGCATTCGACCCGACCGTGTTCCTCGGGGAATACTGTTGGAAGTGCTCCGGGAATATGGGGTATCAAACAACCTAATCCAGGCGGTTCGTTCCCTGTGTGACCGGTGTCAGAGTCTGGTTCGCGTTACTGGCAATAAGTCGGACCCGTTTCCAGTGAGGGTTGGACTCCGCCAGTGCTGCCCTCTGTAAACCAATTCTGTTCATTACTTTCATGGACAGAATTTCTAGGCGCAGCCAGGGCGTTGAGGGGTTTCGGTTTGGTGGCCGCATGATTCCATCTCCGCTTTTTGCAGATGATGTGGTCCTGTTGGCTTCATCGAGCAGTGACTTTCAGCTCTCACTGGATCGATTTACAGCTGAGTGTGAAGCGGCTGGGATGAGAATCAGGACCTCCAAGTCCGAGTCCATGGTTCTCTCCCAGGAAAGGGTGAAGTACCATCTCCGGGTCGGGGATGAGGTCCTGCCCCAAGTGGAGGAGTTTATGTACCTTGGGGTCTTGTTCACGAGCGATGGAAGGATGGAACGCGAGATGGACAGGCAAATTGGTGCAGCATCTGCAGTGATGCGGACTCTGCACCGGTCTGTCGTGGTGAAGACAGAGCTGAGCCAAAAGGCAAAGCTCTCAATTTACCGGTCGATCTACGTTTCTAGCCTCACCTATGTTCATGAGCTTTGGGTAGTGACTAAAAGGACAAGATCACAGGTACAAGCGGCCGAAATGAGTTTTCTGCGCAGGGTTGCTTGGCTTTGCCTTAGAGATAGGGTGAGAAGCACTGTCATCCGAAGAGACTCGGAGTAGAACCGCTGCTCCTCCGCATTGAGAGGAGCCAGATGAGGTGGCTCGGGCATCTGGTTAGGATGCCTCCCGAACGCCTTCCTGGGGAGGTGTTCAGGGTGCGTCCAACCGGTAGGAAGACCCAGGACACGTTGGAGAGACTATGTCTCTCAGCTGGCTTGGGAACACCTCGGCATCCGCTGGGAAGAGCTGGACGAAGTGGCCGGGGAGAGGGACGTCTGGGCTTCCATGCTTAGGTTGCTGCCCCCGCGACCCGACCTCGGATAAGCGGAGGAAAATGGATGGATGGACTTGTTTGACAAATGTTCCAAAAAGACTCGACTTGACTTTGACTTGATGTTCTTGACTTTAGACCTAACTCGGAGTTGAGCTAATTGACTTGAAATTACTTGTTTTTGGTTTAACGCTTTGTTGTATTTTCTTAATATCCAAAATATACTGTATGACCTGGATGACTATTTTTAAAAACTGCTTTATTTCACGCATGCGCTCACTGTGAAGCTATCTGGCAGAAAACAACTTGCATCAACCGGAAGGAAAAGAAGACACAGAAAGATTTTGTGATTGTTTGTTTATACACCTTTTTTCCAAACAGTGCCCGTAACACGCTAGTCAAACTCAAACATAACAGAAAAGTTGTTTTTTTTTCATCCTCTTCCTGTTGAAGAACCTCAGTTCCCGCTGAAGTTGTGCTGTTGTCCTCACGTAGCAGTCCAGCCTTTTAAAATCAGTTTGAGGAAAAAAGTCGTGATGTAACCTTTGACCCAGGTCAAAGGTCACACAAGTCCCTGTGTTTATAGCTGTCCCAGGCAATGCCTGTCAATGAACCATTAAAATCATCACGATTTCGAGAATTAAGACGGAAATTGACAACAATAATGTATATTTACAAGAAAAGATCGTCATATTACGAAGAGTAAAAACTTAACTTTACAGGAATAAAAGTCGTAACATCCTTTTGTAGGCATTGCCTGAGGCCGCTATAAAACGGGGAGCCGTTAGCTCATGTTAACCTGGTTGTGACCAACTGCTCTGTTTTGCTGTCCCGTTATCCACTTTATTTCTGAGGCCGCTGATGTAAAACGGGTTATGGGTGGAACTTCCGGTACAGCAACCGGAAGTTTTACTGCGCTATTGTTTTCCAATAGAGTTGGCGGTTTTAGCGGTGTATACAAACATTAGAAGCGTGTTTTATTTAATCCTCCCAAATGTACAAAAATGGCCTTGCGCAGAGGTCTATGATCGACTATCTGGTCATATCATCAGACCTACGTCCGCATGTTCTGAACACGCAGGTGAAGAGAGGGGCTCAGCTGTCAACTGATCACCACCTGGTGATGAGTTGGATTAGATGGCGGGGAAGGATGCCGGACAGACTTGGTAGACCCAAACATGTAGTGAGGGTGTACTGGGAACGTCTGGCAGAGTCTCCTGTTTGTCGAGTCTTCAACTCTCATCACCGGCAGAGCTTTGGCTGCATCTCGAGGGAAACCGAGTGGGCCGTATTCCGTGTCTCCATTGCTGAGACAGCCAGTCGTAGTTGCGGCCGCGAGGTGGTCGGCGCCTGTCATGGCAGCAAGACCCAAACCCGATGGTGGACACCGCGGGTTAGGGCTGCCGTCAAGCTGAAGAAGGAGTCCTATCAAGCATGGATGGCTTGCGGGACTCCTGAAGCAGCTGACACGTATAGGCAGGCCAAGCGGCACCCGGGTGTGGGAGGAGTTTGGAGAGGCTATGGAGCACGACTTGTGGTCAGCCTCGAAGAAGTTCTGGCAAATCCTCCGACATCTCAGAAAGGGGAGGCGGCCCTTAGTTCACACTGTTTACAGTGCGGACGAGGGCTTGCTCAACTCGACTGAAGATATTGTTGGTCAGTGGTAGGAATACTTTGAGGCCCTTCACAATCCCAGTGACATACCTTCCGTAGAGGAAGCAGAGTCTAAGGACACGAACGCGAACAGTTCTATCACTGTTGCTGAGGTATTTGGGGTAGGTAAAACACTCCCTAATGGCAAGGCTCCGGGGGTGGACAAGTTTCGCCCTGATTTCCTCAAGGCTGTGGATGTTGGAGGACTGCCTTGGTTGACACGTCTCTTCAACATTGCATGGAAGTCGGGAACAGTACCTCTGGACTGGCAGACCGGATGGTGGTCCCCATTTTTAAAAAGGGTGACCGGAGGGTGTGTTCCAACTATAGGGGGATCACACTCCTCAGCCTCCCTGGGAAAGTCTACTCCAGGGGGCTGGAGAGAAGGATACTACCGTTACTCAAACCTCGGTTACAGGAGTTGCAATGTGGTTTTCATCCCGGTCGCAGAACACTGGACCAGCTCTACACCCTTGCAAGGGTACTTAAGGGTATGTGGGAGTTTGCCCAACTCGTCTACATGTGCTTTGTAGACTTGGAAAAGGTAATCGACCGTGTCCCTCGTGGTTACCTGTGGGGGGTGCTCCAGGAGTACGGGATTGGTGGTCCACTACTACGAGCCATTCGGTCCTTGTACAATCGAAGCAGGAACCTGGTTCGCATTGCCAGCAGTAAGTCGAGCTTGTTTCCGGTGAACGTTGGCCTCCGCCAAGGCTGCCCTTTGTCACCGATTCTGTTCATAATCTTCATGGACAGAATTTCTAGGCGCGCAGTCAAGGCGTTGAGGAAGTCCAGCTTGGTGACCTTAGGATCTCATCTTTTCTATTCGCAGAGAATGTGGTCCTGATGGCTTCATCAGGCTGTGACTTTCAGTGTTTACTGGAGTGGTTTGCAGCTGAGTGTGAAGCTTCTGGGATGAGACTGAGCACTTCCAAATCTGAGGCCATGGTTCTCAGTTGGAAACGGGTGGACTGTACCCTCCGGGTTGGGAGTGAGGTCTTGCCTCAGGTGGAGGGATTTAAGTATCTCGGGGTCTTGTTTACGAGTGAGGGAAGGTTGGAGCGCGATGTCGACAGACATATCGGTGCAGCGTCAGCAGTAATGACATCACTATACCGGACCGTCGTGGTGAAGAGAGAGCTTAGCCAGAAGTCAAGGCTCTCTGTTTACAGGTTGATCTACGTTCCCACCCTCACCTATGGTCATGTGTTATGGGTCATGACCGAAAGAACGAGATCGCGGATACAAGAAGCGGAAATGAGTTTCCTACGTAGGGTGGCTGGACTCACCCTAAGAGTCAGGGTGAGGAGATCGGCCATCTGGGAGGAGCTCAGAGTACAGTCGCTATTTCTTCACATCGAGAAAAGCCCAGTGAAGGTGGCTCGGGCATCTAGTCCGGATGCCTGTTGCCTCCCTGGTGAGGTGTTCCGGGCATGCCGGAACCGGGAAGTCGGGACTTCCCTCCTGAAACTGCTGCCCCCGCGACCCGGACCCGGATAAGCGGAAGAAAATGAAATGAAATTACCACTTTAAATCCCGTAAATTTACAATTTAAAAACTTGTAATAATTTATCTTTTAATCTCGATATCTTAAGTTATCGGGAAAATACATTTTATTATGTATTATTTTATTCATAGATTTTTAACTTAGCTCAGTTTGGCCCTACAAGTTGTTTGTTGTCAAATATGTAATTTTAAAAAGTCTAAAGTTTAACTCTTGATTTTTAAACTTTTAATCTGTAAAACTGGCCTAATTAAAACTTGTTTGACTTGACAACTTCCAGATGAAAAGCAGTGACTCGACTTCCTGGTTTTCAGAAAGATTGACTGGGACTTGGTTGTAACCTGAAGGTAAAGACTTGGTGCTTCCTTGTGACTTGTACATGAGTGACTTACTCCCACCTATGCTGGCCACAGATAGTTATTAAATCAGTTGTTACATAGTTGTTACATCAAAGCAAGCGCACGAGTATTCCCATAATCCAGAGGGGTGGGGTGGATGGTAGCGGAGGGGGAGGCGTCAGACACGGAAGAATTTGCAATAGGGAAGTGGGGTCGGGACCTTCTGCTGCCGCCTGGATAACAAAAGCAGGATTTGTGCTTAGAACAAAGCAGGAGAGGTGGGGCACCTTCGCGTGGCAACGTGTCAACAACATCCTGCAGCAAGCAGACTCAAACACAACGGCTGGAAAATAAACGATTGTTTAGGGAGGGGGGACAACTGCTTTATTCGCGCTTATTGATTCTACATCTGGCGGTGCCTGGTGTCTTGTAAACACGGTGACTACCCACATCGTCTTCTGCTCCGTCTGAGAGAACTTCAATGAAATGCTCAATACGCCGTCCACTAAAGCTTGTCTCACATACTTTGATCTTGGACTCTGAGCAAATTAGGTTGAACAATTTTTGCCAAACATCAAGCGCTTCATTTGTAGAGTTAGACATTCTTCGGTGGGAATATATGCCAGCTTCCAAGGGCATGAAACAAAAAGGATGAGAAGGGAGTTCCTTTGTTGCAAAGGCCACTCGGCTGGGCTTGAGCTCGCTGCGATGCCTTGGAGGAGTCGGCGTGCAGGGCTGCTATTGATCTGTCTGTTGAAAGTTTCTGCTGAGTGATTCTGTGGTTGGAACAGAGATGCATTTTGAAAGGAAAGCTAGAGTCCAGGCTGGATGTGTATCATTATCTATACACACAAACCTAATTATAGTCATTCTGCAATCAAGGAAAAAAAGACTTGGCTTCTTTATTGGTGTTCTGGAAATGTTTTGGACGTTTGAATTGGTGCCCTTACATGTGTGACTGATGGGTGACTTTAATGGGGAAGTGTTGCACGCGGTGAAGTGTTATTTCACATATAGCCTGCAATGCTCTTAACATTGCTTTCTCCTCCCTCTACAAGTGAACAATATTCTTAACAGTCATCCATTGTGGTGCCTATGACAAGAAAATAAGGCATTCCTCTCCGAGTCTATCAGAGAAATGACTTTAGAGGTGTAGCGGGAAGAGGCTCTAGATCGATACGCTTCAAGCAGCCGTCAGTGTTTTTTTTTTTTTTTCCACAACTGCATTTCCACCTTTTTTTTGAGTTGTTTTGACCTTGATCTCCAAGAAGATATGTCTACTCCGCTCACAAGCTTTCAGCACTCTGTGATTATCCGGTACGGCAAGAAAGATAACCTGAGTGGTGTGCCTCTTCCCCCCGTCTCCACAACCACCACCCTTGCGGCCATCACCATTATCTTGCCAATCCACAAGCAGAACAAAATATGTCACCGCGCAGCTAATGCAGACTTTCATTCTGAGAAAACCCCTAATTATTTTTATTCCCTTGCTGTCTAACTCTTCTCGGTTATAATTGTATTTAATTGGGCCGGCGGCGAAAACAAAAAAACATTCATCCGCCAATGTCCTTATGGCCATATTTAAATGTGTTCTTTTCACAGCAAATCAGTATAGCCTGTGGCTGAATGTGGCTGAATTACAACAATTCTGCAAAGATGATTGAGCCATCTTTGGTGGTATGGATGCACCGATCCACAATTTTTCACTTCTGATCCGGTCCTAATACCTGAATTTGGATGTCTGCAGATACTGATACAATTCCAATGTACTATTCCGATACGCCAAAAGAATATCAGCAAATGTAGCTAGGATAATGTCAACGTATGTAGCTGTTAGCACACACACACACACACACACAATCGCACAGCCAGACAGACAGAACTGAACTTTTAACATCAAGCGTGACTTTGGGGTGGGCTACATCATCATTGTTGCTGGTGAGGATGACGAATGCCGTGCATGTGTGGTGACATGTATGTTCGCTGACACTGTTTTGGCTACCTGATACTGTTTTGGCTACTTTAGCTCAGATAAGGCTCGTGAATCGGAAATCTCCGCAGGTGGCATGAGAAATACCGATATTGGATTGAGCTAGGCATTCTACCTCAGACCAAATGAAGGGCATGGCTGCATGATGGGATAATCTACCAAAACAAACATGGAGCCTTGTTTGTTCATAGAGAGGTGCCCACCGAGGCACCATCAGACTGCAACACATGTTTGTGCGGAGCCATTCAAATCATGCAAAAATCAAATGATGTGCCACAGCCGGGGAGCGCTTCCAATGAAAACAGAATGGGGTGCATTAGCATGTTTCAGCTGCGCTTCAATCAAGGTCATCCGTGGTCTCTTTCTGGTCGGCGTGTCCCTCAAAGGAATCAAAGGCAGGCAGAGCATAAAGCAGCAACCTCACATATATTAGATGGTTTAGAAGGAATTGTCTCCATGCACTTGTGGCTTCTTTAAACCTGACTGCTAGTCCAAGCAAAAGGAATCATCTACGCTTACGTTTGGCTGCTGGTCGGACTGACTGGCTGATTGCCGCCTGCATAATGCTTTCAAGGTGGATGGACATATTGGAGTTTTTTTTTTTTTTTGGAGGGGGGGCACTTAATACTCAGGTGGCCCCTTTAGAACCAAAAAATGCAGCCAGAATGGAGCGAAGGGGCTCAACACAAATACTATTTTTTTTCTTACTCCCGGAGAGGCAGTTCATACAAACTGATGTAGGAAAACACAGACATCTTAGTTTTGTCTCTACACCACCTCAACAAACAAACTGTGCAAGTTGTACAAGTAATACCAACAATATCGGTTGTGTTTAGTGCAGACGTGATGGCAGCCGCCACCCAAAATGCATTACATTTTCATTATGGCCTGAGCAATGTGGCACATTGCATGGTGCACTCCTGGTGCACCCCATTTATTCTGAATGAAGAGGCGGCTGCTGCAGTTCAATGACCTCTTATCTGATGGTGTGCTGCTGTCATTGAAGCCATCAGAGTGAAAGGATTAAGCCTGGCTTATATCGATAGAAGTCCTGAATGGACCTAAACACACACCAACGATACACAAGTAATGCTGTGCACACAAACACACACGTAAGACAGCTCGTCCTTCTGAAATACATTAGAGAGGTGTATTAGGTCACAGCTTCTGGGTAGGAAGATATGTTTTCATCTTGTGAGCAGATGAGGAAAAAGAGAACGTCAATAGTGTTACCTCAAGTAGATATTAAACAAATCAGCCTTGTCACCTCTCCATCTCTGGTTGTCCATAATACACAGACATCATGTTAAGAGTGCACCACAGAATATTTACATGATATGCTGGGAAAGAGTGGTTAGAGGACTGCAAAGAATCATTAATCACTACTTTTAATGATCCATAAGACTATTCTACAAATGAATAGTAAATGAAAGTCTTTCCATGTGATGCTGAAATTCTACAATGGAACCTCCAAAATCGAGGCTGGTTAGCTTTAAAGCTGTTATCATTTCATTGCATTTTTTTTCTTTCAAGAAAATAATATAGTTCAAATTGCCATATACAAGATTCCCTCGTTTACTGCGGTTAATTGGTTCTAAACCCGACTGTGATAAGTGAATTTCTGTGAACTAGTATTCCTTATTTAGAAACTGAATATTTTTTTAGTTTGAGCATACAAAATCTGTTTGCAACCTTCTAAATATGCCTTTTTAAAACATTATTAGAGGCCTCTAGACATCCACCCATCCATTTTCTACGCTGGTTATTCGCACAAGGATTGCAAGGGTATGCTGGAGCCTATCCCAGTTGACTTCAGGCGAGAGGTGGCGTATAAATAAAAATGACTTCTATAAATAAAATGACATATTTGCGTAGACATGAATACCTTACAAAATACAATGATTTATGAATTCCTATTTATTTTTTAAAATGTGATAAAAGTGAAGCTGAGAAATTCGAACTGCTGTGTTGCAAGGGATATCTTTAGCCAAATACAGTAAAAGACAGCTCTGAGTATGAGACGACCCCTATTTTTTAGAACAAACCATTTAAATTTATAGTTGTTTTTATTTTCCAGTGAAACAAAGTGGTAGATTGCAAAAAAATAATAAAAAAGTAATATTTCTTAGCTGCTCAACAGTTGTTTGATTGCACTGCTTAATCTGCCATTATCTTAAAATTAGCATCATAACTCCTCTTTATGGCTGCCTCTCTGCAAGTCACTGGTGTGTGTGAGTGGCAGGAGAGGTGTCACAAAAAAGATGAAAGAAAAAGCAAAATACACTTTTGGAATTAATCCCACGGTGTTGAACCCTACACCTAGTCAAACGTGAAAGGATGTAATGCCTCCTTTTTATATTGTGTAACTCAGCACATGCACAGTAGTGTTCCCAAAAAAATAGAAGTGCAATGTGACTCACCAGATGAAATACTGGTATTAGAATATTTGTATTGCTGCATGGCAAACAAATTACCAGTAGGTGCAGTAGATTCTCAGAAAACAAACAAGACCCAGCATTCATGATATGCACGCTCTTAAGTCTGTGCAATTGGCCAATTGGCTGAAAGGGGCGTGTTCCAAAAAAATAGCAAATGTCTGCCGTTGACTTTACAAACATGAGTGTGTAGTTCTTATATATATATATATATATATATATATATTACTTATGCAACATTACTTAGAAGTCTTCAGTACTATACAGATCTTTGCACATTTCACATATACTGTATATATATATATATATATATATACTTGTTGCAAAGTGTCTTATATTTACTTCAGTGCTTGTACTTTAGCTCATTTAACTGTTCCTAATGTGACTTTTAATGGGCTAAATGATCTTGAACGTCGTCATTATTGTGGCCCAATGTGAAATGAATTGATTCCATTTATTTGAGAACACTGGCAACACATCTACTGGCTAAAGTTTGTTGAAGTTGCATTGTTCATCATGCCACTACGAAGGTATTGCTTGTCACTTCTCTCTCCCCTTATTTGAATAAAACCCTATTTCAAGAGAGAAATATTGACTGAGTCGGAACCTGATGGTGTCATAACTAATAACTCAGCATCTTCATTTACCATCCATAATTCACTTCAGCAAGGCACTTACTGTCTTGGAATAAATTGGAATATTTAAGCAAACACATATATGCCTTGTGGCATTTAAATAAGTAATACATCTCCCTCCCAAGTGTTCTCACTTCTGGAGAAAAAAAAGTGCAATCCAGTATACAAGTCTGATGCGCCTGCCCACCAGAAAGAGTGTTTTATTTTTCATGCTTTTACCATCCATTAGCTGTGTTTTGAGGCAGGTTGACACACTTGGAAATACAGTTCTTCCAAATGAAGTCATACTGAACCTTCATCTTGTATGCTTCCAATAGTGCAGGCATTCTTGCATTTGGACTTGGCCTTCCTTTGTGCTGCGTGTGTACGTATGTGGACCTCTGACAAGAGCCTGGGAAAGTATAGGCGTGTTCATATGAAAAGACACCATCGTTTTCTATGGTTTTTTTATGTTATTTAAACCATCACTGTGTTGGCCACATTCCGCATCAAAAACTGAACAAATATAGTCTATAATTCCAATTTATATTAACGTTATTTAAAGTCAGATTTTGGTTAACCTGCATTCATATTGATAATTTCAATTGTAACACAACAACACAACTTGATTTGATTTGATTGGTTGTGATTAAACACGCTAAAACTAATCCAGTGGTTGGGGTGGGGGTGTCTGGAGACATTCAGTTCAGGAGACGAAACGGGACAATACATGAGATTGGGTCTACAAGAGCGAGATAAGACGAGATTTTAACATTACTTTTTAAAAACGTACATTGACAAAATATAAAAGTGTAGGACAATACAGCTATCTGTAATATCTGCCGTCTACTAATGTAATTTTGACTACGTTACACTCTTTTGAGCTCTGTGTGTATGCTTGGGGTGCCACCTCAACTCACCAAGACAATCAGAATCAGAATCAGAAAAACTTGATTGCCATTGTAAGTGAACAATTCACGAACTAGGAACTTTCTTTGGCGACTCAGTGCAAAGTAGAATTCTAAGTAAACATAGAGTATTAAATAAACATAGAACTAACTAAACATAGAACCTGAGTAAAAAGGTGAAATCACTGATAAGTAAAGGCATGAGAGTGTTTTTAGTGCAGGTATTATAAGGTGCCAAAAATACTGGTTATAAAGTGAGCATAGTGCAAATGTTATAAAGTGTTCATGAGTTCAACAGCAGCAGGAAAGAAACTGTTCTTGTGGCGAGAGGTTCTGGTCCGAATGGACCGTAACCTTCTGCCAGAGGGGAGTGACTCAAATAGTCCATGTCCAGGGTGGGAAGGGTCGGCAAGTATCCGGCCTGCTTGCCCCCGAGTTCTGGAGACGTACAGGTCCTGGAGAGATGGAAGGCTGCGGCCGATCACTTTCTCGGCAGAGCGCACGATGCGCTGCAGTCTGTGTTTGTCCCTGGCAGTGGCCCCAGCGAACCACACTGTGATGGAGGAGGTGAGAATGGACTCGATAATGGCCGTGTAGAATTGCACCATCGTCTGGACAGGGAGCTTGGCTTTCCTCAGCTGCCTCAGGAAGTACATCCTCTGCTGAGCCTTCTTGATGATGGAGCTGATGGTCTGCTCCCACTTGAGGTCGTGGGTGATGTTAGTGCCCAGGAAGCGGAAGGAGTCCACAGTTGTGATGGGAGAGTCTGTCAAGACGAGGGGGGCAGGGAGGCTTTGACTTTCCTGAAATCCACAATCATCTCTACTGTTTTTTGAGCATTGAGCTCCAGGTTGTTGCAGCGGCACCACGACACCAGCCGGTCCACCTCCTTCCTCTAAGCAGACTCATCCCCGTCTAAAATGAGCCCGATGAGGGTGGTGTCATCCGCAAACTTAATCAGTTTCACTGAGTCGTGGCCGGAGGTGCAGCTGGTGGTGTACAGGGAGAAGAGCAGGGGGGAAAGTACACAGCCCTGCGGGGATCCCATGCTGATAGTCCGAGTGTCCGAGACATTCTTCACCAGCCGCACGCGCTTCTTCCGGTCCGTCAGGAAGTCAGTGATCCACCTGCAGGTGGAGTCAGGCACGTTGAGCTGGGTGAGCTTGTCCTGGAGCAGAGCTGGGAGGATGGTGTTGAATGCAGAGCTGAAGTCCACAAACAGGATCCTGGTGTAGGTTCCTGGGGAGTCCAGATGCTGCAGGATGTAGTGGAGGGCCAGGTTGATGGCGTCATCTACAGACCGGTTGGCTCTGCAGGCGAACTGCAGAGGGTCCAGGAGCGGGGAGTTAAAGGACTTGAGATGAGGCAGAACCAGGCGCTCAAATGACTTCATGACCACAGATGTCAGTGCCACAGGTCTGTAGTCGTTGAGTCCAGTGATCCTGGGCTTCTTGGGGACGGGAACAATGGTGGACAGCTTGAAGCAGGCTGGGACATGGCATGACTCCAAAGAGAGGGGGGGGGGGGAATTAGGAAAAAAAATAGAAAATTACCAAAAAACATTACAAAAAAAAAAAAGGATAATAAAACCGGACTTCTCCTTCAGATGTTTGTTGTACCTTGATTTAGCCTTCTCCACCTCCTTACTAAATAGCTACTTGCTCTGTCTGTATACGTGAGGGTCGTTGTTCTTGTGGGCCTTTTCTTTCTCTTTCCTTAGCTGTCTCAGTCTGGGTGTGAACCAGGGTTTGTCGTTGTTGAAGGTCACTCTGGTGTAAAATGGGACTATGCTGTCTTCACAGAACTGAATGTATGACGTCACTGTGTCTGTGTATTCGTCCAGGTTATTAGTAGATAATTTGAATAGTTCCCAGTCTGTTGTATCCAAACATGTGCGAAGCTCCTCCACAGCCTCACTTGTCCACTTTTTAGACGTTCTCACAGTAGGTTTGGAGAGCTTCAGTCGTTGTTTGTATGCTGGGATGAGGTGAACCATGGCATGATCAGAAAGGCCTAAAGCAGCACGTGACACACTTGGATAAGCCCCACTGTAGTATAACAATGATCCAACGTCTTATGCTCTCTCGTCGGACATTTAATCAACTGTTTGTACTTTGGCTGCTAATGATACTTCATGACTGACAAATGGGGTCATTTTGGTCATGCCGTTGTTCTATGGAACAAGCATGCCGAGGAGCTGAAACCAATGCACAGAGTGAAATCTATTCCTGCGTGTATGGAGGCGAGAGACAAGGAAAACAGACACATATGCACTTGACACAGAAACTGAATAAGACAGAGCATAGTGGATGCGTTTTGGATATGATGACACTGCAGGTTACGATGATCCCAATTCGGATTGTTTGTTAAAATCCGATCTATGTGGTCATTCATATTACCAAAAAATGGGACTTGGGGCTAAATGTGAACACGATGCGTCTGGGAAGTGATGCACATGCACAAAAGCACATGCACACACTCCTTCTGTTTGTGGCAATTTCAGGGGTTTTGTGCAATGGGAGTCAACATTTTCCTAATTTTCTTTAGAAGAAGGTGGGCAAGACTTTGCCTGAGGCAGTCTATGGACAAATGTTTGCAAATTTCTGTTCCAAGGAGCATATGGGTGGCTGTCAGAGTCAGGAGTGGTGGGCTATTGCCTTGAGCTGCTTTTGGTCTTTTCAAGAAGTACTTTTCTGTTCAACAGTGAGTACCTCTATCCAGGCCACGGTAATCTATGCCTTTCAATGACACGATAAACCACGTCTTTCAATGACATGTAGATTGGATACATGCAAACTGACTTTTCAGACTGCGGTTGATCTGATAGATATTGCATTTATATCTACAGTGGTGTGATAACGTTTTTAAAAGAAACTTATTATCAAGGGAGAAAAAAATTCCCAAACTACCTGGCCCTGTGTGAAAAAGTGATTACCGCCCCAGTAAAACATAACCATTTTTGAAGCTTTGGGAATCCACCAAACCACAGTTAGAGTCATTATCAACAAATGGTGAAAACATGGAACAGTGGTAAACCTTCCCCTGAGTGGCCAGCCAACCAGAATTACCCGCAAAGTGCAGTGACAACTGATCCAAGAGGTCACAAAAGACCCCACAACATCCAAAGAACTGCAGGCCACACTTGCCTCAGTAAAGGTCAGTGTTCATGACTCCACCATAAGGAAGACAAAAACATTCCAAGTCAAAATTCTGAGATGAATTTAGATGCTGTGCTGTAGGTTTTGCCAATTTTATCATAAATTCATCCGCTCCTATAACTCCAAGGCAGCACCTCTTCATCAACTCACCTCATCCAAGAGTTCCTTTTCCTGGACATCTGAAGCTAAGCTAGCATTTAAGTTACTCAAAGACCGTTTTTCTACCGCCCCCATTCTCAATTTGTCCAGATCCCTTCCAGCAGTTTGTGGTTGAGGTTGATGCTAGCGATGTTGGAGTCGGTGCTGTTCTCTATCAGAGATCTTCTGTGGACTACAGTATTCAACTGTGTGCCTTTTTTTCTAAGAAGCTTTCTCCTACAGGAAAGAACTGTAGCTTTGGAGACAGAGAGCTACTGGGCATCAAGTTGGCATTGGAAAAATGGCGGCATTGGCTAGAGTGGGCAAAGAAGCCGTTCATTGTGTGGACTGGTTATTAGACCCTTCAACACCTGCAATCTGCTAAGAGGTTTAACCCTAGACAAGCACGGTGGGAACTTTTTCTTAACCGGTTCCAGTTCATACTGTCCTATCATCCAGGATCTAAAAATACTAAACCTGATTTGTCCGTCCACTGCCTATTCCCTGTCGACCCTGGACAGACATCGCTGTCGACTTTGTTTGGGTTCCATCTGCCCATGCTCTGGCCTTAAGATGTCAAAAGGCTTGGAGAAAGGCCTGCGTCACTCTGCTCAAGATGTCTTCATCATACATGAAGTGGGCTAATCAGCGCAGCGTTCCTGCACCTGAATACTCTTTTGGACAGAAAATTTTACTGTCAACTTCTAATTTGCCTTTATGTGTTAAATCTCGCAAACTGGCTCCCCGTTTTGTTGGTCCTTTTCCCATAGCCAAGGTGGTCAAACCGGTCGCTGTTGGTATTCACCCAACCTTTCATACATCAAGAGTCAAACCGGTAGGAATCAGCCCTTCTGAAAGTACTTGAACTGGATTTTGGATTCTGCAACCTGGCCTTTTTCTTTTGTCGCTACCACACCCTGTACTTACCTGTCTGCCTCGGGTGTCTCTTCTAGTCTCCCCACCTCCACCATATCTGATCAGTTACAGACGCTCTGCTACCTGCACCGCTGGTCCAAGGAGGATACCTCTGGAGCTCAAAAGTTCATCAGCCATTTGTTGCCCTGCCACCTGCTCCCAACTCCCCACCCAATTTACCTCATATTAAATCATTGAAACTTCTGTTGTTGCCTTGCGTTGTGCTTTTGGGTCCATAAGTGGCGATCTGCCACACTCATGTAAAAGTCACAAGTAAGCACCAAGTCTTTACCTTCAAGTTACAAGCAAGTCCGAGTCTTTGTGAGAGCAAGTTAAGTCGAGTCACTGCTTTTCGTCTGCAAGTTGTGTCAAGTCATAAACGTTTTAATTAGGCCAGTTTTACAGATTCAACGTTTAAAAACAAGAGTTATAAACCTTTAGACTTTTTTTTTTATCACATATTTGACGACTTGCAGGGCCAAACAGAGCTGAGTTAAAAAAACAAACAAAAAACAAAACAACAAATAAATTAAATAATAAATACTAAAATTACTTAAGATTTCGGGATTAAATGTAGTAACATTAGAAAAAAAAGTGGTAATATTACGAGATTTAAAGTGCTAATTTTACGTGTCGTTGTGTCAAACGTGTCCGAGGGAACATAGTTCTTGAGTGGGGAATTTCCCACTGGCTTCAGCCAAGCGTTTATTTATAATGGGACAGCAAAACAGAGCAGTTGGGCACAAAACAGATTGGCTTAAGTTAGCATCATCTCACCGGTACCCTCACGTACCCCGCCCCCTCCACATAAAGATAGCTTCTCAAAGGTGTTTCGGGCAAGGAAAGAAACCCTTGCTCTGGCTTTAGACAACTTTCCATTTATAAAGGCAAAACAGAGCAGTTGGGCGCAACCAGGTTAGCTTGGGTTTCCTAGCGGTCTCAGACAATGCCTACAAAATAAAGTTACGACTTTTATTCCCGTACAGTTAAGTTTTTACTCTCGTAACACGACCGTTTCTCGTAAATATACAGCATTATTGTCGTCAATTTCCGACTTAATTCTCGAAACCTTGATGATTTTAATGCTGGACAAGGCCTTGTAGTCCAGTTCTCTTAGTTGTTTGTTTTTTTCCTTATCAGTATTTTTTGAATTGTGCAACTTATATTCCAGAAAATATGTTTCATAAACCTTTTAAACAGTACATGATACTCAAAGAAATTGAAGCGTGTTTCCAATTAGTTACATAATCCTTCATAATGGTTAACAACAGCATACGACATGTCCCATTGGGCGTGAGGCTGGCTGAGGGGCTTCTTCTTCCACACCAGCGTCCCAGCTCTCTTAAGTCACTCCTTGTATTCACAAAGCCAACGGGTTTTTTTCAAATGCTAATGAGCAGCCGCACTGAAAGCCTCAAATTGGGCCACGCAATTCAGCCTGTGGCGTTTGGTGAGGCCATGCTCATGTTGAAGACCACCACCCCATCACTTCTTGTCTTTTGTGTGCTCTCAGTAATAGGCACAGATGTTCCTCCTGCCTCACACTGGGCCACTTTTCCCCCTCCTCGCCCTAATCGCCACCTTGTATGGGGACGGCTTGCACCTGCCCCAGCAGCTCTCCCCTCTTTAACACCCCCTGCTGCCCTCCCTTCCACTCTCTTTCCCTTTCCATTACACCCCAACAGAGCCCCCAAATTTTAGACACTGCTGATTGTTTAAACAGTGAATTGGGGACTTTGCAGACTGGCGAAGGGGAGATCAGGTTGGGTGGACAACGTAAAAGGAGGGGATTTTGATTTAAAAAAACAGCCAGACAAGCTTGTCTTTACTCCAGCTGGGCAGAATTTGGAACTCAATATCTTTGTAGAAGCCAAACCTCAAGGCTGTTGCATTTAGCGGATTGAAGTGGGAAAGCAGGTGAAGTCATTGCCCGGGCTTTAAACATCATCTTCAAACAGGCCTTTCTAACCGAGTGTCCAAATTTTGGGCTCAGTAGGTATTTGACTTGGGGCAAAAAATGATATTCCCCCTACCTTTATTTACAAGTATCTAACCACCTTGAAAAGAAACCAGCGCAGGTGCTACTGAACGGTACATTTGCCATGCCGACAAAAAAGAAAAAGCCCAGAGTTCTGTAATTGTAGCGAGAAACAGAAGTACTTCAAAAGAGTGCATTTTTCCTGCAATTGAAGTCTCTTTTTGACAGGCCTTAGTGCCTTTTAGTGATTGTGAAATGTATTTTCTCAGGAAAATAGCACTGCTTTAGAAAAAAGCAAAAAAGTCGTTTGATCCTCAGCCTGCCGGAGGCGGGCTGATATTTCCTTCATTTAACACTCAGATAAAGAAGAGATGGAGTTTAGCAGCTGAGCGGTAAATCAATAGACTGTGTTGGTGGCTTTTTGTGTGGCGCAGCTTGCTGAGACTGCTTAGTGTTGCCGGTAGCAGGCCAAATAATTGATCGCTACTGTGCACGGCGCTGGTGCCGACCCGAGGGACTCTAAGACCAATGCCGCTTTTCTCCTCCTGCAACACATATTCTGTCGTTTGAATGCAACCCTCAGCCGCCGCCAAGCTGAGGAAGTGACGACTGCTTGGAGTTAGGTGAGCTAGCTGCATCCACACAATATTTGTACATATGGCCATGTTGCATCATGGGATATTTAGCACACAGAAGGACGGTCCACAAAAGACAAAACAAATGCTTTTTCCCAAACAGCGGTTGAACGGCTAGTCAAACGGTCCAGAACAGTGCGTGGTATAGAGCTAGTTAAAGCAGGTTAAGGAGTAGCCTACCAGAAATGTCCTTCAGTGCCATTTCCATCCTCCTCTTGGGAACCTAAACCACAAAAGTCATCTTCTTCGGTCACTGAATTGAACATCCTCATAATTCCTTCGTCACACTTTGAAGGTGGCTCAACCAACCCGGCCGGGCTTTGTGGGTTTATCTAGCAGATTCCCTCTCTCACCTACGGATGGATAATATCATCAGGCGATGCTTTTTCTCATTGTCACCTCGGGAACTCTGTAGGGTCTCAATAAATGGTGACGCTATCTCCGAATTAGTCAGCGAGTCAAACAGGTTAAACGGGTTCAAAACAGTGGGTTCCAACCGAAAGCCTGGACGTAACCAGGTCGGGACCAGGTTATGAGATTAGCCGAGGTTGCCATGTTGTTGATAAAGCTGCTCTAAAAGAAAGCTACTTTCACGGAGCAGGCAAGTCTGGCTTTAGACTCGACACAGCTTGCCTTTCTCTCTCTCTCTCGTTGTTCCTCTTGGTGTCAGGTTCGTCCAGAGGAAAATTTGCCATTTCGCTTGAGCTGGGCTCTTCACTGCCCAGTAGTCCAGCCTTTTGGAGGACACTGGTGATGTTTTGACACATCATACAGAAAGACACACTATAAACCTTGGAATTCTACCTCCACCTGATGTTCCCAGTGTCACTCTCTGATGATGACACTTTTTCCATCAGAGTTCATATGCACTCTAAGCATCATGGGAACCGTAGATGCTTTAGCCATAAAGTAGCTGCATCACTGTGTAAGCCGCAGGTTCAAAATGGTGAGATACACTTATACACTGGGAATTATGGTAGTCAAACACCTGTTTTGAGTTCCCCTTGTAGAAAAATTGGGAAAAAATACAGTAAAACCACAGCAGTCCAAGATGCAAAAGCTTGGAAGAATAATCACAATAAAGAAGAAAGACTGACAGATGTTTAGATTTTCTATTGCTTTTATTTCTGCATATTTTCTTCAACCTGACTTGATGTTCTCACGGTTTTTAGATAAAAATTTTGATTAGCAACAACATATAGCACAACATACGGTAGCAACTCCCAGGAAAGTCAAAGTTTGTCAAATTTGGAGTGTGACAACAATTTTGTTGTCAACTTTTCCACTTCCTGTTTTTTAGTCTCCCAGTCCGGTAAAATTTAACATGTTTGTACTGTCGTAATTGTTAACAACAATTTTTTTCTTTATTCTTCCACGCCCAATCATAAAAGTGCTCGTACACACAGACACACTTCCCCAGCACGGCATGCTTAGTCAGCCTTCCGTGAGCTTGTTTGATTGCTTCTCTTAAAGGGCAGCGCCTCGCGGTCGCTTGCGTGCCGCTGGATAACTTGTGTTGGGATACTGGAATCACCACAGGGGCCCGTCTGGGAGAAACCACTTTGGTCAGTTTGACCTCATGCACGCCAAAGAGACGCTCACTCAATCACAGCAGGTTGCGGGCCATTTGATCCCAAATTTATGTGGGATAAGGCTGCTGAATCTGTTAGGCCTATAACAGCACTTTTGTACTTGCAAACATTTTTCAATCAAACAGGTTTATTTTTCAAAATGTGTTTAGGTTTATATTGTAGTGCCATTTAAAGACATAAATGTTTTTGTTTTTTCCAAGGAGTTGTATATAACACCCCCACCATTAGTGTAGTACATCAACTGACTTACTGCCCAATTGGTCATGTGAGTCCAGTTCTGGTCGGATTTCGGTGATGAGGAATGTAGATGCAGTTAGTTGCTGGGGCTACATAAGTAAGAAGTTTGGTTTCTCATAAAAATATACATTTATTTGCATGACAAATACAGTAGGGCTGCAACCAACAATTATTTTCATAATTGATGAATCGGTCAATGATTTTTGGGATTAATCGAGGAATCTGATTTTTAAAAACACATTTTTAATTTTCCCCTCCTTGCAGTAATCCCTTTAAGAATGCATGAATGGACTTTTCCCCAAAAATCATGGCAAAGAGGACGAGGAAGAGAAAGTATACACCATCATGACAACACTCACAAATCAACAAGTCACTGAACAGACTGCTACATGTGCATCAGCAACAAATAAATAATAAATATGAAATAAATAAACCTCAGGGGCAGGCTGTGTGTTTGGCATCGGCTCGTCTGCTCTGGCGGGGAGGGTGGTGGCTTGTTTGTGATGCAAGAGGATATGGCCTGCGCCAGACGGGCACAGCCGTGGCTATTTGTGGTGTCACTGTTCTACCAGTAGGTCTTGTGTGTACGCACGCTAAGAGGTAATGGGGAGAGTGCAGAAAAGTAAGCATTTTCCGAAGCACGAGTGCAAGTATGGGATTCACTTTGCGTGGGAATGCTTCTACGCACACATCTCTGCAGTGCTTTGCTTTGCAAGATATCAAAAAGAGGCAAACATGTTGATAGCTCTTTTCCAAAGTCAAAGGTGACGTGTGTGAAGTATCTTGTTCTGCCTGCTTTCATGGATGACTAAGGAAATGAAAAAAGTTACACCTGAGTGGCTAAAATCAGGATATTTGTAGTACATTTTTAAATGAAACGATTAATTAATTACCCAAATAGCTGTCATGTATTTGGATCATTGATTAACAACCAATTGATCAATTTATCATTGCAGCTCAACAGACAAACATGCCTCCCCGAAAAACCAAAATCAACCCCCACATATCGCTTACTTTTCTTATCCATCAAATGAATGCAAGTTATCGACTGTTCGTTGTTGTGTATGTGATGGCGCTGACTTGCGCATCTTCACTCGCTGTGGAACACATGCTTAAAGAAAATGGCGGCAACGCCAGCATCACAGCCGCTTCGCAGCCATTCTTATCCCATGCACAGCATTAGACAGTCAAAGCCAAGCGATTTGTGATGACTGATTTTTTCAGAGAGGCATGTTTGTCATGCAAATGTATGACTTTTTGGAATGCATTTTGTTTTTAGAAAACCAAACTCTTTACTGACCGGATCTACATGCTTCTACATACTACTTCTACATACTCACCGAAATCCAACCAGAACTGGACTCACGGGACCATTTGGTGGGTAAGCCACTGTTAAAGTTCTACACTAATGATGGGGATGTCATACAACTTCGGGCTCCGATTTCGTAGACCAGGCGCAGGAGAGGCGCACCTTCGCTTACGCCTCGCCAATGGGCACGTTTTAGGCACATTTGGCAATTTTGTGCCAGGAAAGCTTGATGTAAGTATGCCTTCGTCTTGTGTCAAAATAATACAACATATTTTACAAAGTGTGTTTTCTCTGGAATTCCAAAATTTAGTAGATTTTGGAATTTTTTGGAGAAATACAATTTAGAGGGTTGAAATGCCTTCATCATGACTTAATCCAAAGGTTTTACTTTGTGCTTTTTCTTTCACTTTTCCGTGATGCCCCCACATAGGTATAAAAAAACAAACCGAAAAAATATGACAGTAGCACAGAAAAAGGAACTTTGTAGCAATGTAGTAGTAACAGCATATAACTTAGGTCGGTAAATATTGACTACATAGTCAGCTAAATAAATGTAATTTCTAAAATGTATATTATATTTTTTAATTTCAAATATATATTTAGTATTCGTATTATTTACATTAGCTGCATGTAGTACTGTACTGTGAAATATACAGTAGCTCATTATCCAAACAAATGATAGTTATCACCCAAAAACTATATAGATTTTGGTGTTTTCAGGACGTGTTCTCTGCTCTCTCGGGGATAAATTTGCACGGTGCGATTAAGGCAATCGACATGTTTTTCTCACATCCTGGTGTAAGACAGCACATTTGCCATGTCTTTGCAGGCCTAATGAATATGGAGTGTTCTATCTTTTCTGCCTTCCAATTAATGAATAGATGTTGGTAATTATTTGACCAGTGCCTCTTTCTCTCGCTCTCTCTCATGACACGTCTCATATCCATCACTACCTAAAAAATACATTAAAATCAATATTGCTGGCAGACTCTTTGAACAGTGTCAGTGCTCGCCATGCAGAGACCAATGCAAGTCTGAATAACAAGAATTGATCCTCCTTGAGGAATATTCTGCTTTTATCATAACCCCCCCTGCAAACACACACACACACACACACCTCTTCTCTGCATGCCAGATAAGTGTTGCTCTTCTGTGTCACAGTCAGCCATTGACAAAACCGCATCTTGTTTCTTCTTATCGGACAAGCTCATGATAGAAAATGCAAAAAGAAAAGAAGAAAAGAAGAAAGACCAGGAGGTTGCAAAGAACAAAAGCACTATTGACTATTGAAAACACTATTGACACTATTTATATTTCTCTCTCTCTCTCTCTTATTTGTCTCTCTGCCTGCTGTGTTCTAGGTGGCCACTGTGCAAACACCTCCTTGGAAATAAAATGGCTCCCTAAATTGTTGTAAAAGGAGCAGCAGCGGCAGCGTAAGTGGCGGCGATGCCGGCTCGATCCGACCGAAGGCCCCCCCAGCGAGGGGAGTGCAGATAACGTGTGTCAGCAAACATTGACTAGGCTTTATCACAATGAGCTTCTTGTGCTGCAGAAGCTAAGAGCCTGGCCAGCTAATCGTCCTCCACAGAGAGCTCACATTCCTGCAGGTCAAGGCTCAGGTTTGTAAGTGTGTGTGTGTGTGTGTGTGTGCGTGCAGTGAAAAGGCTACAAAGCTCTGCCTGACAATGGATACAACTCATTATAGGCTGTTTACATAATTTTCAGAGCATGAAACTGGACATCTTTAAAAATTAGTTTCAACAGCAAAAGTGGTCATTCATGACAACATAGACGTGTTCAGGGTAGGTAAGTGCCCAAACAAACATGGTGGACAGCAGTGGCTTTTGAAACGTTTGTGTTGGTGATTCAAGGCATTGACTTTTCATACAGTCCACTTTCTGTAGTTCTTGCATAGACAGCAAGTCCAAAGTTTAGACATACCTCTTCCTTCTATAGTATGACAGACTGTGTCCTAACTTTTGACTGGCACGTCAGGTTTGAAACCAACAATTTGAATGAAACACAGTGGATCCCACACATTCACCATTCATGTCCGTTCAAATTCACAGATTTTTGGTCAAAAATTATTTTTTGTGCATATATTTTTTTGCTGAAAATTAGTTTTTTTGTTAAAATTTATTATTGTTTTTATTTTTTATAAGATGAAAAAATTCACAGATTTTTCTGTTAAAAATAGTTTTCCCCCCCCCATCAAAAATAGGCAATTTTTTCCCCACAAACACATCTCATGCACTATTAGTCATTTATAAATCATAAATATGTGATTATTAGAGATACGTAGCACCGTTAGCCTTCACTGATAATGTTTTTTCTCAGCCGTCATTAGTGGCGAGTATCTATACATTTTATTCTTTAAATGAGTTTAATAAGTGAGGCAAATGAAGGCTTAAACCTGGATTGTGTCGTGAGTAAACACGGTAATTGACGAGAGAAGGTGGCGGGTTTTGGAGTTGAACCTACTCTAATAATCACAAGTCACTTTCTGATCCAAAATAGGTTTTATCACAACAATATGTCTCTTCCTACTAAATAAATATACGAATGGACATAAAATCAATGAATTGAATGTTGAGAATTTGCTTGATTCTGTGGAATTGGTTGTTGATTAATTGATAATAAATTAAAAAGGTGTATTAGGGGCTGCAACAAGTACAGGTGCTGTGAGTCAACAGCCAACTAGCATGGAAACAGGAGTTAAGAACATTTGGATAACGATTCTCCCATAAACAACTGTTATTATTAGCCCTAGCCAATCAAGGAAATGTAGTCAAATGCTCAGTACAAAAACAATATATAACCTTACGTCAGGTTTAGCGCTCTGCGTTGTGGATGACGACTGACACAGAGTTGCACTTTCTTTACTCTTGAAGGCTCTCACAAGGAGATGACGAACAAAAGGGAAGTAGAAAGGCGTGGCTCAAGCTTATAATGAGAGGTGTAACACTAATTAGAGCAGTAGGGGGTACACGATGACAGATGTTGACGTTCCACGTTTATGTCATGACACTATGAACACATCAGGTATTATTTCCACATCTATTTTGTGTAATTATATAATAGTAATAACATATTTACAATAACCAAATAGACCCTGTTACACTCACCCCCCTAGAATTACACAAACTTCCGGCCCACACAACAGTCCTTATTAACCATGGCCATGCAAAACTCACCAAAAATACACCAGCAACATAAGCTACCTATTGAACGGATAAGAGAAAGAGAGACTCGCTCGGCGTCTAGCAAGACTCACAATACTCTTAAAGACAAGGCGAGGTGCCATATACACCACACATACAACATGCCAAACAATGCGGGTGGGGGGGGGATCAATCATGCAACACAGACCCCTAACATAACTTCCCACTGAGGGTCACAATTCCCACATGAATAGCATGGAGTGGTCCTGGCTCAACTCCTAATAATGACTCATGTTGAGCCATGGACTTGATTAAGCGGCATACTGGTCTAATGACTCTGCCAAACCGCGAGGCGAGGGTAAGGTAAGGTGAGGTTAGCAGTGAGGGTAACCACTGCAGGAGAAGGCGTAAAGCCGGCAGTACGGTCATCATCCCAGCCATCATCAATGACAAGGGACTCAGCGTTGCAGCTGCAGTATCCAAGTCAGACACTTCCAAGTCATGACCGCTAGATGCAGGGATGACTGAGGGAGTAGCATCGTCCTCTAATGGCCTGTCCAGTGGCAGGAAATTGACCAAGAGCAGCAGGTTCCGATGAACAACCCACTCGTTCCACTCTGGATACCTGATCCGATGGATGTGCATGGCAGGTTTTGAGGCCACCACAGTGTGTATGACAGGCAGCCACTTGTCTGACAGCTTGCACTTCCCCTTGATACCTTTGTTGGCCGGCAGCACCTGGTCGCCGAGTGAAAGAGGTTGACCTTTGACCCCTTTGTTATACTGGTCACATTGGTGTTCCGTTCAGTTGTGCAGTTCTTCTGGGCAAGTGTCATGGCACAGTGCAGGTCTTCAAAGAGGGACTTAACATATGCATCATAATCGCACACTGTCACGTCAGGAACCACATTCTTGAAGAGAAGGTCAACTGGCAACCTTGGGATTCTCCCAGACATTAGATAAAAGGTGCAAAACCAGTTGTCTTATGCACGGTGTAATTATATGCAAAAGTCATGGTTTGGATCATCTGTGGCCATTTCTGCTTAGGGCGAAGCGGCAGAGACCTCAACAGTTGCCCCGTGTGCGGTTAAACCCCTCAGTGCCACCACTTCCCATGAGATGGTAGGGGAAGACTACTTGAGACTTGTCAACTCCTGATCCTCCTGCAATCAGCTCACTTTCAAAGTTTGCACCGTGGTCAGAGTGGACGCGCTGGGGGAATCCATAGATACAGAAGAAGTGGTCCCACAACTTCTTGGCCACTCTTTTAGCTGTATGATCTTGAAAAGGGAACGCATGTGCCAATTTT
The DNA here is from genome assembly GCA_024372805.1 of Oostethus manadensis. Classification (NCBI taxonomy): domain Eukaryota; kingdom Metazoa; phylum Chordata; class Actinopteri; order Syngnathiformes; family Syngnathidae; genus Oostethus; species Oostethus manadensis. The sequence continues at coordinate 216,609 of QODF01000474.1, forward strand.
GTGAAGTGATCAGTGACCTGAAGAACATCCACAGATTTGTTGTGACTGTCTTCAGCTGACCAAAAATCAATACACACAAGCTCCAGCGGGGAAGACGTCTTAACACTCTCAAGTGGGGCCCTTGCTGAAGGCTCGGGAGTCTTGCTGAGAACACATCTGTGGCAGTGCTTCACATAATTGCGGACATGTCGTACCAGAAAAAGCACTGGCGAGCCAAAGAGAGCGTGCGGGGCTGACCTCGATGGCCAGCTTGATCATGAACGCCGAACAACGCATCTGCCTTCAGGGTCTCTGGCACAACAAACTGGAACCTCTTTTTCTTGGTCAAGGGATCTTTTATGACTCAATAAAGGACTCCGTTCAGAAATGTCAGCCTGTCCCACTGTTTCAGAACTCACAAAGTTTGCTGACTTTCATTGTACTGTTCACATCTGGAAGGCCTGCGTTTCCTGTCAACATAATAAGCAGCCCTTGAGATGACAGGGTCCTGCTGCTGGTGTGACTGCAGGTCAGCAAGGGACAGGGAATGCAATGCATCCTGGCCAGGAGGCTCCAAGGTGGTGAGGTGGTTGGCAAGGGAGGTTGCACGCTGCCGATGAGCTTTTGCCCACTCGTCCAAAGAGGTAATAAGAGAAGTGACATCCTCTTCAGACATTGAGCGCTCAATTGCAGCAAGGCGAGAGAAACACCTTAGTGATTGTGGCTGACAAGTGAGGCGGAAGACGTCCTGCACATGCCCATCACTGATATCACAGACTCGACTCAGCAGCTCAGAGTAAGGTACACGCAACAGCTGCCCCTTCAAAGGTCGTACAAACTGGTCTCGGCTGAGAGCATCTGCAACCACATTCTGCCTGCCAGAAATGTGCTTTATTTAAAAAAAATATGCAGCAAGTTTGGAGACCCAACATTACTCACCAATCCAATTTTGACTTAGTCATAATGTGAGTAGGGGGATTGATGTCTGACCAGACAGTAAATCTGTGACCTTTTAGCCAATGGCTAAATTTATCGCAAACCGCCAATTTAAGAGCCAAAAACTCCAGTCTGTGGGCAGGATAGTTCGGTTGACTGCGACTGAGAGTTTTTACTTGCAAAAGCGATGGGTCTTGCTCTCTCCTCCCCATCAGGGGACACTTGGGACAGGACTGCACCTAAACCAGCAAAAGAACATCAGTGCAGAGGATGAAGGCGGTCAAAGTCTGGATGTGCCAGCACCACACTGTTGAGAAGTGCACTCTTAGGTCTTCAAATGTCTTCAAATGCCTTGTCGCAAGCAGGGGTCCAATCCTGAGGAGACGATTTCCTGAATGTGCCTGCTCGTCTCTGCCAAAAGCAGCTCTTGGCACTTCTCTTCTGTCCTGCTGTCAAGGTGTAGAACGGTTTTGCAATAGAAGAACAACCCGTAATAAAATGCTGTTAGTAAAGCACCATGCCAATAAATGACTTGACCTTCTGCTGCAATGGCGGGCACCTGTCATTTTTCATAATGTCGGTCTTCTTGAAAACTGAGATGACCTTCATTTTCTCCTGGTCAACTGAGACACAACTGTTGTCCACCACATGACCCAGAAACTTCACAGACCTGCGCAAGAAGTAGCACTTCTTTTGTGCCAGCTTCAGATTATTTGCCCTGAGTCGCGGGAAGACAGCTTCCAGCCGTTTCAGGGCTTCCTCTTCGGATGGAGCAAAGACGAGGAGGTCATCCAAATACCACAGGAGGCTGGAGAAGTTTAAGTCACCAAAGATGCTACTCATCATCCGCATAAAGGATGCAGGGCTGTTGCACAAGCCCTGGGGAAATCTGTTGTTCTCGTACAGGCCTAAGGGTGTGGTAAAGTACTGCCTGTCAGACTCATGGAGGGTGATGTTATAAAATCCTGATGTGAGATCCATGGTGTCCATCCAAGGAATTTCCGCCAAGGGCGGCAATACAGTCAGCCTGGTGGGGATGCGGGTGCGCGTCCTTTAATGTCTTGGTGTTAAGCCAGCGAAAGTCATTGCAGATCCTTATCTCTCCCGACTTTTTCCAGACGAGGACCAGCGGTGAGCCATACTCACTGACCGACTTACTGATGATGCCTTTCAACTCTTTCTGTGATAGAACCTCTCTCAGTTAATGGTAAAGAGCAGGCGGGAGATGGCGATAGGGAAGCCTGAAGGGGCGATCATCAGTGAGGTGAATTCAGTGGACAAACTCCTTCGCTTCCCCACAGTCCAGCTTGTCCTTGGAAAAGACATCTCGGTAAGCGAGAACAATTTCAGCCAGCCACCGTTTCCATTCCTCTGATACCTCACAGCCTTCAAGGTCAACATCTGCTAGTCCACACTCCTTAAGCTGCTGACATGAGTTAGAGGTGGAATCTGATCTCATTGCCAGAATCCAAGATGGCGCCGCGGATGGTCGCCCTGGTGACTACGTGCTCTATGTTTTGTTTGTTTTTGTTCGTAAATGGTGTGTCAGCGTGCTCTTACACCCGTGAAGAGCTGTTAATCATAAAAACTACCACTCCTGTTGATCTACTGACAGTTTTTTTAGTATCTGGAGAAGATCTAGCTCTCGTTTTGGCTAAAAGAGTGAGACACCGAAGACGAGGAAAGCGAGCAGGAGTACTCGTACGCCTCCGGCGACGCGGCACGCGTACGGCCTTACCCGGGATTTTCCAGTCCAACGTACGCTCACTCAGCAACAAGATGGACGAACTGGCGCTGCGGTGAGGAACAACAGGGACTTTTCCTCCTCTTGCGTGTTGTGCTTCACGGAGACATGGCTAAACAAACAAGTCCCGGACAACGTGCTCAGCCTCGAGGGATTTCAACTCCTTCGTGCCGACAGACAGCGAGCTCTCTCCGGCAAGACGAAAGGTGGGGGGGTCTGTTTCTTCGTCAACAACGCCTGGTGCTCGGACGTAACTGTGATCTCCAAACACTGCTCTCCCGCTCTGGAATATCTCTTCATTCCCTGCAAACCTTTCTACTCTCCACACAAGTTCGCTTCATTCATCCTGTCTGCTGTTTACATCCCGCCATGTGCGGACGTGCACGAAGCTCAACGCGCGCTCGCGGAGCAGATTTTGGATGTAGAGTGGACTTTCCCGGACTCTTTACTTATCATCCTGGGCGACTTTAACAAGGGAAACCTGAGCCAGGAGCTGCCAAAATACAAACAGTTTATTAAATGTCCGACGAGAGAGCAGAAGACGCTGGATCTTTGTTATACTACAGTCAGTGGGGCTTATCGAAGTGTGTCACGTGCTGTTTAGGCCTTTCTGATCATGCCATGGTTCACCTCATCCCAGCATACAAACAACGACTGGAGCTCTCCAAACCTACTGTGAGAACAGCTAAAAAGTGGACAAGTGAGGCTGTGGAGGAGCTCCGCACATGTTTGGATGCAACAGACTGGGAACTATTCAAATAATCTACTAATAACCTGGACGAATACACAGACACAGTGACGTCATACACTCGGTTCTGTGAAGACAGCATAGTCCCATTTTACACCAAAGTGACCTTCAACAACGACAAACCCTGGTTCACACCCAGACTGAGACAGCTAAGGAAGGAGAAAGAAAAGGCCCACAAGAACAACGACCCTCACGTATACAGACAGAGCAAGTACCTATTTAGTAAGGAGGTGGAGAAGGCTAAATCAAGGTACAACAAACATCTGAAGGAGAAGTCCGGGAGCAACAACCATGTCTCTGTCTGGAAAGGTCTGAGGGAAATAACCAACTACAGACCCAAAGCCCCCCCCGCTGTTGACAACCGTCACCTAGCAGAAAGACTGAACACCCACTACTCCGGGTTCGAAGAATCACACCCCTCCCCCACCCCACTGACTACAATGGACATTGCAGGCATATCAGCCCTGGAGCCCCCCCTCTTCCCCACTGCCCTCACACTCTCGGAGCAGAATGTGGCCAGGACATTTAAAAAGCAGAACCTCGGAAAGCTCCAGGTCCGGACGGTGTCTCTCCTTCCACCCTGAGACACTGTGCGGTAGAACTGGCGCCTGTCTTTACGGACATCTTCAACATCTCTTTGGAGTATTGCCATGTCCCAGCCTGCTTCAAGCTGTCCACCATTGTTCCCGTCCCCAAGAAGACAAGGATCACAGGACTCAACGACTACAGACCTGTGGCACTGACATCTGTGGTCATGAAGTCATTTGAGCGCCTGGTTCTGCCTCATCTCAAGTCCTTTACCTCCCCGCTCCTGGACCCTCTGCAGTTTGCCTACCGAGCCAACCGGTTTGTTGATGACGCCATCAACCTGGCCCTCCACTACATCCTGCAGCATCTGGACTCCCCAGGAACCTACGCCAGAATCCTGTTTGTGGACTTCAGCTCTGCATTCAACACCATCCTCTCAGCTCTGCTCCAGGACAAGCTCACCCAGCCCAACGTGCCTGACTCCACCTGCAGGTGGATCACTGACTTCCTGACAGACCGGAAGCAGGGCGTGCGGCTGGGGAAGAATGTCTCGGACACTCGGACTATCAGCACAGGATCCCCACAGGGCTGTGTACTTTCCCCCATGCTCTTCTCCCTGTACACCAACAGCTGCACCTCCGGCCACGATTCGGTGAAACTGATTAAGTTTGCGGATGACACCACCCTCATCGGGCTCATCTCAGACGGTGATGAGTCTGCTTACAGGAATGAGGTGGACCGGTTGGTGTCGTGGTGCAGCTGCAACAGCCTGGAGCTAAATGCTCAGAAGAGAGTGGAGATGATCTTGGACTTCAGGAAAGTCAAAGCCCCCCTGCCCCCCCCCCCTCGTTTTGACAGACTCTCCCATCACAACTGTGGACTCCTTCCGCTTCCTGGGCACTAACATCACCCACAACCTCAAGTGGGAGCAGACCATCAGCTCCATCATCAAGAAGGCTCAGCAGAGAATGTACTTCCTAAGGCAGCTGAGGAAAGCCAAGCTGCCCTTCCAGACGATGGTGCAATTCTACACGGCCATTATTGAGTCCATCCTTACCTCCTCCATCACAGTGTGGTTCGCTGGGGCCACTGCCAAGGACAAACCCAGACTGCAGCGCATCGTGCGCTCCGCCGAGAAAGTGGTCGGCTTTACCCTTCTATCTCTCCAGGACCTGTACGTCTCCAGAACTCTGGGGCGAGCAGGCCAGATACTTGCTGACCCTTCCCACCCTGGACATGGACTATTTGAGCCACTCCCCTCTGGCAGAAGGTTACGGTCCATTCGGACCAGAACCTCTCGCCACAAGAACAGTTTCTTTCCTGCTGCTGTTGAACTCATGAACACTTTATAACATTTGCACTATGCTCACTTTATAACCAGTATTTTTGGCACCTTATAATACCTGCACTAAAAACACTCTCATGCCTTTACTTATCAGTGAGTTCACCTTTTTACTCAGGGTTCTATGTTTAGTTAGTTCTATGTTTATTTAATGCTCTATGTTTACTTAGAATTCTACGTTGCACTGAGTCGCCAAAGAAAGTTCCTAGTTCGTGAATTGTTCACTTACAATGGCAATAAAGTTTTTCTGATTCTGATTTGAGAGCTGGACCATCTCCCTGACCGACTAACAGCCTACACATGCTCTGAGACAAGGGGTGATCCTCTATAGCGACACATGGAAACACATCTGCGATCTTTGCGTTGCGGCGCAGTGTCATATGTTTGTTGGTTGGGTTCAGGATCTTCATTTGGACCCAGCGATCACTCCATATTGGTGTCACATCAATTATATCTTTAGGCTCCACAATGACAGTGTCCCCAGGTAACACAGGAGTGTCTCTTGGCAACTTCCCCTATAATAGAAGTCCGCCTGCGGCGCCAGTGTGATAGCCTGCCTCAACTTAATCGTGCCAATTCTGTCAGGCAATTCTGGACCAGACCAAAAAGTAATACAACTCAGCAATTCAAGAATCTGTTCACAAACAGGGTCATAGGTCTTAGAGCAAACAAGCTCCCAATACTTGTCATCAGACCTCATTGACTGTATCAAGGGTCTTATGATGTTTCTCCCAACAATCAGCTCATCTCTCTGCCCTGGAACAAGTAATGTCGGTACACTAAACTTAGACCAATTAATGTCGATTTCAAGGTCATAGATGCACCTGGGTTGTGTCATAAGGCCACCACACCCAACTAGGACCACCTTCTCCGGCACAGGGTGAGGGCTAGGAAAAACACCAGCAGCTCAAAGCTTCGATCCCGCCTCCACATTGAGTGTGCATGACATGCTCCCTGAATCAAGCATTCTTTTCAAAACAGACTGGCCCCCCACAAACACTGGAGCATAAAACAACTCACTAGCTCTTTCCACTCTTTGAGAGCCAACAACAATCACTGTCTTGTCATCAGAAAGGTTACTACAACAATTAGGTTGATTGCACATCTTCAACTTCACTGAGGGTCTCACTATCAACGCCCATGCTACCCCTCTCACTACACAAGCGGGTTAGTTTAAATTAGCATTAGAGGAAAAAGATGGTGGCAAGGCTTGGGAATGGGAGGCCTGCGGGCACTCACGTCTCATGTGGCCAAAACAGTTGTGGCACAATCTGCAAAGCCTTCAATGTGTAAAAGTTGAGTGGTCACTGGAGGAATAAACTTTACATCGGAAGGGCTCAGAACCCTGCTGGGTCCTGAGTTGACCAGTCCTACGAGTTCTTGGTCGCTGGCTCCCTGGTTTTTGACTGGTTGCCAGGGAAGCGCTGCACAAGGACAGAACCTTGTCAAACATTGCCACAACCTTTTAAACACCAGGATTGTTAGTTGATGGGTCAAAAGCAGCAGGAGCTGCTGGGACAGCAGAAGGTGAGAGAAACGAGGAAGCAGGCTGAGGCGTGTTAGCTGCAAGAGCACCTGACTGGGACTGACTGCTTGACATAGTCGGTACAGGTAGCGATACAAGGGGGGGTGTCTGCTGAGGTGCTACAAAGGTCTGCGACATAGAAGAGTCGGTTGGCGGGCTTTGGTTGTGGGCCGACAATTTAACCATTTGTTGAGACTGGGTTGCTGTCTTTCTAACAGTCTTCATGTGAGCATCCAGACGCTCTTGAACCTCAGCCGCGGTCTACTGCTCTGGTGCTTTCAGTTGAAATGACATGGCAAGACCAGGATCAGGACAGTGATTAATAAACATTTAGACTACGTCAACACTGGGGTCCTCAACAGATTTGCCCCGCCTACGAAGACACTCATCAGCAGCATCAATAGACTTGTTAAGACGAATCCAGTAGTCCATGGCACTCTCACCCACACGGGCAACAGTGCTGTAAAAATCTTTCATGGGCAAGTTGGACTATGACAGCTTACTGAAGTTACCTTTCAATATGTCAAAAACAGCTGTGGGCAGGTCAGGTGCACTCAGTCCAGGACGGCTGCGCAGCGACACCTTCCCAACATCCCTTGCTTTTCCTGTTAGTCTTGACATAATCAACTCAAACATTTCTGCATGAGTGTCACATTTGACTCTATTCAGGTAACTACCTAATATCTACCCATTCATGAACAGAGAATGCATCAGCACGATCACCCCTGAAGTAAGGTGGGGCCTTGACGTCTTGCTGCACAACTACTTTCACTTGGGCTGAGCCATCATGACTGGGAAGACTGCCTTGGTGTAGCGGACTAAGGCTGAAAGCCACTAGTTTGGTTCATAGTGCTAAGATTGGCTGAAATGTTGTCTCCAATCTGTTTAGCCAATGTTGTTATCATGTCACCTAAAGCCTCAGCGGAAATTACTTGTGTGGCCTCAGGCGCCGTTCTGGTAAGCGGCGTGGAGCTAGCGGTGGGGATCGGTGCTGGGCTAACAGGTGATGGTTTATCAAGAAGCTAGAACTGATAGAGGACACCAACCTACCCCACCCCATTCCAAATGTGACACCACGCCCACTACCAGCCATTGCAGGAATTCCCCCCAAAAAGGTATACAGTTAACCCCAACAACAGTGAGCTTGTCAAATCCAAGCAGTATAGCAGTATGAGGGCAATAAAGGGCATACGTTGCACAAGATAATGACCTAAAGCAGACAAAAATATATATAAATAACCCAAAGCCTACTAAAAAAAGCCCCTAAACACTTAAAACAGTTCCAGACAAATCAATAGTATGCACAGCACAGTAGCATGTAAGAGATGACCTATCTAAACAACAGTTAGTGAGCTGGATTAGAGTTTTGATCAAGTTTAAACCCCCCAAATCAATTCAGGCAAGTTTTCTTGGCATTTTCTTTCATTGTTTTTGCTCTCACGTTCGTCTTCTTCATTTTCAAACAAACAATCACAGTCCTGTTTAAGTGACTATAGCAGCCATCAGTTGAATTAGCAGGTCAAAATAGCACCGCCAACACCGGCATGAAATAATAGCACGGACACGCGGCAAAGCAGCGTGCACGTCACCACACCTCGCGTGCACGCAGGAGCGCGCGCCATCGTCTTCCCGGCCAGGGAAGAGAGAGAGCTAAGAGCAGCAGACCGCAGCTCCTCCAGCAGCAAGGATACCCCGGGGACCAGACAATCAGCGATGCAACGCCGATTGTAACGCCAAAGTGTAACCGGTGGGGTTTAGCGCTCTGCATTGTGGATGACGACTGACACAGAGTGACAAAATGACAAAATCCATCTACCTCCTATGCCGCTTATCCTCATTACGGCCACGGCTATGCTGGAGCCTATCCCAGCTGGCTTTGGGCAAGAGGTGGGGTCTGCAGAGGACTGGTCGCCAGTCAATCCCAGGGCAGACAAACAAACATTCACACTCACATTCATACCAATGGACAATTTAGAGTCACAATGAAGCTAACATGCATGTTCTAGGAATGTGGGAGGAAACCGGAGTACCCAGAGAAAACCCACACACGCACGGGGAGAACATGCGAACTCCACGCAGAGATGCCCAACGGAGATTCCAACCAAGGTTACCAAATCTCCTGGTGGTAACCACTCGTACACCGTGCGGCATTATGACTACATATACTACTACTACTAATAATAATAATAATAAGTCCGTCACCACATTGTGGTTCGAAAATGACGGCTTTACTGTATTACGTTTTCTCCAACATACTGTGTATTAATAAATCAAGTTTTTTGAGGTTGAATATGGTCTACTACTAGTATAAAATATGCATATTTAAGCAAATTGTACTTAACCATTTTTAACCAATCATAAAAATGATTAAACAAACTAAAATACAATTACTGTATAAGCCACTAAGAAGATGCATTCAAATGCAGTATTCTACATTGGTCACTAGGTGTCACTAATTGTTTGGTGAGACAAGCTTGATTGCCTTTATTTCAACTTTAAAACATCCCACACCAGGCACACAAATAATAACATAATAATCACAATAATAACATGGTTGACTGTTATACCCGTAACCCATGACAAGCTAAACCTCAACTCTGAACCCCTCATGTCACCTCCTGTCCTTCACATGGAACACATGCAACACCCACACGCACAAGTTTTATTAGCTAGATGGCTTATTTTATCTGATTAGATCCACTATATTGGGTAGTAGGCGGGTAAAGGTGACTATATGGGTGTTATTTCATGTCTTGAGGGCTCTAATGATTTCAAAAATGGATGTGTGCGTTATTTTGTGTATGCTGTGAAGATGTGAAATCAGCATTGGTAGTGATAGATTAGTTGTTACTTGTATTAAAATCACAGGTAATAAATTGAGAGCACTATGAGCAAGTGTGTGTCTACAGCATGTGTGTGTTGAAGTGAGGGGTCATTCTGTGCTGCCTTGAAGCGAGGGTGAGAGTTTACTGCCAAGGACAGCGCGAGGGAAAATTACGTTTCACACAAGCAAGAAGGATTTTTTTGCTCTCTTAACAAATGACATCCGCACTAAAAGCACTCGGGGTGATTCCGCTTCAGCTGCGAGGTTAGCCTGCAGGCATCTTTTCGTCTCGGTTCACGACTCTCTCGCAGTTTTGCCCCCTCGTGTCTCTTTAAGTGTTTTCTGTGCGGCTCTTCCAGGACACAGCAGCTAGGAACTGTTGCAAACCTCAGTGCAATAACGCCATGCTGTTAGAGGCTGGGGGAAAAAAAAAAAAATACCATAAAAATAAAAAAAAATAAAAAAAAAAAAAAAACATTACAAAAATTTTAATAAACCATAGAAAAAAAAAAACATAAAAAAAAAAAAAAAATAAAAAATAAAAAAAAAACTTACTTTGATAAACATCCTGTATGTCCATCACATTCTTTAGCAGGGGAGGATGAGCCTAACAGGGGTCAAATACAGGGTACAACCCCTTGCCCCGCATCCTAGGAACCCTTACTACCTGCTTAATTACAGTTCATCAGAATCTCCAATGACATGAATCCTGAATCCAATTCATTATTTATTACTCCTGTCACGTTCTCACCTTACCTGCCTGACGTCCAGCTCTCTGCATCCTCAGGGTAGTTTCACCATGCCGCGACGACGTGAACGTAACAGAATGAGCCGACCAGAATACTACCCCCCGGATAGCGACTGGGCCATCAAGTTTTTCAAGGCGATGTAGGAGGAGACGGCAAAGTACTCACCAGAAGAAGTGGAGGGCATGATGTGGGGTCCAGGCGGCACGCTGGTCCCCATAGCGTTGGTGTGGCCTGGATCCGCCACACACACGCCGACCCGCCGGCGACAGAGAAACCTGGTGGTGCCACCGCGGCGACGTAGACGCGGTAAGTCTTGTGCCCTCCTACAATCCTCCCTCCACACTTTCCTGGTTCCTGTGGCTGACGAAGGTGGCGTCTGGGATCCGCCTTCTGGAGGCGGGGCTAGGGTGTCCGGCCGGATAGAAGGGGACTCCGTATACTCCATGTCCTTTGCAGCTTTCGCCGGCTTTGGCAGCCCAGCCGCGGCCGATTGGCCGCGCAGCGCAGCCAGACTCCATCCTTCTTACTTCCTCGGCAGTTTCAGCCAGCTTCGGCAGCCCAGCCGCTGCCAGTAGCCGTGCAGCGTGCAAGACTCCCCCCACTCCACATCCTTGGCAGTTTCCCCCGGCTTCGGCAGCCCAGCCGCTGCCGATACTCGCGCTCCGCTGCAGGACTTCGCCGATCGCCCGCCCGCGGCAATTTCCACCGGCAGCAGCCATTCCTATGGCGCCTCCCAGGGCGTCGGCTCCAGTCCCTCCTGTGGCGCCTCCCAGGGCATCGGTCCCAGTCCCTCCTGTGGCTCCTCCCAGGGCGTCGGCTCCAGTCTCTCCTGTGGCGCCTCCCAGGGCCTCGGCTCCAGTCCCACCTGTGGTGCCTCCCAGGGCGTCGGCCCCAGTCCCTCCTGTGGCGCCTCACAGGGCGTCGACCCCAGTCCCTCCTGTGGCGCCTCCCAGGGCGTCAGCCCCAGTCCCTCTTGTCACGCCTCCCACGGCACAGTGTACTCCAGTCGCGCCTCCCACGGCGCAGTGTGCTCCAGTCGCGCCTCACACGTCGTCGGCTCAAGTGCTTCCAGCGGCGCCTCCCACGGCGTCGGCTCCAGTGCTTCCAGCGACGCCCAAGGTTACAGTCCTGCCTAGGCGTCGCCCCGACTGACCCCCGGAGGGGTCTCGCCAGTCACGCTCGGGTCTCCGTCCCGGCTGACCCCCGGAGGGGTTCCGCCGCCGACCCACCAGCACTCCTCCCACCGCCCTTCTTTGTCCCTTCCCATGACTTCTGGACTTTTAGGACGTCTGGGATCCGTCCTTGAGGGGGGTAGACTGTCACGTTCTATACTTCTTATTCGTGACCGTTTTGGTTTTGTTCTAGTTAGTTTGCTTGTGTTGTTGTTATTTTCATGGTTTCCTGAGTTTTCTGGGCCGTTTCCTAGTTTTGTCACTTTGTTAATTACGTGCACCTGTTTCTCCTTTAGTTCCTTGCTATTTATGTTCAGGTGTGCGTGCCAGCGTTGTCGGCTCATTGTTGCGTTTCCCTTGGAATGTGTCGCTTCCATGTACCTACCGCTGCCTCGAAGCACCTTTATTAAAGATTCCTTCAACCTTACCTGCCTGACGTCCAGCTCTCTGCATCCTCGGGGTCGTTTCACCATGCCTCGACGACGTGAACGTAACAACTCCACCTTTATCTCCAAAAAACATGTTGCTTGGAAATGGTTGTTACATTGCATAACCCTGCCGGTTTTAATCCTTTTACTCGTCGAGATGGGAATATACTGTATGCTGCTATCCATATCGTATTTGTCAACGATTACTGTGCAGGAAATCTACTTGCCGTACAGAAAGCATTGGAACAGCGAGTTTTGGGTTGCATAAAAAAAAAGCATGAATGAAAATGTAATGGCTGAGCTGGCCGCTAATGGGAACAAGATAATTCCTGGGAATAGTGGCTAAGTCTGTTTCAGTCTACCAGGGGCAAAACAAATCCAGTTACAGGACGCCGTGTGATTTTTCAGAAACATTCTCACAAGTGTAAAAATAAGTTCACCGCTGCTATCAACACAGCAAAAATTTGAAAACTACTAAACTACTTTGACAACAACAGATGCTTGTCATTTTTAAAAACCCTTAACTGAAGTGTAAAAATAAGCTAACCCAATAAAAAGTCAGACATAACCCATAATTGCAAATGATGTAATGACTTTTTTACATTTTTACACGCCAAACAAGTGCAAAAAGAAGCTAACCAAGATCAATAGTACACACCCTTTAAGCTTAGTTAGGTTAATCTTTTCATGTCGATGCCCCTCGAACTGGCTGACTCGTGTCACCATAAGTGAAAGTTTTCTCCTTTCATTTGACATTTTATATTCTTATCCAGGGCGGCAAATAACCTCCATGTTCTCAAGCAGTTAATCTGTAGCTTGTTGTTTTGATTCATCGAGTGATCAGCTCAAATCAATATGACCCAAACACAAACGGTTAGTGGTTCTGGTATGAGAAAAAGGGCAAAAATGTCCAAGCTGATGTGTGGATATATTGTTTGGCCTAAAACACAAAGATAATAAGTCTGATTTCATGGATGAATAAGGAAATAAAAAAGTTTAAGAGGCTGGAATCAGAAGATATTCCAACATTTTTAATCAAAAAAAAGATTAATAGCTGTGTATTAATTGTATAATTACTGGATCATTGATTCATCTATTAATTGTTGCTGCTGCTGTAATTATGTTGTACATTCTGACTACAATGATAATGATGCTTTTCATACATGTGCAAATGTTCTTAGTTGCTGTGGTAAGATCCAGGTTAATACTGCCATGCTTTTATTGTGATGCTTACTTTGCACTAAACACTTTACTTTGTTTGGGGAATTTTTGTTTGTTTTTAGCGCTGCTCACGCTGCTGAGTGATAATAATAAAATGAAGAATACACCAAACTGTACGTCAACATAAACAGGCCTTTTTTTAATGGAAATTACCCCATTTGGTCACCAAAGCAGACTGCAAATGTGTTTCAATGACTGCTTTTTTAGCAATAAGAAAAACTAAGAATAACAGAATAATAATAATAATAATTTAACAGGATAATAATAAGGATCACCACCTTATCGTGGTGGAGGGGTTTGAGTGCCCGAGTGATCCTAGGAGCTATGTTGTCGGGGCATCACCCTGGAGCCAGGCCTGGAGTAGGGGCTCGCAGACAAGCGCCTGGTGGCCAGGCCTTCACCCGTGGGGCCTGGCCCAGCTCAAAGAAGCAGCACAGGACCTCCCCCCCGCAGACCCACCACCTGCAGGGGCAAGCATAAGGGTCCGGTGCCATGCAATTTGGGCAGTGGTCGAGGGCGGGTTTCCGGGAGACTTGGTCTTCGGCGGCCACATCTGGTTCTTGGGACATGGAATGTCACTTCTCTGGTGGGGAAGGAGCCTGAGCTTGTGGAAGAGGCGGAGACATTCCGACTAAATATAGTCGGACTCACCTCAACCCACAGTTTCGGCTCTGGAACCACCTTCTTTGAGAGCGGCTGGACCTTGTTCTACTCTGGAGTTGGAGTAGCTGGAGTAGCCCCCCAGCTTGGTGCCTCTGTTCTAGAGTCATCCCTGGTGAACGTGAGGGTTATTTCCCTACGCCTTCGGGCTTGGGAAAGGGTCCTGACTGTGGTTCGTGCATACGCGCCGAACGGTAGTTCAGAGTACCCAGCCTTCTTGGAGTCTATCAGAGGGGTTTAGGAGAGCACCCCAGCTGGTGACCCCATAGTTCTACTGGGAGACTTCAACGCCCATGTGGGCAATGACAGTGTGACTTGGAGGGGCGTGGTTGGGAGGTACGGCCTCCCTGATCTAAACCCGTCTGGCGTGTTGTTGCTGGACTTCTGTGCGAACCACAGTTTGTCCATAACAAACACCATGTTGGAACATAGGGATGCCCAGAAGTGCACTTGGCACCAGGACACCCTAGGTCGCAGGACTGTGTTTGACTTTGTGGTCATATCATCAGACCTGCGTCCGCATGTTCTGGGCACGCGGGTAAAGAGAGGGGCTGAGCTGTCAAGTGACCACCACCTGGTGATGAGTTGGATTAGATAGCGGGGAAGGATGCCGGACAGACCTGGTAGACCCAACGCATAGTGAGGGTGTGTTGGGAACGTCTGGCAGAGTCTCCCGTTCGTCGAGTCCTCAATGTCATCTCCGGCAGAACTTTACATGTATCTCAAGGGAGGACCAGGATATTGAGTCCGAATGGGCCGTTTTCCATGCCTCCATTGCTGAGGCAGCCAGTCATAGTCGTGGCCCCAAGGTGGTTGGTGCCAGTCGTAGCGGCAAGACCCAAACCCAGTGGTGTACACCGAGGGTTAGGGCTGCTGTCAAGCTGAAGAAGGAGTCCTATCAAGCATGGGTGGCTTGCGGGACACCCAAAGCAGCTGACAGGTACCGGCAGGCCAAGCGCACACGGCTTCAGTGGTGGTCGAGGCAAAAACCCGGGTGTGGGAGGAGTTCGGTGAGGCTATGAAGCACGACTTTCGGTTGGCCTCGGAGAGGTTCTGGCAAACCGTCCGACACCTCAGAAAGGGGAAGCAGCCCCCGGTTCACACTGTTTACAGTGCGGACGGGGGCTTGCTAACCTCGACTGAGGATATAGTTGGTTGGTGGTAGGAATATTTTTGAGGCCCCTCTCAATCCCACTGACATACCTTCCGTAGAAGAAGCAGAGTCTGAGGACACGTACGTGGACAGTTCTATCACCGTGGCTGAGGTATTTGGGGTAGTTAAAACACTCCCAAATGGCAAGGCTCCGGGGGTGGACGAGTTTCGCCCTGAATTTTTCAAGGCTCTGGATGTTGGAGGAGTGTCTTGGTTGACACGCCTCTTGAACACTGCATGGAAGTCGGAAACAGTACCTCTGGACTGGCAGACCGGGGTGGTGGTCCCCATTTTTAAAAAGGGTCATCGGAGGGTGTGTTCCAACTATAGGTGGATCACACTCCTCAGCCTCCCTGGGAAAGTCCTCACCAGGGTGCTGGAGAGAAGGGTACGACCGTTAGTCGAACCTCGGCTACAGGAGCTGCAATGTGTTTTTGTCCAGTTCGCGGAACACTGGACCACCTCTACACCCTTGCAAGGGTACTGGAGGGTATGTGTGAGTTTGCCCAACCGGTCTACATGTGCTTTGTGAGTTGGAAAAGGCATTCAACCGTGTCCCTCGTGGTGTCCTGTGGGGGGTGCTCCGGGAGTACGAGATTGGTGGCCCGCTACTACGGGCCATTCGGTCCTTGTACAATTGAAGCAGGAGCCTGGTTTGCATTGCCAGCAGTAAGTGGAGCTTGTTTCCGGTGAACTTTGGCATCCGCCAAGGCTGCCCTTTGTCACCGATTCTGTTCATAATCTTCATGGACAGAATTTCTAGGCGCGCAGTCAAGGCGTTGAGGGAGTCCAGCTTGGTGACCTTAGGATCTCGTCACTGCTATTTGCAGATGATGTGGTCCTTATGGCCTCATCAGGCTGTGACCTTCAGCGTTTACTGGAGCGGTTTGCAGCTGAGTGTAAAGCTTCTGGAATGAGACTCATTACCTCCATATCCGAGGCCATGATTCTCAGTCGGAAACGGGTGGACTGTACTCTCCGTTTTGGGAGTGAGGTCTTGCCCCAGGTGGAGGAGTATTTTGGGGTCTTGTTCACGAGTGAGGGACGGTTGGAGCGCAAGGTCGACAGACGAATCGGTGCAGCATCAGCAGTAATTGGATCACTGTACCGGACCGTCGTGGTGAAAAGAGAGCTGAGCTTAAAGGCAAAGCTCTCTGTTTACAGATTGATCTATGTTCCCACCCTTACCTATGGTCAAGGTTATGGGTCATGACGGAAACAACGAGATTGTGGATACAAGCGGCGGAATGGATGAGTTTCCTCCGTAGGGTGGCTGGACTCACCCTAAGAGATAGGGTGAGGAGCTCGGCCATCCGGGAGGAGCTCAGAGTAGAGCCGCTGCTCCTTACATCGAGAGGAGCCAGTGAGGTGGCTCGGGCATCTAGTCCGTCACAGCTGGCCTGGGAACGCCTTGGTGTCCTCCCGGTGGAGCTGGAAGAGGTCGCCGGAGACCGGGAAGTCTGGACTTCCCTACTGAGACTGCTGCCCCCTCGACCCGGACCCGGATAAGCGGAAGAAAATGGAATGGAAAAACTAAGGTGGACTTGTCAACATGAGCACAAGCAACATCTGCTGCAGTAGGTAGTCTAAATCCTTTGACACTATCACACTTTTTACCTAATGAATGGCACAGCATCAGTTTTTTTTGCCCAATATCTTGCCCAACATATTCCGACATTACTACGACATGGTTACGGGAAGTCGGAGGATTGAACCAGCAACCTTCAGGTCGTGAAATAAGCATTCTACTGCCCGAGCTATGATGCTCCTCCATTTTCCTATTTCTAGTTTTAATATAGGTTGTCTTATATTTGGGATAAGGAGATTTAAACATCCAAACCAGCAGGTTGAGACGTACATCCTTCTGGAGCTTAGTCATAACTTTTCTTCCTGTCACTCACACACACACCTGTGACCTGCAGCCATTAATAACTGGAAGAAAGGTTGTTAGCGTGTTCGGATGAGGAGTTATAATGTTCATTTTTGTTTTTTATTAATTTTCCAAAAACTGTTTGTAAACAAGCGGTCGTCTTATTTTCAAGCTAGTACGCTAAATCAAAACTGCAGCAGAATTTGACTCGAAGCAGGACTATTCCTGTTTTCAGTGTTTTCCTACTTGTAAAAACATAGACACCCAAAAACTGATGCAGGAACAAACACACGTGCAGGCTGTACTGTGTACTGCGTAAGTAGTCAAACTGAAGACTGCTTGACTGCTCTAAAAGCTTATATTCCGTGCTGGCCTTGCTCACATTTCAAGGCTTTGTGTGGCAGCTGTTGGTTTTCCTTGCTGTGAGCATTTAAAAGGTTCCAGCCAGGAGTCGTGCACACTCCTGCACAACACACGTGCACATACACACACAATGTATGAATGTGTTCCTCCCAGGCAAGAGAGCTTGTCAGGGAATGTAAGAGGCAGGCAGGGAGGCACAAGGTGCAGACCTCTTCAGATGTTGCTGCTATTAACAGCGCTGTGATGTGCTCATGTTTACCTACTCTCACTACGCTGCTACTCGGGGCTGTGTGGAGCGCTGGTACTTCTTTCTTTGAAGTGAACCTGATCCCTCAGACTATGCTGTTGCTAATTGCACCTTCTCTTTAGGAGATTTGGGATTTGGAGGTTGCATGGGAAGAGTATGTGAAGATACCCCCTTAGAAATACGTTAAAAAAAAAGTACTAATAATAATTCACATGCACACGTTTGCAAGCTGTCAAGTGCAAGATAGAGCAACAGGTGGTACTATGACTTGTACTTTAGTTTAGAACTCTAAAGAAGACAATGGACACTTTATTTGATTGTGAGACAGTCCGATTGTTCTGATTTTCCGTTTCAAATGCTAGGGTTGTTTTTAGTGGAGAACAGTGTCTCCTTTATTGCACTTAATTGGTTCCAGACCCGACCTGCAATAAGTGAAGTTCCAGATTCCTGGTTCAGGTATTTTTTAATGGCATATTCTCGTAGTTGGATCATAGAAAACCTATTGATGACTATTTATTTAGAGCCTTGTAGACATGGAATAATATAGTATATAGTCACATTTACCTTCCTGTTATTGTTTTCTCAACTGTAATGCACACTCTATGGAATCACTACAGGGACAAAGGAACGGCCACTGCTTTAAACTTGCATGCTACCGAGCGGACTACTTATCCTTCAATTTCGTTGTTCTGAACTTAAAAAAGGTTTCAAATGGATTGAAGAAGAACATTACAGACACCTAGTGACCAGAAAATTACTTCTAACTTTCAATATTTTTTGACTACCGTAATAATAGTCCATAGTCATCCATGAATTGGTCATTTATTTGCGAATGAATTTTCAAAAAAAGGTGATACAGTGATAGAGATGCTATTGCGTGGATGTGCATTTTAGCTCAACTTCCCTGGTTCCTTGTTGGTCGTCTTTGGACTACAAGCTACTTTAGACTGAACCAGCAGAGTCTCTGCCGGCTGCAGACAAGCAGTGCCCTAAACTATTGACCACATTTTTTTTCATACAGTCCTTCATCAGCGAATGATCAATTACTAAGCCCATCTTCAATCATAAAAGAGCAGTTAAAGAGAGATCGCTCGCCACATGACTACAAAACCTTTTTTGTTTGTGCACTCAGTCGCTCAATAAAGTTGCCAGAGCAGCTCTTGGCTTAAATTAGCTTCTGCTCTTTTTTTTTCTTTCTTCAATGATGTTTACTCCATCAGCTGTCAGTGAACGTTGCGGCGTGTTCGGTGGCGTGCAGCACTGAACACCTGTGTTTTGCTCTAATTACTTTGATTACACCTACTTTGTTGCCACAGTCTGCCGAGAGGGAGGCCAATTTAAGACTGTCACTGAAGAAAGAAACACAACTTTCCGGAATATTTCATCATTTGTGTGTGTGTGGGTGTGTGTGTCTGTGTGTGTGGGTGGGCGGGGTGGCAGGGGCGGGGGCACAATGCACCAGGGACATACTGGACTGTGATGGCCTCCTAACTTTAGCTTCAGCGCCATGGCCACTGGTCTGCATCCAGACATGTGACAATCCAGGAGGGCCTCGTCAGTTGATGTCTGTGCAGCCACAAGATGTCAGGTGCCTGATTTGGAACAAATGCACACAAACACAGGAACACAAACACACAGCAGAGGGACCCGGATTATTATGCATGGGTGTATTCTGCACGATTGTCAGGTATGGAGCTGTTTAGAGGTAGAATGAGCAGCCATGGGCATCTCCTGCTTCACAAGCGCTAGTCAGAAAACTGACAAGGCAAAGCTGCTTTTTTATGCTGCACCTACAATGGAAATGGAGCAAAAAACAAGCTCTCTTTCCCAAAGCCTTTATCTGCTTCTCTGTGTGTGTCTTCCCACTGCTCCCCCTTGTCTAGTTAGAGGGCATCTATACCTTCTCTTTCTCTCTAGACAGGGGAAGCCTGTACTTTATCACTGCCTCATATGGAGAAAGGCATTTTCCTCCCAAAGGGAAAGCTGACATGCAATTACGACATTCTGGCAGCCCCAAACATCCTTCCCAAAATATATTGCATCCTGTTTTTTGCCTCATGTGGGTTTATGATGTCTTACGTGGCACCGATGTGTTGTACAACTCCATTTATAGTTTGTGGAAAAGTGACAAAAAAAGCATTCCCTCACCAAGGACGTCACAATTATCCAGGATGAGATGGGTAGCTTTTGTATTTAAATGTATTTCGAGCTCCTCAGGTTAACATGCAAACAAATGGCCTCACAGAGGTCATACAAACACACCTGTGATTAGTTGGGGGTAAATTGCAGACAAATAAATTGAATGTGTAAATTGCAGATGACAGCTTAGTGAGGTGTCTGGAAGCAGTTTGTTTACTTGCCTTGTTGCCCGTCATACCAGCCTGGCCAGCCGGTGCTCCCTCACAGCCAAAGGGAGAGGTAAAGTGGGACAGATGTGGAGCTTTACAGAGGCCCCAGTGGGATATTGAGAATGATGGCATGGAGGGCATTGTGGGACAATAAAGAGAGGTAGACCAAGTTTCTCCTTTTCCAACACGTGACCTGATCCCTCACGAAAGAAAGGTGCCCTTTGTCATAACTGACACTTATTGCCTCAGCTAAGAAGGTTGTGTTCATTGGCTGGATTACACAAAAACTATTCCATCCACTACTTCAAACTTGGGATGGGCCTCAAAGAACCCATGGGGTGCATTCATCTTTAGGCTTCCGTGCAGCGTGCTCCCAATATGTATGGAAATAGATGTGTGTTACAAATAAAAAGGGGAAATGCCACTTGTTTTTTGCGTCAGAATGTAACAATTCAGCCGAGGGCGTCACTCTCAAAGAAAGTTGACGGCACACACAAAACCGGCAACAAACTTGGAAAAAGTGAAGAAGATATTAGAAAGGGATTAAGTCCAGCAGAGACAAGAACTGCAAAGATGTTGGCCTGCATGTCATGCATGAGTGCGGATAAAGCACTATTAAAACAACGAATTCACAATTGTTAAATATGCTTCCATTAAGAAAAATAGCCTGTACTCACTAGAAGCGCGGCTCGGCATTTGAGCTGTAATTTTAGGCTTGTTTCGGTTGTTTTTAGCACGTAAGAATAACTTTTTTCTCCCAAAAATATTCTTTTATAATCTTTTGTGATGATTAAATTCTTTTTAACAACAACAAAATAAAAACGTGTTCTTTTACATCAACAAATAATTTATTAACAACTATAACACCTTAAACTATTTACAATTTTCACATTTTAATGGAACTGTGTGTGTGCACACATGTGTGCGCCCGTGTGTGTGTATGTGCATGCGTTAAAAATGTTCCCTACAATGTGTAATCCGCACGCTACACTCCTACATGCTCTTCCATTTCCTCATCGCTGTGGTGTTTTTACATGCAAATCATCTATGGTGTATGCCAAATGCGATAAGGGGTATGCGAATATCCATCCATCCATTTTCTTCCGCTTATCCGAGGTCGGGTCGCGGAGGCAGCAACCTAAGCAGGGAAGCCCAGACGTCCCTCTCCTTGGCCGCTTCGTCCAGCTCTTCACGCCGGATGCCGAGGCGTTCCCAGGCCAGCTGAAAGACATAGTCTCTCCAACGTGTCGTCCCCGAGGCCTCCTACCGGTTGGACATGCCCTGAACACCTCCCCAGGAAGGCGTTCGGTAGGCATCCTAACCAGATGACCGAGCCACCTCATCTGACTCCTCTCAATGCGGAGGAGCAGCGGTTCTACTTACTCTGAGCTTCTCCCGGTGACAGTCACCCCATCTCTAAGGGAGAGCCCAGCCACCCTGCGGAGAAAACTCATTTCGGCCGCTTGTACCCACAATCTTGTCCTTTCGGTCACTACCCAAAGCTCATGACCATAGGTGAGGGTAGGAACGTAGATCGACCGGTAAATCGAGAGCTTTGCCTTTTGGCTCAGCTCTCTTTTCACCACGAAAGACCGGTTCAGTGTCCGGAACACTGCAGACGCTGCACCAATCCGCCTGTCCATCTCACGTTCCATCCTTCCCTTACTCGTGAACAAGACCCCGAGGTATTTAAATTCCTCAACTTGAGGTAGGACCTCATGCCCGACACGGCGATGGCATTACACCCTTTTCCGGGCGAGAACCATTGGCCTCAGATTTGGAGGTGCTGTTTCTCATCCCATCCGCTTCACACTCAGCTGCGAACCGATCCAGTGAGAGTTGAAGGTCACTGCTCTATGAAGACAGCAGGACCACGTCATCTGCAAAAAGCATAGACCGAATCCTGTGGCCACCAAATTGAAACCCCTCAACGCCCTGGCTGCGCCTAGAAATTCTGTCTATGAAAGTAATGAACACAATCGGTGACAAAGGGCAGCCCTGGCGGAGTCCAACCCTCACTGGAAAGGGGTCCGACTTAATGCCGGCATTGCGAACCAAACTCTGACACCGGTCACACAGGGAACGAACCGCCTGGATTAGGTGGTCTGATACCCCATATTCCCGGAGCACTCCCCACAGTATTCCCCGAGGAACACGATTGAATGCCTTCTCCAAGTCCACAAAATACATGTAGACTGGTTGGGCGAACTCCCATGCACCCTCAAGGACCCTGCCGAGAGTATAGAGCTGATACACAGTTCCACGACCAGGACGAAAACCACACTGCTCCTCCTGAATCCGAGATTCGACTATCCAACGGATCCTCCTCTCCAGAACCGCTGAATAGACCTTACCGGGAAGGCTGAGGAGTGTGATCCCATAATAGTTAGAACACACCCTCCGGTCCCCCTTCTTGAAAAGCGGGACCACCACCCCGGTCTGTCAGTCCAGGGGCACCGACCCCAATGTCCACGCAATGCTGCAGAGTCGTGTCAACCAAGACATGCCCACAGCATCCAGAGCCTTAAGGAAATCCGGGCGGATCTCATCCACCCCCGGGGCCTTGCCGCCAACGAGCTTTTTAACCACCTCGGTAACCTCAGCCCCAGAGATAGGGGAACCCGCCTCAGAGTCCCCGGGCACTGCTTCCATCTTGGAAGACGTGTCGGTGGGATTGAGGAGGTCTTCAAAGTATTCCCTCCACCGGTCCCCTCCAAGTATTCCCTCCACCGGTCCACAACATCTCGAGTTGAGGTCAACAGCACACCGTCCCCACCACACACCGTGGTAGACCGTGCACTGCTTCCCCCTCCTGAGACGGCGGATGCTGGACCAGAATCTCTTTGAAGCCATCCGGAAGTCGTTTTTCATGGCCTCTCCAAACTCCTCCCATGTCCGAGTTTTTGCCTCAGTGACCGCCAGAGCCGCAAACCGCTTCGCCTGCCAGTACCTGTCAGCTGCCTCCAGAGTCCCATGGGCCAAAACGGTCTGATAGAACTCAGCTTGACGGCATCACTCACCGCCGGTGTCCACCAAAGGGTTCTGGGATTACCGCCACGACAGGCACCGACCAGTTTACGACCACAGCTCCGATCAGGCGCATCGACAACGGAGGCACGAAACATCGCCCACTTGGACTCAATGTCCGCCGCCTCCCTCGGAACATGGTCAAAGCTCTCCCGCAGGTGGGAGTTAAAACTCCTTCTGTCAGGGGACTCTGCCAGGCGTTCCCAACAGACCCTCACAATGCGTTTGGGTCTGCAAGGTCTGACCGGCATCCTCCCCCACCATCGGAACCAACTCAGCACCAGATGGTGATCAGTTAACAGCTCCGCCCTTCTCTTCACCCGAGTGTCCAAAACATGTGGTCGCAAGTTTGATGACACAACCACAAAGTCAATCATCGAACTGTGGCCCAGGGTTTCCTGGTGCCGAGTGCACATGTGGAAACCCTTATGCTTTAACATAGTGTTAGTTATAGACAATTCGTGACGAGCACAGAAGTCCAATAACAAAACACCGCTCGGGGTAAGATCAGGGGGGCCGTTCCTCCCAATAACACCTCTCCAGGTCTCACTGTCGCAGCCAACATGAGCCTTGAAGTCACCCAGTAGAACAAGGGAATCCCCCGAGGGAGCACTCTCTAGTACTTCCTCTAAGGACTCCAAAAAGGGTGGGTATTTTGAACTGCTGTTTGGTGCATGAGCACAATCAACATTCAGGACCCGTCCCCTCACCCAAAGACGTAGGGAAACTACCCTCTCGCTTACCAAGTTAAACTCCAACGTGCAAGCTTGGAGCCGGGGGGCAACAAGAATTGCCACCCCTGCCCGTCGCCTCTCATTGCCGGGAACACCAGAGTGGAATGAAGTCCAGCCCCTCTGGAGAGGACTGGTTACAGAGCCCTTGCTGTGCGTTGAGGTGAGTCCGACTATATCTAGCCGGAATTTCTCCACCTCACGCACCAGCTCAGGCTACTTTCCCGCCAGAGAGGCGACATTCCACGTACCGACAACTAGCTTCTGTAGCCGAGGATCGGACCGCCAAGGCCTCCGGCCGCCACCCAGCTCACTTAGCACCCGACACCTTTGGCCCCTCCTACGATTGGTACGCTCACGGGAGGGGGTGTGCGAATAAAACTGGAAAAAAAACATTTAGCCCCAAACATGCAAAATTACACCTGTACACAAGTGCACCTGAACGCCTCACTGCGCAAGGACAATGGAGCAGAAAGTAGACATAGAGTGAAGTTGTTAATTGCTGTGTGTGCATCATGTGAACAAAAATGAAAATTTTATGATTATTTTGTGCATTAAGAGTTTTGAAGATTTCATTTGTATTGTTGATCTAATCCCCACACGGCGCAGAAGGGAAAACCTGTCACTGAAAGTGGGGATTCCCTTGAAAATGAGGCTATATTATTGGTTGTATGTATAGTTTTTATTGTGGATACTGCTTTATCGTGATTGTTAAACTTTCCCCTTCAATTTGGTATTAAATGAATATGCACCAGGGCTGCCCAGAGCGTGTGTCCGACATGACAGCGTACTGTTGCGACCACAACTACGCTTCATGAACACGTCATACATAGAGGAGGTCCACACATTAAAAGTGAATGACAGGAGGTGTTTCATGTGTGATGCATTTATTCAATAATTAAATACAGGCAGCCACCAACAGTGAAGTACTCCTAGTGTACTGTGAGGGAAATGGGACACTAGGTTGTGGGCAAGGCTTTTTGCCAGCCTGTACAGGCATGCGCACACATGGTCCATAAGGGCGGATTGTGCAAGGCAGACCAAATGTCCCGAGTAGTGGCAGTGTTTTGCAATGTGAGTTTCAGCATGTTTACTTGTTAACCATTGACTCATGTTTAAAAAATATATACAGTATATAAGATGTACAACTTCTGTTATGTTTTTTATGTTTTTTCCCACCAAATTGTGTAGAAAATGTAGGATTGAACAAAAAACTCCCAAATTAGGAAATTAGGAAGCAAAATGTTGCTGCATCTGCATCTGAGGTAAAGAGGGAGGGAGCTGAGATAAGGTGAGAAGCGCTGTCACCAGGGAGAGACTTGAAATAGAACTGCTACTCCTCCACAGAGGAGCCAGAGGAGGTGGCTTGGGCATCTGGTCAGGATGCCTCCCGGACGCCCCCTAAGGAGGTGTTTGGGATGCGTCTGACCAAAATGATATCTTGGGGAAGACCCTGGATATGATGGAGAGAGTATGTCTCTACAGTGGCCTGGGAACACCTTGGGATACACCGGGTGGAGATGGACGAAGTGGCTGGAGAGAGGGACGTGTGGGCTTCCCTGCTTAGGCTGTTACCATCAACAACCAAACTTGAATAAGCGGCAGAAGATGGATTACTGGATGCAAATAAAAGTTCACATCCAGAATAATCAGGAAAACACACAGTTTCTTTAATTTTCCAAAGAATAATGCATGATTCAAGACTCATGATGATGGAGATGATCCAAATGAGCAATGCCATTCAATTTTCCAACTGGAACAAAAGTCCCAATAAGGCCAAATGAGGTTTTGTAAAGGTAAACCTTGCAAATACTGGTGTAACCAAGAAAGGAAGGTGGATTTAAAACTTTAAAGAGGTGCCAGGGTAAAATAAAATCGCCTAGAAGGGATAGAAAGCAGTGGGTTGCTTCAAAGTGAGAAGACATAAAAGTCTATTTTGATGTCTCCGGTTATCAATTCCCCAATCATTGAGGGCTTGGATCAATAACTGCGCTCTTGAATTTCAGGAGGACCCTTTGAAGTGAGCCATGGGGTTACAGCAGATGTATAATAAAGAATAGTTTGTTTTTTTCCTGGAACTGATGCTCCATACACTCCATGAAACAAGTCTATCTCCCTCAGTCAGTTTTTGTATTCTCTAGAGTCCTCCACACATGCTGGATCTGATACAAGCCTTTCTTTGAATGCATTGGGTCCAAAATCATGTGAGATATCAGCTTTATTTACAGATAGACTGTATAATAGAGTGAGCTGAATAGGCTGTATTGCTAGATTGATATTCAGGTTCTCACGGAATGCTGCATAATTGTACTGTATGCTGCAGCTGCCAGAGCACCACAGACCTTCAATCGATTTTATATCAAAGCCAACAGGTGGACTCATTAGAGAGTCTTGCTAATTACGGCACTTTTTTGTTGTTGTAGTACCGGTCGCTACTTCATAGCAAAGTCGACTTTGATGGTTCTGCATCGAGAATGTGTTTCCCACAGATTTAGCCTCTACCTGTGGTGACAGCCGTAAGGGCAGAGGGGGTCCCCCCCAACCTAACAATTTGTGCGACCGTGCAGCTACAAGCGCACCAGCTGGGCAAGCACTGCAGAACACATAACCCACACCCATGGCAGAACCTTGTCAGTCATCAAAAGGCTGGCTAAGGTTACCGGAAGTACCCGTGTAACGTCAGATTTTAGCACTATGGGGCTTGTTTTTGGTGTTTAGTTTTCTGTTGCTTCCAAACAATCAAAAACACAAATCAAAACAGTGAACTCTTCATTCAATAGACATCTAGTACACAAAGTCAGTCAGTGATGAGTGACACGGAAGGCTTCGTTACTGGGTTGTTTTGTAAGTGAGATGATTTTGGGTTTTGACATCGGGCAGATGTTGGGCTGGGATAGATGGTACTCAAATATGGTGGACTACGTGGAAAATTGGGAGGGGTTGGAAAGTATGGGTGAATGGACCTCATGGAAGAAAAAAATCTGGAGTAGTGTCTTGTACGCCAGCAAACATAAAATACATCAAAACACACTTGGACTATGGGGGAAATCAGGAGGTACTTCACCGGTCTCCAAATGAACCTTACGGGAGGAAAATGTAAATAGTCATGCAAACCATGTGTTGTAAACCCAAATTAGAGGCTAAATGATTTTGTGTTTTGACATCCAAAGGACACCGGGAGACAGCAATGAAATAAGGGAGTCTCCCAAGGAGAAACATGGAAGAAATTACCATGTATTGTAAATCAACTGTAAACAAGAAGTTTGATGATTTGGGGTTTGGTCATTGGAAGGACGCCAGCAGATTTGAAATACGGAAATGTCCTGAGTTTTTCTGGAGGGTTGGTAAGCGTTTTTGAATGTGATACATGAGACATTTGAAAAAGTCACTCAAACCACAAAGGTGGATTATTTTGGATTTTGACATCAGGAGTACACCTACAAATTTTGGTATGTATGTATCCAAATGTGCTACTTCAGCAACAACATGAACAACATGAACCATGCATTATATAATCCTGACAAAAGTGGGTTTGGGGATTTGACGTTGGGAGAATGCTGGGAGATTTAAATCTTAATATCTACATTGGTGGAGTTCAGTCCCTAACACAAGGAGCAAGGTTTTCTTTGCAGTTAGACACCATTCTTGTAGACTTGGTCGCACCAAGGTTGAATGGTCTTGTCTACTCACCACTTCTGTCAAAGCTTTGCAGATGTTTACCCGGACTGAAGGATGTCTTGGGGGCATTTTAGTTTACTGCGCTTTCTTGTCCGTACATCTCAGCCACCTCTCACTTTGTTTGTGGACCAAACCTCTCTGGCCCAGCAACCACCCCGCAGGTCAACCACATCGCTGACTGGCTTGCAGCTTGTCAGCGTGTCAAGGTGCATGCAGGCATGCAGGAGGAGGAGGAGGAAGGAGGCACATGAAAGGCTTGCATGCAGGGAAGATGGTGGTTGAAGATGGCTGTCGAATACTTCACATTATGCTCTGCCTAGAGACAAAGGTCAGTCCAAAGGAAACAATATGACCCCTCTGGACCTGCTGTCATGTGACATCTTTGTTTACTATGACTGCAGTCCCACTCCTGCTAGTCAATGTCACAGGAAAATGTTGCATTTCATTACCATTTGAATTAGGGCTGTCAAACGTAACGCATTAATAAGGCATTAAAAGAAGTTTCCTTTAAAGGCACAATTTGTTTTGGTGCACGATTAACGTACGCGTGTCCTGTTTGCCCCTCAGCCCACACTGTAGTTTGAGGAAGCGCTGGTCCAGCACTCGGAGCCTGCAGGACCACTTTGTCTTTCAGAGAGGTGCACACACAAATATGCACAAAAAAGTCATCAAATATTACCTTTATGCATTCCCACATAGTATTGCATTTAGAAGCAAATATGAGGTGAAGGAAAAGGGGAAAATCCACTGTAGTAGCCTATCTGTGCATGGGAGAATTTAGAAGTTGCGTTCAAAGTCCATCAAACAAAGTAGAACAAATCGCTGCTCGCATTAAACCTTAAGAAATTGGGGGATTTCTAAATGTATATACGTCTTTTAACAAAATAATGGGCCATATTTGCAAAATTGATATCCCTTTACATAAAATATGATGTAGTTATCATTGCAGCTGCTTATTGAATCATTTTCCACAGTGATTTACATCCTTACTTTCAAAAGCGATTAATTATGACTTCATTATGGATAAAATGGGGATTCATTGCAGTATTATAAATATAGTATTTGAATTGATTGACAGCCCTAATTTTATTACATCTCAAACATGCCAAAGTGGATCAAAGAGTGTTTTTATGATTACTCAAAAACAACTTTATTTCAGTGGAATTCTGGAGAGGTGTTGGCACCAGGCCACGAAACCCTGAAAATAGGTAGTAGATCAAATAAAAGATGCTGATCTGGTGCCAAATCAGAGAACAGGACTGAAAGAAGACTAACGTGATTTTTCCGTCTCTTTGCCAGTTGGCAAGCTATTGCTAAGGATCTGTCCTGAGTAAACGGGAATAACTGCAACGCAGGCTGTTGGTTTGTGTTCTTGTCTGTATGCTTTGGCACACGATGAGGTGTTATCTCACTCTACCTTTTTAAGTGTTTTTGCACGAACGATGAAATAATTGAATCATCCGATTGTGGCCAAAATTGCTTGATTATGTAATTTACAAAATTTGTTATAACATCGGCCTTTGACTTTGGTGAGCATTATATTAAATATGCAAATCCACTGTTTTTTTTTAATGTTGTTTTCATTTCAAAAATATTATTGGATAATCCATAGAATTTAATGACAAAATTAGAAAAGTGCTGATGCCCATTGCCATAGCCCCATATTGTGCCTCACACCAGAGTAATAATTCTACATGTTTAGATCATTGATATTTCATTGATATTGTATGTAAATTGTTGGAAACCTGTTTTTTCCCGGGTGCTGTGACAATTTTTTGTGGCATTCTATGCACAAATGTTAAAGAATCCTGCAAACATCCCCACACTCTGTGTTCCTAATGTCAGCGTTAGTTTCAATGAGATGTGAGGGACATTATTGGGGGGAACATTCCCATTACTACTAGCTGCTGTTTTCCTTGTCCGTGTACAGTACAGTGTACCGTATGCCATGTTACTTATGTGTTAGATTAGTATACATGACGTTTTGTAAAGTCTGTCTAAGAAGGCTGTAGAACTCCCAGCACACTCAGATCAGTCTGACCTTTTGGGACACATGCAGTGGCGGGCATAAATGTTTGCCCTCTTTTCTATTCCGTTGAGCCTACTGTCCAAACAGGATCAGGAGCAGCTTCCAAGTGTCAAAGCAATTACAACAATGACGCCGGGGTGGTATGGGTTTGAGGAGGGGGGCTGGTGTGCTTATGCTTGATGCTGTGTAAATGTCTGCGGGGTTGAACGCCCCCTAGCTAACAGCTGTCACCGCCCACTTCCCTGGCGCCATCTGTCCCTGCCTCATAGTGCATCAGATTAGCCTTTTTGGTACAAAAGATGCAGCAGTCCATAAAAGTCACAGCAGTTTGAGTTGCTGTGAGGATTAAAGATGGCCGTTAGCCACATGCAAGCCTAATTTCTGATGTAGCGATTACACCGCTAAAGGTGCTACCCGGCATCTTTTTTTCGGATTCTGTAGATAAGTAGCTTGTGTTAAAATCCATCCATCATTTCTATACCGCTTATCCTCATTAGGGTCACGGGGATGCTGGAGCCTATCCCAGCTGACTTTGGGCAGGAGGCGGGGTACACCCTGGACTGGTCGCCAGCCAATGGCAGGGAACATATAGACAAACAAACATTCACACTCTAATGGACAATTTAGAGCGGCCAATGAAGCTAACATGCATGTTTTTGCAATGTGGGAGGAATATAATCAAAACTTTAGTAATGGTTGCCTTGCTTCTAATTAGTGTGTGGTCCACTCGAACTAAAGAACCAAATGATATGAAATGGGGCTGCAACTAAAGATTATTTTCTTAGCCGATTAATCTGAAGCTTGTTGTTTCGATTAATTGCGTAATCGTTTAGGCCCTAGACAGACCAACTCAATGTCAACCAAACACGCATGGAAAAGTGGCAAAAATGTCCATCACTGTTTTCCAAAGTCAAAGCTGATGTGTGTTAATATCTTGTTTTGCCTAAAATACAAAGATAATAGTTCTGCTAAAAATGATTCACATTTTACAGGCTTGAATCAAATGATATTTACATAAAAAGGTCTCATCACATACCAAAATATCTGATAATTAATTGGATATTTGAGTAATCATAAATTATTGTTGCAGTCTGGAAAAAAGCCACGTTTCCCCGGGGTGGTATCGTCTAGTTGCGCATGCTACACCCCGATTTTATCATATAGCAGCTAAAGCTAAATCATATAATAGCGTTAATAATAAATAGCCAGACACATTAGCACGGTCTTGCAGCCATACCGCCAGAGCAAACTTGTAGACATACATTAGCATGACGCAGCTTGTATCTTAATAATGCAAAAGTGTTGGAAATAAGCGCAAGAATATGCCTTCTAATCTACTTGAATGTCCTTGTGCTGTTCTCATTTCTTGATACATTCAGCAAGGGAAGAGAGTTGATGAAAAATTAATTGATGAGGGAAAAAAAAAAAAAATATATATATATATATAGCATGCATGTCCCAGACAAATACATCCATAAGCCACTTAAGTAGATAAGCTAAGTGGCAAACCTTACTCACTCCTTTTGTTATGCCTCACTGGTGCTCAAAGAAGAAGGAAAAAGCAGTCCAGATATGACGTCCCCTCTTGCTCCCCCTCATTAATCTTAATAAAACAATTGACCCCTGAATAGCTTCTTCCTGCCCTAGACCATTAGGCTGCATGACCAAGGCTTTAAATATTAAGCAGGCTTTGTAAAATGTGATAAAATGTTTAGTAAATGGAAGAAGACACAGTGCACTTCTCTCAGCCCTGAGTTCTAAATGATAGATACGCTTTTATTATCGGGAATGCTGTTTTAAGCAGTATTTGGCGTTGATGTTAGCCTTTCAATTGCATGTTTTAAAGTAGTCCCGTCAGGCTGGTACTTCTACAGTCATACCTCGTTTAATGTGGTAAATTGGTTTTAGACCTGGCTGCAATCAGACAATTTCCACAATGTAGCATTTCATATTTATAAGCTTAATATTTGTGTAGTTAGAACATAGAAAACTTGTTAAAGACCGTCTAAATATTTTTTTCCAGAATTATTAGTGCCCTTTTGATATGAAATATTGCATACATATTACATGTGTTTTATCAATTATAGTTGACATAACAGGAAATGAGACTACACAAATAAGACTCACACATTAGCGCTGACAGCTACTCGGTGGCTATTGTCCACCAAAGCAGCGTTCCTGGCAGCTAGTAGCCAGCGTAGAAGAATACTACAGAGAACACACATGCTGCTGTCAGTCACAACTCACACAAACTCACACGTTGCTAGCCAAGATGTGTTTCTGCAATGGCAAAGAGGAATAGTGATGATAACCACAGAACATCAAATTAAACTTTTTGCAACATAAAACATCTGCAACATGTGTCTCTCATTCTACCCGACGTATCATTCCAGCAATGGCCATAAAACACCACTAGGTGACAGTAAGCCTTTGTAAAGAACTGAAAACATTGCTCTTACGCTCTGAGAAGGTTTTATAAATCCAAAAGTGTGATCTGTGGAGGTGACCAATTTTGGCCATGCAACTGTATGTGGATTTGTGGATTTTTGAACATTGAAAAAACCAGGAGAGCGTCAGTCCGTAGACTATTTGTTGTCGCTGTGATGCTGTTTTGTGCACCTTTGCCCCTTCATTCGATGGCGGTGGCTTGCTGCCGCACGCTGCAGTATTCTGTAGTTTGTCTCTGATTCACATTTTTGCTGAGCTTTGAAGCCTTTCGCGCTGTTCCGTGCCGAAGTGGTCTTCCTCGTCTGGTAAAAATTGAAAGCCTTTTCATCTCAGAGGGCTTAAAGGGTCAAAGGAACACCAAATAACCCCCCCTGTTGTTTCTTTTTTTTCCTCCCCCGAAGCTTGTAACAAACTGCACCTTTGTCGGATGCGGCCTATGGCAGGCGAGGCGGAGAGGGGGCGGGGGACCGACTGCCCTCAGGTTCAGGCTTTGGAGACCCTGTCAGCTTCAAAATGGGGTCTGCTTTATTCCACCCCTTGACCTCGGGCCCAAAAAGAGCCACGCAGGGAAAAGAGAGATATATGATACGTCGTGGCCTGGTGAAACTCCTCGGCTGGGAAATGAGGAAGCTCCAAACTGGAAACTGAGCAGAAATGAATGAGCTTGTTGTTTGGGACTTCTTTTGGAGGTTGAATCAGGGAAAGATTGCAGCCATACCGGAATATGAAACTTGAGTTGGATTGGAAGGAGAGAAGTATTTGCAAGGGAGATGCATTTGGGAGAAGAGTGCTGCAACCGACTATTTGGTTATTGTTTGGTGTTTCTTGGTGCATGAGGATGATAAAGTCAATATCAAGGATGTTCAAGGATGTGTTTATTTAACCTTAGATGTCATTCTACACTATGATGCTGGTGATCTTACCCAGCAATATAGTTTTTCACCAAATGACCAATAAAGGTTGGGTGTGTGATCTGTTAGGCTGAGTTTATTTGTACCAGTGAAATCAGGCATTCCTAAATGTAAGAAATGACAAACATGGAAAAAACAACTTCATAATTTACTGGTTTGCTCTGTGCTGGCTGCATTTTCAGATGATTACTAGGCAAATGTGTATTATGTATACTTCATGCTAGTGAGCTCATTTTTTACTGGTCTGACCCAAAAGCGTCCCTTGAGCCCAAAAAAGTCTGGGCACAGCACGAGCACCACCGGCGGGCTTCTCGCGAAAGAGAAATAATCTAGCAAACTTTTGATCAATGTCAAAGTTGTTAGCCTGCTCTACACTTCCTACTGGTGTGCATCCTGTCAACATGGGATACAAACGCTAGGTTGGCACCTTGTTTACGCTCATCCACGAACGCAACCAGATAACGCCGGTAGACAAATGAGAGCAAATTCATTTAACACTCTGCTGAAGCGCCTCGATGAAAGATAACACAGTGCATCCTTTTAAGACGGAATAAAACAGATCATTTGTGTTGGATTGACGAAGCCATCTCACTTCGGGTTTTTCGTTTTCTCGGAGAATTCATCCATCCGTCGATTAAGTTGGTCAAATGAATCGAGTAGGGATATTGCCGCATCGCTCAACGATCTCAGGAGGGACTTGCCAAGTGGCGACGATGGGGATGCCTCTTTGTGTGTTGGGGCCAGTTCTTGACCTTGGAGGGACAAGGATTGGGGTTGTATAGGCCTCCACTCTGGAAAGGGCTTGGGAAGGCCTGGCTTTCAAGCTCAGGGTGACGGGTCAGCATCGGTGCTCAGCTCTATTAATGTGTGACCTTCGCCAAATGCTGGAGGAGGACTCAGAGATGAAGGGAAAAGAAGGGGAGGTGCATAAAGAGCACAACTGTGAAGCCTGAAGAGAATAGAGCCTGAGACCTGTTTCTCCAAGATAACAGAGATTGGCCTATGAAAATGCATCCATCACAAGGCCACTAAGCCGGAGCCTTCTTTTGTGTGTCAGCGTTGCGATCCTGTCTGCTAGGACCGAGGGAGGAGGAGGATGGCTGGTGAGATGATGAAGGGGAGGGGGTCAATCTGCAGAGATGGAAGCTCTGAGAGGGGGGAGTCAGAGAAGAGAGGCCGGGGTCTTTGAGGCCATCCTGGTGTGGACAAGCGAAGAGCCAAAGCTTCATTGCTTATTCAACACAAGGAGATCTGCCCACCAATGTGTTGGAATAGGGGGGCCGAGTTCGAGTATTTTTCGTAGGTGACGGAATAGTCCGGATGAGCAAAAGATGGAGATACTTAAAAGCCAGAGACAGAGTATCTCCTTAATGCTCTTGGAGAGGTGAAAAGGCTTTGCCACCTCCTTTTCTATAAGCTGTCCGGACTATGTTCAGAGCCCAAACAATTAGCAGCAAGACCAAGTCCCAATTAACCTGCTCTTATCCCGGACCCTTCCTTTGGATACAAGGAGGCATTGATTCCTGCAAAAAGGGCAGTGGTAGTGATGATTGCATTGGTCTCATTCCTTGCAAATATACTTAGGACGTCACATTTGAGCAATTCTGCATGTCAGGGAAGGTGGAGGAAGAAGCACGTTACTCTTTTTCCAGGTCTCAGCAGTTACTTCCTGTGTTTGACATGAACCAGGTTACCATTTTTTTCGGAAAGATTTGGGACTTTTTGAGATTCTTTTCTTCATTTGTCGTGGAATAATTACTGACCCTAAGAACATAAGTCAGTTACGGTTTTCCTTTGTGACATTGCGGTTCAAATATCGCTCCCTCACTCCATTGTGATTTTTCAAAAATGTATTTATTAATAATTGATCCGTTACTAGTCAAAAATCTGAAAAGACAAGTCGTACTGTACTGGCAAATAGGCATCAGTTATGACGAGGGGTGTTAAAATTCATCTATGACATTCATTATGGATTTACGTATATTCCTGTCATTCAACTGCATCCATCTGTGTTCGGCAAGTGGCCATTCCAGACGACATATATTGATCTAACACTGCTTGAAAGGCAATCCATCGACTGCATCGATACTAGGAAATAAAGCATTGCGTTTAAGCATGGCTCATATGAATGTGGTTTTTTTGGAACTTTTAACGTGAGAACCTTCAATATTTGCGCAGACCTGCCAACATTTATGAATTAGTCAGCGTGCAACTTGACACTTGAATACTCGTCTATTTTTCACTGCTTTTCATTTTGCTGCGTTACACTGGTTTCAGTTCTGAAGTTCAGTTAGTACAGTACAAATGAATAAATATAAAATCAGTTTCTCAAGTATATTTCAAATCAGGGGGCTGCAAGAACATTCTTTTCCCCTAGTGGGGGCCTAACACTGCATGGACTGGAAAAAGGGTTATCCTCCTATTCCATGTGGAAGTGGTGACTTTCTGGCTTTTTACTTTGCACTTCTTCCCCATTCCATTTGAAACCCTTAAATAACTAAATAAATAATTAGTGTGCCTGCACTGAATCTGTTAGCATGCAAATGAGCAATGTGGCGTGCGAACAATCGGACTGTAAATGTGACTATATACGTGTTATTTAATATCTACAGCAAAAATGTATTTAGAAACAAGTTTTTCATGCTCTAAGAACAAAAATATTCCGTTTATTTACCTCCGCCAAGAAGGTTAGGATTTTGTCTTTGTTTATCTGTTTCTGTTAAAAATAACTTGAAAAGTTCTGAATAGATTTGGATGAAGTATTCAGGAATTGTCAGAAATTGGATATTGAAGAACTCATTACAATTTGGGGGTGATCCGGATCACCGTCTGGCTTCACAAATTTTTTAAATGATTCTTTTTTTGTAAACGCCACAAAAGATGGTCAGAGAACGTGAGAGAACAATACAGGACAGGTTTCCCACAGGTTCTAAAAATATCAAACATTGATCCAGAATAAATCTGTACAAAATTTGCCTTTGAAAGAGCAAATAACTTCACTATATCAATATTGGAAAAATATATATACCCCTGTATATTGTGAGAAATATGAAGTTGCAGCAGAAATAAGTTCTTGCAGCTTGTGTAAATGTTGTGCCTTTGTCACAGACATAAAATTATTTAAAAACATTTTTGGTGTGAATCACATTATGGCGGGAACTATGGCGCTGGGCAGATGTCGGCGATTTTCAGTTAATCTTGAATGCTGCTAAGCAGAAATTCACTTATCGTGGTTTGGTCTTGAACCAATTAGCCACGATAAGCAATAAACAGCAACGTGTTAAAATTAGCCACAGCTCCCCAGTGATGGCAGCACTCATGCAGCAGATGATGCGACTACACCATCCACAATTGTTTCAATAGTGGAGAATACAGTATATCCTTCAATACCAAGTGGGAAGACTGTACTCACACTTGTGAGATATCAGGGATTTCCCTTGCGATGCAGTAAAATTCAGGCTGGTCTCAGCTTCACTTACTCAGGCGGAAGAAAAAGTAGTTCCCACCAACCGCAAACCATTTAGACATGATCTCCGGGAT
The DNA here is from genome assembly GCA_024372805.1 of Oostethus manadensis. Classification (NCBI taxonomy): domain Eukaryota; kingdom Metazoa; phylum Chordata; class Actinopteri; order Syngnathiformes; family Syngnathidae; genus Oostethus; species Oostethus manadensis. The sequence continues at coordinate 252,810 of QODF01000474.1, forward strand.
TTAGTTACTTTCCCCTGTGTTCCTGTTAATAGTATACATTACCTCCGATGACTGAAGTATCAAGTTAGTGATGTTTTGATTTGAGAATTGACTTTTTGAGGATAAAGATCTGAGGTATCAATATTTTAGTAAGGAGCTGCACGGCACCAGATACTTGGCGGTATAGGTACACACCGATTTCCAAACACCGGTTGCCAAGCATAGTATAATACTGTACATGATTACTTTTCTGATATCTCAATTTCACGGAACAGACTATTTGGGTAAAAGCAATTCTCGTTTTGAAAGTATGGCTTCCCCCCGCGTGAGAGATCATTAGTTGTAGCAAGAATGGAGTGGGTGTACTTTTCAGTGGGTTGTGTACTTCTTCCATCACATCACCACCAAGTTTCCAAGGAGACGTTCACCTTCTCTTCCCTGTACTGCTTGTTCTGTATCCTGATTGAGACACAGATGAGCCTGTGTGTGCGCGCGCACGGTAAAAGTGATGCACGTACGCATTCAAATTCATGCGACTGCCTTCAACTTCTTCTTTCCGGGCCTTCGTTCTACATCTCCTCCTCCTTTCCCCCTCAGGCCTGTTCATTTCCACTGGTCCTTCCCGTGGCTTCCGTCCACGGCACAGACAGATGCGCCATAGGCACTTTGAAGCTTTGTAATGTATACATTATTCATATCACTGCACAAAAGGTGCTCATTAAGCTTTACGCGGCCAATGCAGTAGCAGGCGTAGATTGAAAGTGGCGTCCGTATCACAAATGTCACAGTGGACTGACAGAGAAAGTTGATGTGAAGATGGCTTTGATTTAACTCCAGACTTATTTGCATTTGACTCCATCCATCCTCCCCTCTCACCTCTCCGCCTATTGTGTCTAGGGAATGGAATCATGTGTCAGTCTGTGCAGGAGGTGACGGATGCGGGGCTATAAATAAGAATGATGCATAAAAAATGTACTGTGGATTATAGCATGTAAATCAATATGTAGATAGTGCAGGAGGTGGATGTATTTATATGCATAATCCCACCAACATCAAATGCATCTTTAAGTCTGCATAAAGCCCAACAGTGTTTCTCACAGCACAAACAACGGAGGTCGCCGGGGCAGGTAAGAGCTGCTGTACGTGCTTTGGCCCTGGTCTCAGCAGAACATTTATCTCTTAATAATGCATCACTTAGCCCCCCCGCTCCTCCCTCCTGTATTGCCCATAAAAGGCTTGGCTGGCAGGTACGCTAAGCTTTCGGGACCAACAAAAGCTTGGCGTGGAGCTGAGAAAAACAAGCACACGGGGAAACGAGCTGTCATTACAGTGCTCATCGCTTCTGCTCACTACCCCCAAGGTCCTCTTGCGCTCATAAATACATAATTACGCCCCGCGCCCTCCATGATGATTTCTGTTTTCATCAGCTGTCAGAAATGACCTGAATTAGCCATGACCCAAATGCCAGATATCAGATATGTTAATGACAGCTTACGTAACCACTTAGCCCCGCTCTCTTACTCTCACCATCCACTTTGTGACGACTCAAACCTCACCTGGCGCCAACAATGCAACGCCCACCAAAAATGCATTCACACATCAACCTCGACTTCTCACCAGGGTGCCTTATGGGATGTTCCACATGACAGGAGAGGGACAAACCAGGACGTTCAGAGAAACAAGATCAATCTCTCGATGGCTGTTTCTTCAATAAAACCGCCACGTCAAATCCCGTCCTCTGTCGCTCGGCGTTTCACCGAGCGCCCCATCGAACCGTAAGCTTTTAAAGTCAAGCGTGTTAGACATTTTGCTGTTTGAACCCTTGTATCCGGGTAGTACGGAAGATTGTTCTGCTCAGACGGAACACAAGGTCGCTTTGGGATTGGTAGGAACAATGTTACACCGTGCTGGAATTAAAGTCTAGCTATAAAAGTAGTTTGACCTCCTCTTACCGACTGGATTATTTCCAAGCATCCCACAGTCATGCTATTAATAAAGATGGAGTTTTTTTCATGACCAATAATTACAATTTTAAATCATTTCTTTCAGAACCAAACTGTCCCTAAAATGTAAGTCTCCATACGGTGTTGTCAGTAACATTCAACCGTCAGTACAGAACTTGTTTATCACGGTTAACTGGTTCCAGACCCAATCCCCATTTATGAATTTCCTTGAAGTTTGAGTCCTTATTTATAAGTAAATGAAACATTTTCATAGTTTGAGCATAGAAAATGCAGTTTTTAATATTATTAGAGCCCTCTAGACATGAAATAGCAGTCACCTTTACAATCCCATTACCCAAAATAGTACACAAATAAGCCATGTAAAACATAAACATGTAAAGCACTGTTCTTTTTTTACTTCCTGTTTTCTACACTACTTCCTGCTCTGGTCATTGTCACATCGGCATGTTGCTGTGAATGTGTTCCAAACTGTGTGGGTTGCGGCAAATAACGCCTGTGGTTCTGGCAATCAAATCTGCCGTTTTTGCATCTCGCCAGACATTACAGTGACCTGGCTGACACCTAGTGACCAGTGGAAATACTACATACTATTTGTCCCCCCAATGGAGGTTCGAACCCTGAACCCCCTGACTGTGATGTCAACATGCTATCCACTCAGCCAGCGTGCAACTTATCTCTGAATATACTGTATATTTAAAAAACGTAAAGTGCTGAGGGTTTACGGTAATAATTCCTTTATTTTTTGATGACAGAATTCTACAAAATTCAGTGGGACAAGTTAAAGGCAAAACTAATAAATTAAGACTTTCAAGTGAAAATGTATCACTTTTCCACCAATATGTCAGCTTTTTTGTGCAACATCTTACTGTACAGTATTTACTCACTCCAATAAAAATCATCTATTGTATGAGCCATGTGTATATTATTTTTGTTTGAATTTTGAAAAACAATTTCAGGTATTGAGGTTCCTGCTTCATTCTTGTCCTCGCACGGTGAAGCTTATTATGCCTTATTTTTACTGTTTTCATGCAAGTGGTTCATTTTTGCATTGGCAGGGTTTTTACAGTCATGCAGACTGCAAAAAGAAATGTTTTTTTCTGCATTAACTCATTAGCAGTACTTATGAAAAATATCATCTGTACATTCTGTGAGTATCCTGAAGCAAACACAACGGCGGCTCGACTGGCCTCTGCCATCCTCTCTTTGCATTAACGACGCCCGCACTCGGCGTCTGCACTGATCAAAGGACAAATCTATCCAGGAGCAATCAGGTTGCCGTGCTCGCCGAGGCGGCTGACAACTCCAGGCTCTTTGATCAGAAAGACATCATCTTCAGCAACACAGGCTGCCTTGGATGCCTTTGTCTGGGGCCAGGAAATCGGGGACGTGATAGCTCCCTCTTCTTCGCTGCTTCGCATTTTGGCAGGCAGGATGAAAGCTTAGCCCAATTATAAGTGAAAACAGCCCAGATGAAATGAGCACAGCTTCAGGGGGGTATCCATCCGCCATCAGCCTGCAAGATATGTACCAATATGGTTGGTTTACTTGCCATTTGATGTTTTGTCTTTTTTTCCTCTCAAGTGGAACAATTCACATACGGGACATATAGAGAGAAAACTGATCTCTCCCGAATGTCAATGCAAAATACTGTATATATTGTAACGTCGTACAGACGTAACTGAATCACAAAGATGTTGTCAACAAGCTTTTTAATGCAACCAAAATAAAGGCTACTGTCGGCCGTAACACACCAAAAAACCCTTCACTCCCCCACGCCCCCTTTTCACTGGTGCGTTCAGGGCAACTCCAACCAGTCAGACAAGCAGAACACAACCATGCTTAACAGCGCAACCTAGGGTTGCTACACTATGAACAGTGTATATTTTGTAAATTGTAGATATGCAATATGAAAAACTGCCTCACAAAAAAGTGTTTTCCTGATTTCTTTTTTGTTGTTGTTGCATTTTTGTCTCAATAAATGTAAATATGAGTCATTGACAACACAACTGAACACATAATGCAGTTTTTAATGACATTTTTTATTACTAAAGGAGAAATCCAAACCTACATGGCCATGTGTGAAAAAGTGATTGCCCCGGCTGACAAAACAAAACTGAGTTGAATTGAAAAGGCATTTCTAACACAGTAACACGGCGACATGGCGGTGGTAGTGTGATGGTTGAGGGCTGCTTTGCTGCTTCAGGACCTGGAAGACTTGCTGTGATAAATAGAACTGTGAATTCTGCTATCTACCAAAAAATCCTGAAAGACAATGTTGGTCTGTTGGTGACCTCAAGCTGAAACCAACTTGAGTTCTGCAGCAGGACAATGATCCAAAACACACCAGCAAGTCCATCTCTGAATGGCTGAAGTAAGCGGACTAGTCAAAGTCTTAACCTGAATCCTACTGAGATTCTGTGGCGTGACCTTCAAATCTGCTTAATGATAGAAAACTCTGCCATGTGGCTGAATTACAAGAATTCTGCAAAGGTGAGTGGAGCAGAATTCTTCCACAGCGCTGTAAGAGACTCATTGCAAGTTATAATGTGGCAGCGAAATCACCTTACGTTTTGCCGTGAGTTATTTCTTGAAGTCAGCAGTATTCTCAGCTTAAGTCTCTACCTTTCTTTTGATCATGGCTGCAAAAGAAACTCTATCAGTGTATTCATAGCACAACACGTATTGTATGCTAACAGGAAAATGTAAGAAAACGGAGGCAGCATTTTGGCTCGAATATTTGACTTTGGTAAAAAAACATGTTAACTGCGGCATCACTAACTGAGGTTCCAAAATGAGTACATGTAATTAGAGAGTATTTCATCATAACTGAGACCAATCATATTGTATCGGCATTGGACTGACTCATATGGTATTGCGTAGGAATTGGAGTGAACCCAGTTTTGTCTCACATCAGGTGTAGCTTTAGATGTATTGCATGGTATTGGACCTTGTATTATTGGCGGAGTATTGCAATACTGTATTGCTGGGTGACTACAAGCCATGTAAAAATATGGCATTCATGCACCGTTTTCGCATGTGGAAATCTTTTAAATATATATTTTGTAAAAGGCTTTTACTAACATAGTCCATCATAACGGGAAAAAAGTCCAGGAAACAACCAAGAAACGCAGAGAAACTACCTTTTTTGACATTTTGTGTTTATTTTTTTAAATTTGTATGTTACTGCTAAATTCCCTACTTGCTAGTCTTTTTTTACCAAATACAAAGTCGCTGGGGACCAAGTCTCCAGATCAGTTCAGAATAAACATCTGGAAAATTGTGATGTTGTATTAGCTGAAGAGACGGGAAGCTGAGTCTTTTAATAGAGGAAGTATGTGCACCAAACTTAGGTCATGAACACAAAGCGATGGTGTAGGCAAAACGAATAACTTCAAAGACACCATGCAAAAAAGGAAAAAATATATAATTATATGTATATATGAAAAAAATATATATATTTATAAATATATATATACACACACACACACATACACACATATATATATATATATATATACATACATATACACATACACATATTCGTACACGTACACATACACATACTGTGCACATACAAATATGACACGATGATTTAAGATTGCTCATTTCCCTGTCAATCAAATAGAGATACTACCTCAAAAAGATCATCAGGTCATTGTGCTGAAGCCGAGCGTTCAGGACACCTCGTTGCCTCATAGACCCCCAGAGATATTGAGTGTCTAATGGGGGGATGACTGTCCAGTTTCGTGCAGTAGAACAACTCTCTCTACACTTCCTCATCTAAGTCAGTAGACCCTCAGTATCTGACTGTAAACCCGCCGTAGCACTGCGGGGTCGAATGACAAGGAAGTGGTGTCAATTACCTGTGATAAGTAGCTGATTCTGAACAAAAGATGAAGCAGTCGTCTCCGGTCAGTGATGGAGAGCCACATCCATAGTACGTACCCTCCTGTTATTCCCAGCAAACTCTCTTATTTAGGCCTTCTGTCCCGCTGGCCTCCTGTTTTAAATAGTTTTCTATAGCTTTCCCGTATCATAACTTCGATCCCCAAAAAATCCTTTCTGGTAAAGTCGCCATGCTTGGCCCAATCTACAAGGATAGTGGTGCAGCACATGAGTAGAGGGCTGTCGGGTCTTTCCAACATGTCAGGAAAGGACTTAGTCCTTCCTGTTGGTCTCCTTGTTTGCATTTGATGGTTGTCTCCATCTTCCTCCAAATGTCAGTGCACCTTCTTGCATGCCTCCCAACCCCACCCTTGCTTTCAAACCCCATGTGAGCTATTTTTGTTTTTGGTAGGTGGATGGTGAGTGATGGACAGGTGTGTGCTGTTTTGGTCTGCACTGAAGGAGATCATTGATTTGCATTACAACACACACACACACACACACACACTACCCCGCAACCGCATCTAACTGTTCCACCCCTATGAGTCCACCGCCTCCCACATGGCACCTCATCAAGAAGCCAATGTTTACAGGACAACTTCCTGTCTCTCACAGGGGTGGAGTGTCATCAGAAAAGTGACCCAAGAGGAGCCTCAACTTTACAAGCCCGTTCTTAACAATGTCAGATCTTTGCATCCAACTCATGGATGGAATAGAAGAAGGTTATGCTGGTGAGTCGAACATCCTCTCCACACATCACACCAATTACGCCATCTCCAAGTTTGAGGTGTCAACAGCCCTGAGAAGCATATCAGGTGTCTCTTAAGCCATCGCTGAAGCTCTTCGGGCAATTACACATCTGTCAAGCGTCGCCGAGCTGGGCTCTCGCTGACAAGGGTTATGTCAAGTCGGCATTGTTTGGAGCTCGCAGGAAGTGGCTGCGGCACGGAAGACTGAGCAGAGGATCTCCGTAGTGTGACCGAAAAAAGCGAGCTAACGCGTAGTTTTGGAGCTTGGGGGGGCGAAGATTGGGGGTGCTCATCATATTTCTCACAGCTAGAATGTCAGGAAGGAGGGGGTTTTGTTCACTACATTGAGCCTCCAGACTGGTTAATCTTTGCCCAGGGCATCAGCTTTTGTATTCATGAGCTCCGGTTGACCTGTCTTCAGGCTGTGAAGAGGGTTTTGCATAAAGCAGAACAAAAGTCAGGTAGAATATGAATTATATACGCTCAGGCATGTATTTAATATTGTCTTTCTTATTGGTGGATATTATTATGTTCCTCTGGTAAATATGTTTATTTGTTATTTGTATCATGTTGATGCAAAATAAAACAGGCAAATTAAGACATTAAAGATGAAGCTAATGGAATACGTTGTTAAAATAAAAAGTGTTCGTCAATGAGGGCATTTGCCAAAATTTTGTCTGCTGGGATGTTTACACATTTATGCGATTTTTACATTAGATATATTTTTATGCTGATTTCAGAAAATAAATGCCTGAAAGTGTTGTTTTTGTGGTAAAGATAATTGTTATATTTTAATACAATATCATATTATACGCTTGTGACTCCAGTGACTCTGAAGAAACTCAAAATGTTATGATATTTGGATCATTTCCAGGAAAGATGACATTTTTGTTGGGTTTCTTGGGGTACCAAAAAATGTAGATGTAGCTAGTGTACATGCTTTCCACAGGACATCATATTACAGTAATCCCTCGCCACTTTGAATTGCACTCTATCACTGTTTTTGAAAAAGTTATGAATTGATAAATCCCTGCTGTTTGCTAAAAGAAACACAATTTACAGATTTTTCTTTATCATGTCCATGCATATAAATGACTAAATAAACTAAGATAAAGACATAAGGCATTCGGAGTCTCATTCAAATATGTTGCGATGATATGTAGTATTCTTCGACAGCCACTAGGTGTCAGTAAAGTTTCATTGACAAGCGCCATTGCAGAAAGTTCTGTGCAGAAAAACCAAACAAAAAAACAAGTAACTCGCAATGCTAAGGTGTGAGTCAATGTACTTAAAATGTTTGATTTATTCGTATAATGTCTACTATGTTGGGCAATATGAATGTAAAGCTGAGTAGAGGTGGTATTTCATGTCTAGAGGGTTGTTAGCTGGTAACTACGGAAATATTCCCTTTATAAATAAGCAATCCTACTTTGTGTAATTCACTTACTTGAAGTACCCGATTAACAGGAACAAAAGAAGGCTAACTGTAAATATAAATATGCTAAAATTGTCTTAACAGTGCAATGTGTGTGACTTGGTTTTAACAGAAAAGAGGCTGAGCAGAATTAGCGTGAAGTTAACATTTGTCACAGTCACCTAGACCTGCTTGCATGAATGAAACAAACCTAATAAAACAAAATACACACGTTGACTACACAGGATGAGCTACGGGTGGACAAGATTCCCCCAAAACAGTCAACTCATCGCTCCCTTTCTATTTCCGTTTCTAAAAGTACTGGTGTTCCCATCTCCCCCCGTCTGTACGGGTTATAGCCCAAAAAGATGCTCAGCGTGTGTTCCGGGTCTGTGTGCTCTCGTAACGCCGCTAACCCGCATGCGCTGCGCCTTGGTTGCTGCTTCGACTGAATTCCGTATGGCAGTTAGGCTAGAAGTGAGTAGCTTGCGAGTAAAAAGAGAAGAAAAAGATTGAATCTGGTTCACTTTCATGCGTCTCGTCCGTCACACCGCTACATCTCTCGAGCCCGAGACGCACGGCGGCTGTCAAGTATTCATGAAGAAAACGTCCCCGTAGGGCTGCTGTTTGTCACACCAAATTACATACAATTATTGGAAAGGTGAGGATTCTTCTTTCCAATCCCTCCTGGATGTGTAGGATGTGCCGCCGCCACACAGTCCCACACGGAACATAAACCTCCTGACGCTGATAGGAACCGGCTGAGCAGAAGCATTACGCTGTCCTTACCGCTTGATGGGATGCTGGGACTTAGCAAAACCCCGCCTCCTGTAGCAGCTGCTAAATGTTTACACACATTGTGTGGAAGTATGTATCCAAAGTACATTTTAGCTGTACTGTATCCCATCAGGGAAGGGGGCGCTGATTTTTTGGGTTTTTTTGGAGCGCCCGTTTTTTTTTTTTGTAAGAATCATGAATTGAATGTATAATAATAATAATAATAATGACTTCAGTGTAAGCGCTTTGAGAGGCTTTGTAAAGCGCATAACAAGTGTAAGGCATTCTTATTATTATTATTGTGCAATCGCCTGCTCGTGGATCAAAGCTGCCTTGGAATAAGTTTTCATCAGGTCGTCAGCTCTTAACCGTTTTGTCGACCATCAAGCTGACACACACATTTTTAAAGCAGTCCTTATATCTCGACGTATGAGTTACCACTCCACAATTTCTGGGAAATGTGTTGGCCGTGGCTGGCACGTGGAAGAAGTGGGGGGTCGTACTTCTGAGGCAAAACCAGGAGAACCAGAGGTGCATCAATGTCGGACACGCTATGTGAGCCGCCACCGTGCATGCATGGAGGCGGGAAAACCAGAGCGTTGGCCTGAGGGTCCACCCACTGTGGCCGGGCAAGGTGCATTAATGTCGGACACGCTGTGTGAGCAGCTGCCTTGAGTCTATGGCGGTCCGGAGAACCGGAGGGTTTAGCTGTGGCAGGAGCCGCCGTGGCTGGAAATGTACACAATTTTAAACTTTGGACACATGCACCCCTCCCCTGCCTTGCTGATGCAAACTGGCTACATGCAAGCTTTTCCTGCATGCACATAGAAAATAATTCCATCCCAATTTTCGTTCTATGGGCTTTACGTGGTGTCTGCGCATTTGAAAATCAGTGGGGACCACATTGGTGTCAATTGCCAGTTTCCCCATTTTTGCAAGTAGCCAGCAGTTAGGAACACATGTACCAGGACATAAGGCCCGCTTTAGCTAGAGCTTTTGGATTCCTGATCATTGTTATAAATAGAAGACTGTTGTGTTTTTATGCGTCAGTCAAAGTTCCATAACAAAAGCAGGCTGGGAGGAACCCGTGTGAAAGCCTATCCCGCTTTGTGTTATGATCCTTGTGGTAGTCGTCAAGGGCGGTGGTTCTCAACTGGTGGGTCGGGACCCAAAAGTGGCAATAGAGCTGTTGTCAGTGAGTTGTGGGTCTTTGCTTGGAAAACTAGCGTCTGTGAATGCACTAATCGCTTGCTATGCTGCCGCAAGGAACATCCGTGTTTCTGGTCGACTGTCAAGCTGGAGTGGGAGAGGAAGGACATCGATGGATGTCACCATAAATGTGTTGTCAGTCTGACACACAGCTGCAGATACCTGCTGGAGAAGCGCGCGGCATAAAGAGACAGCGTCTTAGCACTGCATCGTGTTGAAAGCTTCAAATATAACATATGTGAGAAGTTTGAGTTGAAAACGTCCCGTAACTTGGGTCGGGTCTTGAATCCAATTTGCACCGTGCTCGGTGTGCTGCCCTCTGCTGTCTCGTTCAGCGTGTGGAAGAACTCTCTCACTAGCTCCTTTGGGGCAGTGCAGCTGTAGCCCATCACTAATCAGTCTTCTTAAGCATTGCCGTCCAGTCAGACCATTGCTAGATTGTTGCTAAACCTTCGCCAGCGCCGTGCATGCGCCATTGCTTCATAACGCAACTGCTAGTAATTCTCTTTTGCCTTTTACTCTTGCTGTCAACTGTTACTAGTAAGCTTTTCTCTTTTTTGCTACTTTTGCCACCGGTGTCCGCTCTTGCACTTTTTTTCTTATTTATGAGCACCTTTTGTTGTCATTAAATTCTTATTTTTGGTGCAACTCCTCATCTCTGCTTTGGGCTCCAAAACTCCTGGCACCCATCAATATTGGTGTCGAGTTTTTTCCTTCTAACGAAAACCAATTCAAAAACTGCTGTATACTTTATATGCCGATGGGACCTCGGATGAAGTACGACAGGAGACATGTGATGTCACACATAGCGGTATCGTTTGATATCGCGATCAGAAATTGAGTTGGACAATATCTGCGTATCGAATAACGACAAAAAAGTCGATATCGGACATCCCCAACTATCAACGCCCAAACATCTCGTCAGCGAACGTCACACACATAATTATGATGATTAAATGATTCTCTGGCCAGAATCTGTCTATAGTTTCCATGCTCTTAAGCAGGGGTCTCAAACTGGTGCCATGGAGGGCAGAGGCACTGCAGGTCTTCTTTCCAGCCGGTCACTAAAGCAGGTGCTTTGCTCGATGAGCCCCTTCCCTCAAAAGGAAGGAGGTGTAGATCATTAAAATCACCTGCTGTCCTGCGACAACGTCTGCTGTGACGTCGCAAACCCGACCTGCATTTACATGAGAAACAACATGGATGCCCTCAGAACTGACAATATTTTCTTGCATCTTGTTGACTTTGTATTCTAAATCAACGTTTAGAAATAATTCCACCTCCCTGTCAGTCCACAAGAACGAACCTGCTGCCATGTTTTATGTTTTGCCAAAGTGACGAAGGGCAGAGGATGATTCTGATTGGATAGAATTTTAGTAACTATTGCCCCCTACAGGTTTGGCTTGCGTATGACTGTCGTTCTCAATGCATCTATCCGATCACGTGAGGATGCATTTTTTTTAAATACGAGGTTGTGTGGACACCATTTTTTTCATAAACGGAGAGGGAGGATTATGTGGTTTTAAAAATAACCTGCTATGTGTGGACGAGGCTTGAGTCACCAACGATTGGAAACCTTGGAGACTTAATTCTGCAACCTAGTCTGTTGGTGCACTGTTTGCAATAACCAAGACAAATTTTATTAGGGATGTCCGACAATATCGGCCTACAGATATGATTGGCCCAAATTTGGCATAAAAAAGTAACATTGGTTAGCTGATTTTAAAAACTGAGGAGTATAGTCATATGACAAATTACGACTACATAAGCGTGTAAGTAAGCGTTGTTGGCTGCATTAACAAGCTTGCTCGATCTGTGCCTGACTAACGTTGTCTGTGGTTTGGAAACATTTCCAAGTGTCTACTTCAGATATAAAACCTGCGTTTTGCAATGACTGCAAAGTGTTGGTTTTGCGAGGCAGAACCAAGACTTGCCCCTTCAATACTTCCAATTCCCATGGCAAAAGCCATCAATCAGAAAGTCATGGAGTGCACTGGATTACCAGCCTTTTTCTACACCAAGTTCACCAAACTTGTGCATTTCCTTGAGCCACGATTTCCTATGCCCAATCGCAAGTATTTCCCAGATGTTTGCTTAGGGCAGTTGTATAATGTTGTTTACAGCCATGTTGAAAGGGTACTTGCTGTATCCATTAGCTTCACAACAAATATCCGGTCTTTAAACAATAGCCAAGTTAGCATGTACAACTTGACTGCTCGATGTCTAAATAAAGACAACGCCGATATGTGATCCTGCACGTATCTGTATCGCTATCGCTCAACATTGGAATGGAAAATTGAGAGTTGAACGATATTGGCATATTGGATATTGGCAAATAAACCAATATCGAACATTCCTAGTTTAGCAAAAATTTCACTGAAAATTGACCAAAGCCTACAGAAATTGGGGTGTAGAAAAAGTGAGGTTCCATTGTATAAAAATATGATCTTAAATGATCTAAAGATTTGCATCCTAACTCCTCCAAGGAGTTGAACTTGGCTGATCTTTGAGAGACTTTTTCAAGTGCATCACTGTGTTGCCATGTCATTGGGGTGTGGCAAGTTGTAGCTCCTGCTGGTTTGCATGTAGACCCCAAGTAGAAGAAGACCTGTATCCAGGTCTGCACAGTATAAACAGTTGATGGCCCATGTGATATGCTTGTGGACCTTGTTATTTCTGCCGTTTAATAAACAAAAGCTCAATTTTAGGCACATTTTAAACTAGTCATAGTCAAAATACAGTTTGTCTTGATGTGGTGTTCAGTCCTTTTGCAGGGTTTTAAAACGCTTTTGTGTGTATTATAATTACATAAAGGAACATACAGTCAGACCGACTCATGTAAAGTAACAAATAACTCCAGCCTAGCCAATTGTGTATCAAAAGCCTTGCATTCTTCCAGAGAAAAAAAAAAACATTTGCAGTGATGGTTCTCGCTCTGGTCCCACGTGGGGGGTTTTATTTTGTTGTAGAGCGTAAAAATAATTCTCAGTCAATTAAACACAGTTGATAACACAGCTCGGGCTGCTGCGAGAATAGCAGAGCAATCCAGCGCATGCCTGGCTCAGTTATGGCGGGGATTTGGCCTGCCATGGGAAGGAAACATTGGAGGTGGATCCCCCCACCACCCTCCTCTTGCTGAGATTTAAATAAGCCTTAGATTACTTGAGGGCCTTTAAATGCAAATTTTGGCGAGTGTGCAAAGCCTCTACTGTAAACCTCAGCCTTATCATTTGCCTCCCAGATTAGGGCCTGTCTGAGATGGGAAACTGGCTGCAGGCCTCCCCCCAGTAGGAAGGGAGATAGATGGCTGCTATGTGTGCCAAGGTCACTGGTGGCCGGCTGCACTCGTAAAAATCAGACAGCATCAGGAGTGGCTTTTTGCTTATCTTGCTGTATGTTTGCATGTCTACGCACATAAGGCACTCTTTGATCTTTGACTGATTAACCAACGATCAATTAAGAGAACGCATAACTGCCGTGAATCTCATACTCTCAGGTGCTTAATTTAGTTAACATAACATATGATGGCATTTATGGTTTGAGAGCTGCTGCTTTATATTTGCATTGCTATATGAATGGCACCCATTTCATTACTTGATGATGAGAAAAGGCTGTTATGTTAGCGAAGCCGGACCTGAGCCAACAAACCCCTGACCCTGTTCTGTTAATGTGCTAAACAGACACAGGCTCTGTTTTCAGGCACTGACACTTCTCTCAGCGAGCAAATATGACATAGACGTCCAAGATACACGAACCAATATATCGTATGTGGATGGAAATGACGCACTCCCAGTAGATCACAGAATTAGGGTACCTAACTAAGGTTGTTTCTGTGTAGCACTCGGATCGGAACCAACTTGGAACCGATACAAAATAGCAACACTGGTGTTAGTAACGTTGGCTGTCAGCTAATGACAAGGATTCTGCAAAGTATGTGTAGCCAATCATAACAAGAGGATGGATTAAATTTGTTGGTGGCTTCTCTGAGACGATGTCACATGTTACGTCAATAAACCTCACTTCTCGATGCCTTCAGACTTGTGCTGGACATTGAGTTGACGGGTCGGGCTTTTAACTTGATTGCGAGCATTTTGAACTCGTTCACTTCCGCAGATCGAGGAGATGACTGAACCATCTTTGCAGGTCACATTGGTGCCATGAGGAGTGTTCAGATCCCAAATGGTGCAACTGTGCAAACGCACGATGGCAAACCACACCCCTTGACGCCTTCATACTGGTCATACTGGCAATACAGTGGTACACAATACATAATTCAATGGTAACTCTGTTTTGGTAATAATTAGTAAAAAAAAAAAAAAAGTATGACAAATCCGAAACGCACTGACAAGTAAATTAAAATAATTTGTTCCAGACATCTTAAAATATTATCCAAAAATAGAATTTATTACTGAATAATCACAGTTTTAAATATAATTCCTAATGAAAAAGGAAATGGAAAAGAATTCTGTTTGCCTTTTATTAAAGACTTGTTGGCTTGCTGGTGGGGCAAAGTATTGCAACTGGTCTTTGTACTTTACTTTCGATTCTGTGGAAGGATGCAGTCAAACAGACTCGGTTTTGGGCAATAATGTACTGAAAACCAAGGCAAAATTTTGGCAACATATCTGACAAAAACCTCATCTCAATTGTGGCATTTGAAAACCATGTTTGACTTTATTTTTGTTTCCTTCTTCCTAATCACTTGATCACTTACTGGGTGATAGAGAGTCACGTCTTCAGACAGACGTTTGATTCTTTGCTCCAATGTGACTTAAGCAGGAAAATGACTTCCATAAAAGCAAGTATTTGACACATTTTTGTTTTCCTGGTTTACTCGAGCAAGAAATATTTAAATAAGGTAATTAAGTCTACAAAAACTATACTTCATCTTGTTTCATAAACTATAACCACAATCATAAACGTATTATGAAATGACTTCTGACATTGTCGATAACAAATGAGCATTATTATCTTCATAAAGGCGGGATTTTCTAACTGGAGGGGATTGTGTGTGGTGTTCGCGTGTGTAAACCAGTTGACTATGTCGAGCATGTAGGGTCACCCAACTGCAGCGTGATGCCTCAGCATGCCCTTCATGTCAGCCCACCTTCCCGTGTTTGAACCCCACTGGAGCCCTGTGCATCTGGCGTGCGCACAGCTGGTGTCAACAAGGACCTGTGCTGTCAAAAAGCTCCAATCTCAGGTCAAGGTAATGGCAGGAAGAAGTTGGTGGTGCTGAAGGTGGCCATCTTGATGGGGTGTGGTGGTTGATGGCTCGCTCTTCTTCTTCTTTCATGCCCCCGCCCCTCTTTTTCTCTCTACTGCATCCCCTTGTCATACATCTTCCCTCCATGCCCTCTCCCAGGTGTTCAGAGAGGATGTGGATGAGGAGGTAGAGGACGTGACCACCATCAGAGAGAGAACGATGTCACATGCCTCTTGCAGCACCCTAAGAGAAACGTGCACGTGTGTGTTTCTGACGGTGACGTGTTGGATGTGAAAGGTTAAGGCGGGCGACAAAAGAAGGTGGGTCCTCAAAAAAAAGGCAGGAAAAAAAGCATCTTGTGTTGCCAATTAAATCGGAAGTTGATAGACCACGTCCACTTGAGCCCTCAGCTTTGGAGCCGGTTTACATGAGCATTCATAAGAACCTCATTGAAAATAGAATAAAATAAATAAAAAAGTTCATCAAAATCATTGCGATGTTATTGTAATACTAATAAATACATGATATAGGTTGCAGAAAACTTGTGCATTTGACTTCAACATTTATTTAATTTAATTTATGAATTAGATTCTGGGCACCTCATGCCTCACAACAGGTAAAAAATAATTTGCTCGCTTTGTAGGCAGGAGATTGAGGGTGCAAATCTCCATTTGAAACCCACCTGTGTGGGTTTGATTTTATTTTGTGACAGTTGTTTGTATATATATATATATATATATATATAAATATGTATATATATATACACACTACCGTTCAAAAGTTTGGGGTCACTTCGAAATTTCTGGCAGTTTCTGGCATAGAATAGCCTTTACTTCCAAGAAGAAGCATAGACTGTGGAGTTTCACATGAAATTTGCCTTTTTCTGGCCATTTTGAGCATTTAATGGACCCCACAAATGTGATGCTCAGATACTCAACCTGCTCAAAGGAAGGTTGGTTTTATAGCTTCTTTAAGCAGCTAGACTGTTTTCCGCTGTGCTAACATGATTGCACGAGGCTTTTCTAATCATTCATTATCCTTCTGACACAACGAGCAAACACATGGTACCGTTAGAACACTAGAGTGCTGGAAATATCCACCTACAGTATGTAGATCCTGCACCAAAAACCAGATATTTGCAGCTGGAATAGTCATTTACCACATGAACAATGTCTACAGTCTTTTTCTCATTAGTTTCAAGTTATCTTCATTGAAAAAGCTTTTTTTACCCGAGTTTTAAGGAGTCCCTGTATTTCTGTCCCTGGTGTTTAGTGGCTTCTATGTGCCCTTCTTGACACCGGGCCATCTTCCAAAAGTCTTTGCCTCAGTTAACTTTCTCGGGCTCCATGAAGCCCTCTTGTCAACAATTAAAGCTCTCTGCTTGAAGTTCTGAATGATCTCATAAATGGTTGGTTTAGGTGCCATCCTACCAAGCAATATCCTTGACTGTGAAGCCCTTTTTGTGCTAAGCAATGGTGACATGCACGTGTTTTCTTTCAGGTAACCGTGGTTATCAGAGGAAAAGCAAAGATTAGAAGCACCACAATCTACTCTAAAGCTTCCAGTCTGTTATTGGGACAGTCATCTCCAGCCTTTTTCCTTGTCCACACTCTCACCTAAGTTAACCAGAGAATGCTTTCGAGGCAGGGCGGAATGCAGTGGAAACGTTTTGGGATTGGTTTGGTGTAATTTGTGTGGAGCATGCATACATCGTACAAAGAATTATTCATCTTACATTCCTCAGTTCGACATGTCCGGAAAGGAGTGGGAAGAAGCAGAGCTTATTTAATCCTACCCCCTTCTCACATGATTTGCTAACACATACTCATACATACTATGTATGTACACGCACACACACACACATTCATATGTATACATACATAGACCTCACCGGCCACTTTATTAGGTACCCCTGTCCAACTGCTCGTTAACACTTAATTTCTAACCAGCCAATCACACGGCGGCAACTCAGTGCATTTAGGCATGTAGACATAGTCAAGACAGTCTCCTGCAGTTCAAACCGAGCATCAGTATGGGGAAGAAAGATGACCTGAGGGACTTTGAACGTGGCATGGTTGTTGGTGCAGAAGGGCTGGTCTGAGTATTTCAGAAACTGCTGATCTACTGGGATTTTCACGCGCAACCATCTCTAGGGTTTACAGAGAATGGCCCGAAAAAGAAAAAATATCCAGTGAGGCCGGAGGTCAGAGGAGAATGGCCAGACTGGTTGGAACTGATAGAAAGGTCACAGTGACTCAAATAACCACTTGTTACAACCAAGGTAGGCTGAAGAGCATCTCTGAACGCACAGTACGTCCAACTTTGAGGCAGATGGGCTACAGCAGCAGAAGACCACGCCAGGTGCCACTCCTTTCAGCTAAGAACAGGAAACTGAGGCTACAATTTGCACAAGCTCATCGAAATTGCACGACAGAAGATTGGAAAAACGTTGCCTGGTCTGATGAGTCTCGATTTCTGCCGCGACATTCGGATGGTAGGGTCAGAATTTGGCGTCAACAACATGAAAGCATGGATCCATCCTGCCTTGTATCAACGGTTCAAGCTGGTGGTGGTGGTGTAATGGTGTGGGGAATACTTTCTTGGCACTCTTTGGGCCCCTTGGTACCAATTGAGCATCGTTGCAACACCACAGCCTACCTGAGTATTGTTGCTCACCAAGTCCATCCCTTTATGACCACAATGTACCCAACTTCTGATGGCTACTTCCAGCAGGATAACGCGCCAGGTCATAAAGCTGGAATCATCTCAGAGGGGTTTCTTGAACAAGACAATGAGTTCACTGTACTCAAATGGCCTCCACAGTCACCAGATCTCAATGCAATAGAGCATCTTTGGGATGTGGTGGAACGGGAGATTCGCATCATGGATGTGCCCTTGACAAAGCTGCCCAACTGTGTGATGCCGTCATGTCAATATGGACCAAACTCTCTGAGGATTGCTTCCAGCACCTTGTTGAATCTATGCCACGAAGAATTGAGGCAGTTCTGAAGGCAAAAGGGGGTCCAACCCGTTACTAGCATGGTGTACCTAATACAGTGGCCGGTCATAAATACACATACATGCATGTATCATATTTTTCTTTCAAAATTGAAAGAAAAATGTCCTTCCCTCTTCCCCTGTTGATTTCCGATCAACATCTTGCTGTCTTGGTGTTGTACTGTGAGTGTATTAAATGGAAGTACTTGACTTCCTGATTTTAATACTTTGTTAAACGTGTCCTTTCAACGTTGATATCAATCTTTGTATTATTGAATGTAATCTTACTGTTGTATCCTCTTTTATCCTTGTTGTCATGAAGATATGATGTTTAGTATGCATCCAGATGGTTGATATCTTTGCCAACCAGCACTCCTGCTTCTCCTGGACCTCCATGTAGCCTGATGTATATTTTTCTGTTGGTGCTCCAGGTACTTTGTATCTTTCCCTGCTTCCTCAAGTCTCGTGCTTTCTTGGCAATGTCAGTGTTGCCAGATGCTCAGATGCTCATTTAAGTAGACGTTTGTGCCTTTCAAGTTCTTCCTGTTTCAGCAGTGCAGTTTAGAATTCCCTGTTGGTGAACTTGATGATGAAGGTGTGGGGTTGTTTCTGCCATGCAGTGGGATGCAAGTATCAATGGTGTTCATATCGATATCCACCTCCTGTGATTGTAGGAAGCTGACAATCTGTTGCTTTGCTGAAGGAACTTTCATTCCATCTGCTTCTCCTCTGTTATGAGCTTTTGATGTCGGTGTAATTCTGAGCCCTGTGAGGATCACATCATTCATTCTTGAAATCTGATCCATCTCCTCCATTATAATTTTAATTTGCTCAGTGAAGTTATCCTTTGCTTCTTTCTCTTCCTCCAGAGTGGTGCGCCAGGCGGCATTATCCTTCAATAGTGTCCTGATATCATCCCGTAGAGCATTGATGTCGTTGCATAATGAATGATTTACTTCCTTGGGGGTTTTAACCTCTTTGAGGGCAGCACGCAAGGCCGCATTGTCTTCCAGTAATGTCTTGATATCCTTCTGCAGAACGCTAACATCCTTGCATAATGCTCTATTTTTTCCATATGGTTTTTAGCTTCCTTGAGAGCAGCACGCAAGGCGGCATTTTCTTTCAATAGTGGCTTTATATTATCCTGCAAAGCCTTGATATCAGTGCGTAGTGCTTTATTATCTAACATAGGGTTTTAACCTCTTTAAGAGCAGCACACAACGCAACATTTTTATCTTGCAACTTCTTGATTTCTTCTTTTAAAACTTTAGTTGTTTTTTTGCTCAGTGCTCTATTTTCCTCCATGAGCTTTATGACATCACCATGGACAACTAGGATCTTTTCCATGAGACTGACATTCTGCGATTGTACATGTTGAATCTGTGACTGCAGATGCTTAAACTCTGGTTGTGCTGCAACACACTCCCGTATCTCCTGCATCTGCATCTTCATCTCCATCTGTCTTAACTTCCTAAACTCTTGCATACAGGTCACCCAGGAACTTTCCTCTTCCTCTTGTTTTTCTGATGTAGTCACCTCATGGCTGTAGTCGTCCTCCTCCATCACATTTTGCTCTTCTTCTTGTTTTTCTGATGTACTCGACTCAATGCTGTAGTCGTCCTCCTCCATCACATTTTGTTCTTCTTCTTGTTTTTCTGATGTACTCGATTATTTGCTGTAGTCATCCTCCCTTTTCAAATTTTGTTCTTCCTTTTGTTTTTTCTGATGTACTCGACTCATGGCTATGGTCTTCCTCCTCCATCACATTTTGTTCTTCTTCTTGTTTTTCTGATGTACTCGACTCATGGCTGTAGTCATCCTCCCTTTCCACATTTTGTTCTTCTTCTTGTTTTTCTGATGTACTCGACTCATGGCTGTAGTCATCCTCCCTTTCCACATTTTGTTCTTCTTCTTGTTTTTCTGATGTACTCGACTCATGGCTGTAGTCATCCTCCCTTTCCACATTTTGTTCTTCTTCTTGTTTTTCTGATGTACTCGACTCATGGCTGTAGTCATCCTCCCTTTCCACATTTTGTTCTTCTTCTTGTTTTTCTGATGTACTCGACTCATGGCTGTAGTCATCCTCCCTTTCCACATTTTGTTCTTCTTCTTGTTTTTCTGATGTACTCGACTCATGGCTGTAGTCATCCTCCCTTTCCACATTTTGTTCTTCTTCTTGTTTTTCTGATGTACTCGACTCATGGCTGTAGTCATCCTCCCTTTCCACATTTTGTTCTTCTTCTTGTTTTTCTGATGTACTCGACTCATGGCTGTAGTCATCCTCCCTTTCCACATTTTGTTCTTCTTCTTGTTTTTCTGATGTACTCGACTCATGGCTGTAGTCATCCTCCCTTTCCACATTTTGTTCTTCTTCTTGTTTTTCTGATGTACTCGATTCATGGCTGTAGTCATCCTCCCTTTCCACATTTTGTTCTTCCTTTTGTTTTTTCTGATGTACTCGACTCATGGCTGTAGTTGTCCTCCTTCATCACTTTTTGTTCTTCTTCTTGTTTTTCTAATGTACTCGACTCATGGCTGTAGTCATCCTCCCTTTTCCACATTTTGTTCTTCTTCTTGTTTTTCTGATGTACTCAACTCATGGCTATGGTCGTCCTCCTCCATCCCATTTTGTTCTTCTTCTAGTTTTCTGATGTACTCGACTCATGGCTGTAGTCGTCCTCCTCCATCACTTTTTGTTCTTCTTCTTGTTTTTCTGATGTACTCGACTAATGGCTGTAGTCATCCTCTCTTTCCACATTTTGTTATTCTTCTTGCTTTTCTGATGTACTCGACTCATGGCTGTAGTCGTCCTCCTCCCATCACATTTTGTTCTTCTTCCTGTTTTTCTGATGTACTCAACTCGTGGCTGTAGTCGTCCTCCTCCATCACATTTTGTTCTTTTTCTTGTTTTTCTGATGTACTCAACTCATGGCTATGGTCATCCTCCTCCATCACATTTTTTTTTTCTTCTTGTTTTTCTGATGTACTCGACTCATGGCCGTAGTCATCCTCCCTTTCCACATTTTGTTATTCTTTTTGTTTTTCTGATGTACTCGACTCATGGCTGTAGTCGTCCTCCCCCTCCACATTTGGCAACAAGACTGACACTTGCGATCGCTGAGTCAGCAGACTTGTTTGTGACATTCTCAAATATTTTGGCCATGATGGTAGGCTCCCGCTTGCCCTTAATGAGGACAGTTAGTGTAGAAAATGGATAGATAATGTCTGAAATGTAGCACCGAAAGCTTCAAGCCACAGTTATCATGTGTGGGTTTGCATGCTAGCATTAGCTGCTCATGCTAGCTGTTCTATTCATATCCAGTTATTATCAGATGTTGTTTTTAATTTTTGCAGTGGCATTTATGTTTAAAAATGTAAAAAAACTAAACACTCTTTCCTCATATGTGCAAGTGATTTTTACACTTTGATGAAACACAATTGATTATAATAAAATGTTTGCTGAAAAATAGCCTATGCAGTCAAAAAAGGATTTGTAATTGCCAATTAGGAGGAGAGCAATTTGTGTTCAGGGACTGCATTGTCTTTGACCTTTTAGAGTCCACTATATAATTGTACAATTTGATACTAAATTACACAACCATCATATGTCACACTGCATCTGGCATCCACAAAAATCATACTGAACAATACTGAATCTGTGCAGCCTCATTGAAATAACTCCCAGGAAGAGAAGGTGCATAATTCATTTAGTGACAAGACAAGGTCTTTTGTCATAGCAGCACGTGTGCATCCGTGTATCACTCATGTTGACATGGGTGATGATGTCTGCTCTGCTTTAGTAGCAATAGCACATGGCCGTATTACCTTATTGGTCTTAATTTGCCATCATTGCACACTGTACCGTGTACTCTTACTTGTGAATTATCGCATGAGAGATCACACTGATAATAAGGATGTCATGTCCACTTTCTACATGGAAAGGGTGTCCCTCCGTACATATTCATTATTCAACACCGTCTGTCAGATTAACAGAATATTCGACTGCTTTTGTCTTTTCACCCAACATGGAACATCCCAGGCATAGTGTGTGTGCTGCCAAGATGAAGAAGGAGGAGGAGACTTCTGCTTTTAGGTTTATGTGGAAATGTTTGCATTGCACTCCACTGATTTACCTCGTTTACATGCCATGTTTGGACACAAAGGGATAATAGGATTTATTCTATTCTATTCTGTTTCCCTTTAGACGGTGTAGGTTGTACTGCGGAAGCATAATGCATGCACGTGCACTGTATATGTACTGTAAGTGGCTCTGCAAGCTTTTAATCAGAGCCAGTCACTGAGGTTTGTGTCGTCAGTTGTTAGTCTTTCATTTGAAGACGCCGCCGCCACGCCAAAGATGAGTCTGCATCCTGTGTGTGGACTACACTGTACAACCAGGGGATGAGTACCCGTTACAAATATGCTCATAATGACACAGATCAGTTTGCAGCAGGAAACAAGTTTGCACGACGGAAAGAGTATTTGAAAGGCCAATACATAAGTCTACAATCACCCACCATGATTATGGTAAACATGTTAGGGAATGTTTGTATTTCTGGTGTTTCACATGCATTTTGTCACTCAGTGTGTGTGCTTAGAATTCTATAGAAGCATTGGGTTTATTGCCTGGAGGTGGGGCACGATAGCGAGCGTCTGGTGACCGGGCCTGCACCCATGGGGCCCGGTCGGGCACAGCCCGAAAACGTAACGTGGGTCCCCTCTGGCATGAGCTCATCACTAATAGGAGGGACCAAAAGGGGTGGGTACATAGTGAGCCGGGTGGCGGCCGAAGGCGGAGGCCTTGGCGGTCCGATTCTTGACTACAGAAGCTAGTTGTCGGTACGTGGAATGTCACTTCTCTGGCGGGGAAGGAGCCTGAGCTGGTGCGTGAGTTGGAGAAATTCCGGCTAGATATAGTCAGACCTCAACACACAGCAAGGGCTCTGGAACCAGTCCTCTCGAGAGGGGCTGGACTTCATTCCACTCTGGTGTTGCCGGTAATGAGAGGCGACGGGCAGGGGTGGCAATTCTTGTTGCCACCCGGCTCCAAGCCAGTACGTTGGAGTTTAACCCAGTGAACGAGAGGGTAGTTTCCCTTTGCCTTCGGGTGGGGGGACGGGTCCTGACTGTTGTTTGTGCTTATGCGCCAACAGCAGTTCAGAATATCGGCCCTTGGAGGAGATCTTGGGGGAAATACTGGACAGTGCTCCATCGGGGGATTCCCTTGTTCTACTGGGTGACTTCAACGCTCATGTTGGCAGTGACAATGAGACCTAAAGAGGTGTGATTGGGAGGAACGGCCCCCCGATCTTAACCCGAGCTGTGTTTTGTTATTGGACTTCTGTGCTCGTCACGGATTGTCTATAACGAAGACTATGTTCAAGCATAAGGGCCACAGTTCAATGATTGCCTTTGTAGTTGTGTCGTCCGACTTGCGGCCACCTGTTTTGGACACTCCAAAAGAGAAGGGTGGAGCTGTTAACTGATCACCACCTGGTGGTGAGTTGGTTCCGATGGCGGGGGAAGATGGCGGTCAGACCTGGCAGACCCAAATGCATTGTGAGGGTCTGCTGGGAACGTCCGGCAGAGTCCCCTGTCAGAAGGAGTTTCAACTCCCTCCTCCGGGAGAGCTTCGACCGTGTTCCGAGGGAGTCAGTGGTCATTGAGTCCGAGTGGGCAGTGTTTCATGCCTCCATTGTTGATGAAGCTGATCGGAGCTGTGGCCATAAGGTGGTCGCCGCCTGTCGTGGCTGTAATCCCAGAACCAATTGGTGGACACCAACGGTGAGGGATGCTGTCAAGCTGAAGAAGGAGTCCTATCTGGCCGTTTTGGCCCATGACCAGACAGGTACCGGCAGGCCAAAGCGGTTTGCGGCTTTTGTGGTCACTGAGGCAAAAACTTGGACATGGGAGGAGTTCGGAAAGGCCATGGAAAACAGATGGCTTCAAAGAGATTCTGGACCACCATTTGCTGTCTCAGGAGGGGAAAGCAGTGCATTTTTGACACCGTGTATGGTGTGCTGCTGACCTCGACTAGAGATGTTGTGAACCGGTGGAGGGAATACATTGAATACCTCCTCAATCCCACTGACACGTCTTCCAACAAGAAAGCAGTGCCTGGGGACTCTGAGGCAGGTTCTCCTTTCTTTGGGGCTGAGGTTACTGAGGTGGTCAAAAAGCTCCTTGGTGGCAAGGCCCTGGGGGTGGATGAGATCCGCCCGGATTTCCTTAAGGCCCTGGATGCTGTGGCCGTATCTTGGTTGACATAACTCTGCAGGCTCGCGTGGAGATTGGGGTCGGTCCCCCTGGACTGGCAGACCGGGGTGGTAATCCTGCTTTTCAAGAGCGAGGACCGGAGGGTGTATTCTAACTATCGTGGGATCACACTCCTCAGCCTTCTCAGTAAGGTCTATTCAGGGGTTCTGGAGAGGAGGATCCGTCGGATAGTCGAATCTCGGATTCAGGAGGAACAGTGTGGTTTTTGCCCTGGTCATGGAACTGTGGACCAACTCTATACTTTCGGCAGGGTCCTTGAGGGTACATCGGAGTTTGCCCAACCAGTCTACTTGTGTTTTGTAGACTTGGAGAAGGCTTTTGACCGTGTTCCTTGGGGAATACAGTAGGAAGCTCCAGGAATATGGGGTATCGGACCACCTATTTCAGGCAGTTCGTTCCCTCTATGACCGGTGTCAGAGTTTGGTTTGCATTGGCGGCAATAAGTCGGACCCGTTTCCAGTGAGGGTTGGACTCCGCCAGGGGTGCCCTTTGTCATCAATTCTGTTCATTACTTTCATGGACAGAATTTCTAGCCGCAGCCAGGGCGTTGAGGGGTTTTGGTTTGGTGGCTGCAGAATTCAGTCTCTCTCTCTGCTTTTTGCAGATAATGTGGTCCTGTTGGCTTCATCAAGCTGTGACCTTAAACACTCACTGGATCAGTTCGCAGCTGAGTGTGAAGCGGCTTGGATGAGAATCAGCACCTCCAAGTCCGAGTCCATGGTTCTCGTCCAAAATAGGGTGGAGGGCCATCTCCGGGTCGAGCATAAGGTCCTGCCTCAAGTGGAGGAGTTTAAGTCCACGTCCAACCGGTAGGAGACCTCGGGGAAGACCCCGGACACCCTGAGAAACTATGTGGCCTGGGATCGCCTCAGGATTCGCCGGGAGGAACTGGACAAAGTGGCCGGGGAGAGGGAAGTCTGGGCTTCCCTGCTAGGCTGTTTCCCCCGCGCCCCGACCTCGGGTAAACGGAAGAAAATGGATGGATGGCATTGAGTTTATTGGGCGATTAATTTAGAAGGTGCAGAAATATGCTGTATTTTTTCATGCCCCTATGAAAACAAACATCATAAAAGTCTTGTATTATATTAGTTTTCAACATAATCATAAACATTTCAGAGGTCCCATAATACTGATGAAATTTAGGGAGTTTAAAAGTGCTTTTAAACACCTCTTTTGTGTGTCTTCAGCTTTAATACAAATGAGGTGCTCACGAGTGTGTCTCTAAGAAACAGTATTATGGGCTTCATCCACTTTTACACTGTAACTCTGCATTTGCACTATATGACAACGCAATATTAACAAAATGATAACATTTACAGATTCTACATTTGTAGCTGACTGATGACTAGTTTTGAAATGTGTAGCGAAGCCTTTTTTGTTGCGGAAACCCAGAACTTTGAAAGTGACCGCTGCTTATCTCAGGGAGATGCTAGTTTTTTTATGTTTGGTGCTCATAACCTTTAGGATGCATACAGTATCACTGTTAAAACAGCAGCAACAAAGACAGAAGCATGCACTTGAAGGATTGCATTCAACAGCATTTTAAATGTGATATTGTCTGCCAAATACAAACCATTAATCGAACGGGGTGATGATTACTTTATTTCTGGTACCTGAAGTGCAAAGTTAATAGTTGCAGTCTGCAGGCAGCACAACTGAATCCATCTTCTGCACTCGTTCGTTTGTCCGTTTACCATTGGGTGAGTTGTTCAAAAACAGATACGCTACACTTTGACGTGGGACCAGGAAGTGGGGGGCCAGACAGCATGTAGCTGGGAAGCTCCACCAAGACCAAGTCGCCTTTTTTGCTGGCGACACAGACGGGCGGGGCCATGCTGTAACGTACCTTTATCACTGAACGTCCCTGTCAGCAGGCTACCCTGCCTACCTTGCTAACGAAATGGTAACCGGAGCTGACAGGTTGCTTGTCTATGATGTCATCAGTTGGTGACTTTGTAGTTCATCGCTGGCCAACACGATTACGCCACAAGTCTCCGCTTTTCTTTTGATCCCAAGTGCAAACACCTCGCAATGGAGCCAAAGAAAGCTGCAAGTGCAAGCATTCTGATGAATAACTCACACGTGTGGATTTGTGTGGATCTCCGCTGGTGCTTTCTGCCTCACTGTCATGTCTATTATCAATCAAGTCTTCAAAGTCAAAGTGAAGTTAAATTTCCATTTATCATTTATATGCATCTCAAATGGTTTTATACATTCAAAATTGCAAAACAAGTTTTTAAAAATTATAAAATGTTTTCAAGTCTACAACGGATTGATTGGATTTGCGGTATTTCTTGTGGGAAATGTTCATTCAGTTAGAGTACGATTTGATTTGAATATGACCTTGTGGAATGGATTAATGATGCTACCCAGGGTTCCGTTGTATCTATTTAGTAAACAGTGTAAAAGCTTGTAAACTAGCCTTGCAGGATATTAGAATTAATGGTCATTTTGCACATTGCTCAACTCAAATCATTTCCTTGTGTGTTGGTCCGAGGAAATCATAAAATATTACGTGAACACTGAACATTGTCTGCGGTCAGGCTAATTCAACACGGAATGGAACATCTGGAGAGCAAAATTGGGCCACTGGCTGGGATTTGCCAAGCATTTTAAAAGTGCTCTGACTTCTGGCCTATCACTCCCGAGCACCAGGGCACAGGCAGTGAATTAATGGTCAGGAGATTTATTTGTTTGCTGTAATAAGGACTGTAAAACAGTAAGAGCTCTGTGCAGTCTTGCTGCAGCAGCACCACCAACACCCACCCCATGCCCTATGGGTACAATCAAATGTTGCCAGTAAATCAATAGAGCTGGGAGAGGTTTTTATAACCCAAGTTTAACACCAGGCTCTAAGTGCTCCAGGTGGCAGCTCATTTGTTCATTATCCCAACTTATCACAATAAACAATGGCAACTCTGATTGGACTACCCCTGCTACTTCATCAGTGAGGTATTGCAGAGGAAGAAGGACCAAAATCTCAAATGGGCGAGAGAAGGCCAACGACGGGTGGGTAGGAAACAAGAGGGAATTGGAACGGAGCATGTTTGGGGGGCAACTTGGCATGAACAAGAGATGAACTCTTCCAAGCTGCCAGGCTGCATTCACTCCGATCATATGCTGGTGAAACGTAGAGAAACAGGGTGTGAGAAAATGTTGCTGAAACTTGGGGTAGAGTTCAATTGAGAAGAACAAGCTTCATAACAGTCGAGTAGACTGCTGAGGATTTGACATGAGTTGCTGGGATAAATGGGATGAATACTGTAAATACACTGCCTGGCCAGAAAAAGTGGCCATCTGGATGCAAATATATACGAGGTTGCTGCAGTTGGTCAGGTCATCTGAATATACGGAATGAGCGGGTTATTCCATCAATGGATTTTTTCTTCACTGATGGCACGGGCATATTCCAAGATGGCAACGCCAGGATTCATCAGGCTCTAATTATGAAAGAGCATGAGACATCATTTTCACACATGGAGTCCTGACCTTAACCACAGTGAGAATCTTTGGGATGTGCTGGAGAAGGTCAGACTCTACCATCATCAATGCGAGATCTTGGTGACAAATGTATAAATCTTGTGACATTGCAGAAGCTTATGGAACCAATGTGTGCCGTAGTCAAAGCTAAAGGCGCTCCAACCAAATATTACAGTGTAGGACCTTTTTTGGTGGCACCTTTTTTTTGACCAGCCAGTGTACATACTGTATTTTCCAAAAACAGATACCCCATAACATTTCCCAATATTTCCTAAAGATAGCAAAGTGTTATTATGTACAGTAATGACCCAAAATGTGGTTTTTTCTCCCTAGAAACACATCTAAAAAATACAAGTCATCTTCTATTTGGGATCTAGAGATCGATACAAGCAAACTAACAGATGGCGCCAAATGACTTACTTCACACTAAGCGTGTTCGGGCTTTTCTTCCTACCCACTCACACGTACAACGGATTGCTTCACATTTAATACACCTTTCACACTCAGCCTGCGACAGACTGGCGACCAGTTCAGTTAGGCTCCACCCCCTACTGTAACAGGACAAACGATGGACAAGTTGGGTCATTCAAACCTGATGATATTTGTACAAACCACCATATGAGTTTAGATGATTAGCATTCTGCATCTCCTACTTACCGACATTGATGAATAAAATGAGCTAACATCTGCCACAATTTAAAACAATTTCCAACTTTACTAACTCTAGTGTATTTATTCGTAACATTTAAACAAGAGAGAAAAAAAATGCCATTTTTATAAACTTTAACACAAGGGTGTCAAACTCGTAACATTGAGGACCTTTTTTTTCCAGCCAGTCACTACTGCAGGTGATTTCAATGATCAACACTTGCTTCAATTTAAGGGAAGGAGCTAATCAATTAAAATCACCTGCTGTAAAAACTGGTTGATGAGAAAACCTGCAGTGTCTCGGCCCTCCATGGTACAAGTTTGAGACACCCGCTTTAACACAATAACATGCAAGACTTTTTAAACCAGTAAAACGCCGGCCGCAGTCGTTCCAGTGGCGCCTCCAAGGGTTTCATCCGCTCCAGTTGCGCCTGCCATGGCGCAGACCGCTCCAGTCGCGCCTCCCAGGGCGCAGGCGGTTCCTGTCGCGCCTCCCAGGGTGCAGGCTGCCGGGGCCGTTCCTGCCGTGCCTCCCAGGGTGCAGGCCGCTCCAGTCGTGCCTTCCAGGGCGCAGGCTGCTCCAGTCGCGCTTCCCAGGGCGACGTCCGCTGCAGTCACGCCCAAGGCCCCAGCCCTTACAAGAAGCCGTTTCGGACCCGGAGCGGTCTCGCTGGCATCACCGGGGTCTCCGTCTTGTCCGACTGCTTGAGGGGGCTCACCAGCTGCGTCGGACTCACCATTTCGGCCAGCCTCCAGAGGGGTCTCGCCGCCACCTCCTCTCGCTTGCCGTCCCGGCCGACCTCCGCAGGGGTTTCACCGGCTTCTCTTGGGTCTCTCCGTCCCGGCCGACCTCCGTAGGGGTCTCGCCGGCTACGCTTGGGTCTCCGTCCCGGCCGTCCCCCGAAGGGGTCCCGCCACCACCTGTCCTCCCGCCGCCATTCCCTTTTTTGGGACTCTGGACTTTGGGACGTCTGGGATCAGTCCTTGAGGGGGGGTACTGTCACGCTCCGGGGTGTTTATTGGCGTGATAGTAAGTTTAATTTGTATTAGTATGCCTGTGTTGTGGTTATTTCCTATTTTCCCATGTTTTTTCCTGCCTTCCCTGATTTGACATTTCTTATAATTACGCGCACCTGCTTCTTGTTTGTGTCCTTGCTATTTATGTTCAGGTGTGCGCGCCCTAGCATGAATGGCTTGCGGGACTTCCAAAGCAGCTGACAGCTACCGGCAGGCCAAGCGGCAAGAGGCTTCGGCTGTGCTCGAGGCACACCATCCCCGGGTGTGGGAGGAGTTCGGTGAGGCTATGGAACACAACTTTCGGTCGGAATCAAAGAGGTTCTGGCAAACCGTCCGACACCTCAGAAAGGGGATGCAGTCCCCTGTTCCCCGGCTCCGGCTTGCTGACCTCGACTGAGGATATAGTTGGTCGGTGGAAGGAATACTTTGAGGCATTCTCAATCCCACTGACATACCTTCCATAGAGGAAGCAGAGTCTGAGGATACGTACGTGGACAGTTCTATCACCGTGGCTGAGGTAATTGGGTTAATTCGGTTAGTTAAAACACTCCCCAATGGCAAGGCTCCGGGGGTAGACGTTTTTTGCCCTTAATTCCTCAAGGCTCTGGATGTTGGGGCAGCCTCCCTGGGAAAGTCTATTCCAGGTTGCTGGAGAGAAGGGTACGACCGTTAGTCGAACCTCGGTTACAAGGGTTGCAATGTGGTTTTCGTCCTGGTCGCGGAACACTGGACCTGCTCTACACCCTTGAAAGGGTACTCAAGAGTATGTGGGAGTTTGCTTAACCAGTCTACATGTGCTTTGTGGACTTGGAAAAGGCATTCGACCGTGTCACTTGTGGTGTCCTGGGGGGGGTGCTCCAGGAGTACGGGATTGGTGGCCCGCTACTACGTCCCAAAATCGAAGCAGGAGCCTGGTTCGGATTGCCAGCAGTAAGTGGAGCTTGTTTCCGGTGAACGTTGGCCTCCGCCAAGACTGCCCTTTGTCACCGATTCTGTTCATAATCTTCGTGGACAGAATTTCTAGGCGCAGTTAAGGCGTTGAGTGAGTCCAGCTTGGTGACCTTAGGATCTCCTCTCTGCTATTTGCAGACAATGTGGTCCTTATGGCCTCATCAGGCTGTGACCTTCAGCATTCTGGAGCGGTTTGCAGCTTATTGTGAAGCTTCTGGGATGAGACTCAGCACCTCCAAACCTGAGGCCATGGTTCTCAGTCGGAAACGGGTGGACTGTACCCTCCGGGTTGGGAGTGAGGTCTTGCCTCAGGTGGAGGAGTTCAGGTATCTCAGGGTCTTGTTCACGAGTGAGGGACAGTTGGAGCGTGAGGTCGGCAGACGGATCGGTGCAGCATCTCCAGTAATGCGGTCGCTGTACCGGACCGTCGTGGTGAAGAGAGAGCTGAGCCGGAAGGCAAAGCATCTCATCCGGATGCCTCCCGGGGACCTTCCCGGTGAGGTGTTTCGGGCATGCCCAGTCAGGAGAAGGCCCCCGGGAAGACCTAGGACACGCTGGAGGGACTATGTCTCACAGCTGGCTTGGGAACGCCTTGGTGTCCTCCTGGTGGAGCTGGAAGAGGTTGCCGGAAACCGGGAAGTCTGGACTTCCCTACTGAAACTGCTTCCCCTGCGACCCAGATAAGCGGAAGAAAATGGAATGGAATACGCGCGCCCATCTTTGTTGGAGCATTGTCATTGTCGATTGTTGTTTGGTCGTCGGTTGTCTCTTGTTCCTGAGTTCGTTCATGTTATTCGCTGTCATCTCATTAAAATGTAAATATTACCAGACCAGTTTGGGCTCCTGCTCTTCGCATCCTCGGGGTCGTTAGCACCATCCCGAGAAGACATCGTAACAATGTTATGCTTATTCTTAGGGTTTCCCAAGAATCCCAAGATTCTTTGGGATTTGTTTTGCTGATGCAGAATCCTGTAATAAATAACAAAGAATAATTTAGTCTTACATTATGAAATAAAGAAGCCAATTTTATAGAAGAGGGTTTAAGAGTATTTTCAAATGTTTAAAAGAGCCCATCATATCCCCAAGCACGTTTTCGGGCACTGCCGAGAATTAAGTAAAAGAAAAAGATGAACAACAAAAGAATCACATGTCAAATGTATTTCTATTTAGGCACGGAACAAAAAAAGACTTTCTGTTTGATGAGATCAAATCATAAAATAGGAGTCTTGGCCTTCACTCCAATCAATAGAAAGAGATAAAGAAATAGTGACACATTTCTTTTAACTGTGTTCAAGCAAAGATAAGTACATTTTACCCCATGGGTGCACTGAATTGCTGTAAACTTGGAAATGTAATAAGCTCAAAATGTCATAACAATACTAAGCCTAAGTATTGGGTTTTGACCACTGCGCAAAGGTAACAAAGTAGCAACATTTCAAAGTAAACAAAGGTCAAACAAAAAAAGGGTACCATACTTGTCTCTGTTGGCCTCCCTGGTCAAGATTTGTGGTGCCACCCGTGGACTTCAGAGCTGCCCCGCATAGCTTGCCGGTGGCGTGGCTTCTTTCCGGTGTTTCATCCTGCTTGTAAAATGTTCCAAACTTTAGATTTGGTTTTGCTGATGTTTGTCAAAATCTTTTGCGGTGATTACTTAGCTCCTACTAATTACATCCGTTCTGGTTGTCAGTCACGGTAAGCAAGAGAGAATGCGTCACAGTCATTTCGCCGGCAGCCCAGCCTCTTTACAAGACGCACCGCCAACCGATTGCTTGACTCGCGGTACCAGGAGCATGTCGATTAATCAAAGGATATATATATATAATTAAGGATATATACGTGAGATTTTTATCGATTCAGAAGGCATCTACCGACACAGCCGCATCTCTTGCTTGTCAAACTCACAACCAACCCTACTTATGATTATATCTGGATGAGAGGAATGTAATTTAAATGTCAGAGTTGTCATGAGGGATCAATTTCTGTGGAAAAGCATGTGAATGGCATACGCTGATAATTGCCTTTGAACGCCGAACACCTCTGGTACTATTGCAGCCTGCATGGGGATCCCTATGTGCAGTGTCGTGTCTTGCTTTAGGTCTTAGGGAAGCGTTCCCCGCCCACCTTCCCTCACACCACACAGATGTTCTTTTGAAAATTAACTAAAACAGCTTTTTTACCAAGTTAAGGTGAGTTTATAGATCCTTTTTTAGATCATGTAGCTTTTAGAAGGGGTGCAGCCCGGAAATCTGGACCCCTAGAAAAAATCACGTTGACCAGTTTTTATTTATTAATAACCGATTTTTGGGCAAGACAGTTAGTGGACCTTGGAACTGTCCCATTAAAAAAAACAGTTATCGGTATCAGTATCGGCCAATTTAACTAATGGATGATCAGTATCAGAATCAGCACCGTAAAACCCAGATCGGAGAATCCCCAGTTGTTGTATTTGGAGGTGTTCAAAATTGTCATGTAAATCACTAATGGTAATCGCTAGGGCATAAAGTAATCATGGTTTTTCAAAAATATATCAATTAATGAATCATACTGTTTGGTGGTTAACTACATCCTGTTATTAATAGAAAATGCATATTTTTCCTAAACCTCTCAAGTCATACGGCTGATCTCTGTGATAAAGCAGGAGGTACTGTATACAGGATTTGTTTACATACATTTTGTCTATGTTGTCTCAGAGAAATGATTCCTATTCTATCTTAGTCATAATTGACATGCTTGATTTATTTATGTTCACATTAAGAGTGCTTCAAAAGAATGATTCTGAAATGGAACCTAACTTTGAGAACATAGCAAGTAGGGATTAACGGAACAGTCTCTATTGTCTGTAGCATCATCATGTGAGGACCATGTCAACTGGGATAGGCTTAAGCTTCCCTATGACAGCATAATTGCTATAGAAAATGGTTGGAAAGAAGGCTTTTATTTGTTGTATGTTAATGTCTGTCAAAAACGGTAAGATTCCTGCATAAAAGGTCTCTTTTGAGATTTAAAAGCAATGAAACAACTTCATATAGGCCCAGCACTTTGCAGACATGCTGTTCCAGGAGAAGATGACGACACAGGACATCTCCTTCATGCTGACGTCAACTGCATGTGAAATCTGGAATATAATGTGGTCCAAATGAGCATTCAATGTGTATGTTGAAACTCAGGATCCCTGCACAAAGGATGAAATGATTTCTACATGTGTCGGCCTCATTACAAAAACCCATGATTGCCGTACAAAATGCGGTGTTTCACAGGCAACAGGTAGAATGTCTAGCAGTTTCAAGTCCCCACAGGGATGTAGATCATGCAAAGGCACCAAACACAGTTGAAAGAGAGATTAACCACCTTCCTTGTGCAAGAGGTTAAGCAGTAACATAATGTTTGCAGATGGCTTCACCCTAAGGTACTTACTGAAATGTGAATGCATTTTGGTGGTCCCATTGGAATTGATCCAGGACAACCACATTTTTTACCTTTAAAATTCCCAAAACCCAT
Source organism: Oostethus manadensis (assembly GCA_024372805.1). NCBI lineage: Eukaryota > Metazoa > Chordata > Actinopteri > Syngnathiformes > Syngnathidae > Oostethus > Oostethus manadensis. The sequence continues at coordinate 286,860 of QODF01000474.1, forward strand.
GCTTGCGTCTCGTGAAGGTGAGCTCCGTGCTCACAGAGCGTGCCACGGCGTGTACGAGTGCAGCACAGCGCAGGAAATGAAACAAAAATTAAGTTGCAGGGTGCAGTTATTCAAATTTTGTGCGCTTAATTTATGACTCCTGTACAGGAGCGTGGCAGCTGGAGTTTGTAATTATGCAACATGATCCGCTCTTTTTACTCGGCTGCCGTCGCACTGCTGCATAATTTACAGGTCTATTAGCTCATCAATTACACTGTAATTACTTCAGTGCATGCCTAGCTTTTTTCTTTTACAACACAATAAAGCAGGTCATCAAATGAACAACAAACAAGCAAACACTGGAGCAAGCAAACAGATGCTAATTGAAAAGAACAATTTCTAGCAGGTTATTTGAACTTTGTCACCTTATCCTGTCATCTGCAAACAAGCCTGTCATGTTTCCAGACCTAACACTTTCATACATTCGCAATCCAACGATTTCCGCGTCAACCCTCGATCGGTATGTTTGTGTGCGTAACAGTGTGTTTTAGTTTGGATTATTATGCCTGGGTTCTTGTTGTGTTCTTATTTCGTGTGTTTGTCCTACCTGTCCTCATTTGTCACGTCTGATAATAACCGCACCTGTTTCTTGTTTGTGTGCGTGCTATTTACGTTCAGGTGTGCGTGCTATTTACGTCCAGGTGTGCGTGCTATTTACGTGCAGGTGTGCGTGCTATTTACGTGCAGGTGTGCGTGCTATTTACGTGCAGGTGTGCGTGCTTTTTACGTGCAGGTGTGCGTGCTATTTACGTGCAGGTGTGCGTGCTATTTACGTGCAGGTGTGCGTGCTATTTACGTGCAGGTGTGCGTGCTATTTACGTGCAGGTGTGCGTGCTATTTACGTGCAGGTGTGCGTGCTATTTACGTTCGTTGTTGGAGTATTGTCCATTGTTGGTCGGTTGGTTGTCGCTTGAGGTCGTTTGGGTTTCGTTAAAAAGTCAAGCTTACCTGCATTTTGGAGTGGCGTCTCGGCATCATGGGGGTCGTCAACAGCATGTCGAGACGAAATCGTAACACCCCTTTCACTTTTTGATTAATTATTGAGAGAGTGTTTTATTTTTTTGTGAAATGCATGATGAGAATTGCTTTGTGGGGGAAACAAACCGAGGCTCAGGTCGGGATGGCAAATCTATCGACCGTCGACGCCACCTCATTCGGGATGCATTACTTATAAAGGATAGATTTGTTTCAGGAGGTGAATGCTAACAATCGAGGCGGCACAAAGTGAACCAAAGTGCTGATGAGACTTTTGCATGGGGCGATATGGTTAAAATTCCCGGCACTCGCTGAGGCCTGACTGAGAATCCTGTTGGTAGCTACTCCACCTGGTCTCTCTTGAAGTGAGAGACTTAGATGTCCTCGTAGCGAACGTACGTGGCGGTCCCAAGCTAAAGCAGGTCTTCCAAAAAGCTTTCTGGCAGACATGCCGTCTTTCAGTTTTTAAGGAACGACACATATTAAATAGGAATTTCATAAACTGTGCTAAATAGAGAAAACTAAAATATTTTTGCCTTCACTTGTTGGTTGCATGTCCTAGACCGGTGGTGGGCAAACTGCGGCCCGCGGGCCACATCCTGCGGGAGCAAAGGCTCAATAATAGAAACTAAACAGACTGACACGCAAACTAAAACCCAGAGCGTCACATTTTTTCTTTCAGTTTGACAGAAATATTTTCTGAACTTTATTATGTGACATGAACAAGATATTGAGAGCATTTCTGGGTTATCAAAAAGAAATACTTGACAGTACGCTTGTCACCTAGACCTTCACTTCACTCCTCCTTTCTAGCCAAGCTATCTCTTGTGCAATAATATCATGACGTTACATTCTTATTTATCCATCCATCCATTTTCCACCACACTAGGGTCGCTGGTAAGCTGGAGCCTATCCCAGCTGTCTTCCGGCAAGAGGCGGACTGGATATTCATATTCGTTCATATTGACAGTTACAAGTGATAAGTCATAACTTTAATGTGGCCCTCCACGGATATGCGTTTGACATTCCCGGTTTAGAGGATTTTTCACCCGCTTGTTGGCGCAAATCTTGTTTAACCGTGTTGTGTTTTCTGCAACACGGTTTGTACAGTCTATGCAATTTAAGAGCTCATAACTAAACCCCGTGTCTGGCGTAGATGGGTACACATTAATATGAAGTCTGCAGTTTGACCAAACGTTTCCAAACGGCTGGAGAATCTCTCATCTCCAATTTGGTACATGAAACACATACCTCCTATGCACAAAGTATCCTGGAGATGGTCCTGAAATAAACAGTATAATATACTTGCTGCACTGCAGTTCCAATGATAGTCCGCAGTCAGCATTCATTGGGTTCACACAGCTGTTTGGGCTGCTGCAGGTCACAGCAGTGATGAATCTGGGGAAAAGCTCGCCTCGGTAATGGACTCCAGAAGGAGTCCGCCAGTTAAACACTGATGAGCAATGGAAACTGCGGTCAGCATGAGAGGAGTTTGAACCGTCTGACGGGCGTGGGCAAGATGGGAGGAAGGAAACAGCCAAATGTTCCCTATTTTTGGAGTGAGGTGCTGAAGGGAGAGAGGAGGGGGAGGCCCAGCTGTGCAGGGGTTAGCACATTGCATGCGGCTGCCTGCTGAACAAGGCGCACAACAAAGTCAGCAGAACGAGAAGTCTGCAGAGGCGCTGCATGCACAGGCGCTGTGGACTTACCAACTTTAATGTCGGGTGTGTCTTTTTGTTTTTCTGTATACTAAGAGTAATGGGGGGGGGCTTTAAAGTATAGCTACCATTGCATAATCCTCTGGGGACATGGTCAGAAATAGCATGTTCATTGGATCCCTCCTTCCATGGGTGTGTTGTGGTACAGAACCCAACCAGCTCTTCATCCTCATCGGCTGCTTTTATTGTCTGGTCAACAAACAGTACAGATGTCCTGAGCATAAACCTCTTATATTAGTCTGTTTTCCACAGCAGGGTGTGCAAGCGGGATGGCGCTGGTTGTGTCAGCTTTGCAAATAGTGTGGCATCACAGCAAACCTACAAAGGAATTCAGCCAAGGAACCGCATCTTCTTTTGCCATCCTCTGGTTACGTATGTGCGGATCGGCTGACAGTCGCCTGTTTTTGTTTGAGATAAAGCGATTGCTGATCAGCCATCTCCTGATCATTCTTAAAATGTCCGGGTAGATGTTGTGCTCTTTATCCTTAACGAAGGTCACGGCTGGTTCAAGTGCAGCACCAGGCCTTGGGAGTTTCTCCGCTGGTCACCGTGCTGGAAGTAGTTCTCAAGCAAGTTTTGAGTTTAAGGACCAACATTACATTTTTGACTCATTCATGAGACATGTCATTCTTCCTGTCACTCACACACACCAGTGACACACAGGCGCGACGGAAAAATAGTATTCCTCGCAAACAATAGGAGGAGTAATGATGCCGACCCAACCAATAATATTTAGTAATCCCTTGTTTATCGTGATTAATTGGCTCGGGCCATAAGTGAATTTCCACAAAGGAAGATTCTTCATTTTGAAATAGAATGTTTTGTAGTTAGAGTATAGGAAACCTGTTTACAGCCTTCTAAATGCAGTTGTTAACATTATTAGAGCCCTCTAGCTTTGATATAACACACATTCACATTTATGGCGCGATATTGTAGACATAATAGGTGGAAAAGACATTTAAGACATAAATAACACATGCTCATGTGTGTTTTACTGTAAATACGTTCCTTATGGGGAGATGAGTGGTGGGCGGACAGGAAATGACGTCGGGGTTCAGAGTTGAGATTTAGCCTGGTGTGGGTTTTGCTGCAACAGTAGCCCATGTTTGGAATTATTGTACCTGTTGTGAGATCATTTAAACCTGCAATACAAGCGATCAAGACTGGTGCTTGTGTGTCTCACTGACCATTACAGTAATGTTACTGCCACCTACTGACCAGTGTAGAATACTACATTTCTTCACAACGTCTTAGAATGCATCTTCTCAATCCTTTATGATTGTACTTTAGTTTATTTAGCCATTTTTATGCTTGCAAATGCTTGATTTTGGTCAAAAAGTTTGCTTAAATATGAACATTTTTAAACTAGTAGCCTGCATTCAACCACAAAACTGTATGATTTAAATATTTCAATATTTTTGAGAAAGTTGCGATATGAAGCTGTGAGATTTGAAGTGCAAAGTGGCGAGGGATTACTGTACGTTAAAAAAATAAATCAACATTGACTGAATGCCCAGTCCAAGCTGCTCCAACACCACGCCCGTCATCGAGGATAAAGATGGGATTTTTCAATGTGCTATGAAAGGGACAGTGATAACCAAGCATCACAGTGTTGTCACTTTGTTTTATTACCATTCATCAATTTATTCACTTTCCTGTGTTTTAAATGTGATTCATGTCTCGATCCACAATTTTTCCATCCCCTTTTCTTTTTAGTCTTGCCGATCCGATTCTATACTGACTCTTTGAGGCGTTGTAACCAGACCGGCCCGATCTTGTGGCAGTAGCCCATCTTATCCGATCTTCAAAATACCTGAAGATTGGATCGGGGCATCCCTGAGGACTGAGTGATTAACATTGGTGTTAATTTCGGTATAATTTCCGGATTACACTAAAACTGGACTTACATTGCCGTGGTTCTCAGAGCGAGGAGATCTTCTGCAAAGCCTAGCATGATGGACTGATTGTTACTATTATTAAGGAGGTGCATGGAGGAACTGATGGAGTGTTTTTTTATTTTGTAGTAAGTGCTCTCTCAGATTCTGTTTTTCCTACCTGACCTTTGACCCCTGAATGATCTTCGATTCATTCCATTTGTTGGACACAAAAGATTCCCTGTGAAAGAGCCCGAGCAATGGTTGATATGCACATTCTCCTCCATAGACCATTACTCTTTGCAGGTGGACCAATCTTGTTGACAAGCATGCGCTGCGGGTGGGATTCCACCAAGAACTAGTTTAAAAGGTGAAGATGTTTGAGAGAAAGCAATAGTCCAAGTTTATTGGCCTGTGCTGTCCTGGGCAGGCCTCGGCTGTTTCGATTTTTATTTGGCACATATTTGTGTTTTGAATTCCCAACATTGTTGCCACGAGGCTGAAATCCGCTGGTCTGGCTTATGTCTTGACAAAGTAAATAAATGACCCGGTACTATCGCTAGTTGGGTTGGAATGTCAAAGGTCAGGAGGTCGTCAGAGCAAGCAGCAAAACTAGGTTTGGGGACACCGCAGGCTCGTCCCTTCCTCCACCCCACTTTGCTCGATTTGATCCTTGGCAGGAACAAGGTATCCTGGTGTCCCAGGAGCAAGGAGACACAACATGGCTCACTGGGGAGGTCCATGTTGGGATTTTGGAAGGCGCAAAGAGAGCCTCTCATTCAGCTCGTGTGAAGCAGTGCAGCCCTTGGTATGTCGCCGGCGCGCTAGAAAGCTGGCACTTTCATCACATGGCGATACTTTTGCTTGATTGACTGAAGGTAAACTAACATTTTAGTAAGCCAATATTATTTGGCATATTTTGAATGATGAGTGGTTAGCTGTCACATTTTGGCTTTGGCATTGCAGCGACGACCCCGAGAGGCATGAGGTGAGAACTGCAGGTCATTTTTTTATTTTTTATTTAATGCAGGTAAAACTTATTTCTTTAATGATAATTGCCGCTATGCGGCAGCAGGGAACGTCCAGCAACAGACAATGCTCCAACCAAGACTGAGGCCACACGCTCAACTAAATAATCGAACGAGAAATGAGGTGCCGGTGTGTCGGAGCAGGAACGCAAAGGTGGATGAACTGTGAATGAAACAAAACAGGAAGTAACTACAAAATACGGGTACGGAACAGGAACTAAGGTATAAGAATGGAACAAAAGCAGATTTGGACAGTTAGCATGATGGCCACACAGCTAGGAGATCTGGAAGACCTGGGTTTGAATCTTCACTTGGCATCTCTGTGTGGAGTTCTTCCGTGCGTGCGTGGGTTTTCTCCAGGTAGTCCAGTTTCTCCCACATTCAACCAAACATGCATGTTAGGTAAAGTCAGTGTGAATGCTTGTTTGTCTACAGTATATGTGCCCTGCGATTGACCGGCGACCAGTTAGGGGGTCCCCACGGGTGTCCCCTGCAAACTTCGCCTCTCGCCCGAAGTCAGCTGGGATAGGCTCCAACGTAGTGGCATTAAAATGGATGGATGGATTTTTAGAAGTTGCACTGATACCAATCCCGAGAGGAATTTCCATGATTCCCTGTGGTGTGTTTAAAAATACAAACATTGGAGTGGATTGTGCATGGCATGAAGAGTTCCGTTCTGTTATATAAATATATATGTGCTATTATGGAAGTCGATCGAAGTTCTGTTTCTGTTGAAGGTACAGTAGGGGGTTATGGGCGAAAAACCACGAGTAATTCAGAAGCCAACGCATTTCTTGACACGCAACTCGCCCCTCAGAGGGAATCAAAGTAGAGATTATAAAAGTTTGGGTTTTGCAGGTCACAGCTACTATGGTGCATTTAAGGACTGAAAGAAAAAACAAACTATCAATGAGGAATGAAGACATAAATCTTTTTTTGGTTGACGTACGCCAAAATTTTGCCTCAGTTTGAGTACATTCTCTGGTTAGCGAATACAGTATGGTGCACTACTTAATGTTCACACACTGCATGTTTCCCACTTGGTCCTTAATCTATTTTAATGCCAAAATGACTTTGGTAGAATCCTTTTAGCTTGCTAATACACGTTAACAGGAACTGCAAGTCAGCTTTGTTGCCCGTCTATGATGTCATCAGCTCTTGACTCTTTACCAATTACCAATGGTTTTTATAGTTTTACATGCATAAAACAATTTTAATGCATATAAATGAACATTTAAGGTTACTTTTACCTTCATTGAACACGTGACTGTGCCAAAGACAGCGTGTGGCGGCAAGATCAAGGTGGAAACCACCTTCTTGTTTTGCCATGACTTATTTCTTTATTTTAGTAGTTTTCCATCATCTTCATCAAAATGCTGGGACTTGCCACTTTATTTGGCTGCATCTTGGGTGTTGAAATGAAGAAACAACTCATGGAAAAACCTGAGGGTTGTGTCCGTGTTCATCTCGCTGCCACAACGTGTCTTTGGGAACAGTCATGTCAAGAATCACGTCTTCAATTAAGGTAGGAGTAACCCTAAATGTTAATGTATTTATTCCTTTCATTCATAATTTATATGCATTTAAAAATGTTATGCTTTCCATGCCATTCCATTTTCTTCCGCTTATCCGGGTCCGGGTCACGAGGGCAGCAGTAGGGAATTCCAAACTTCCCGGTCCCCAGCGACCTCTTCCAGCTCCATTGGGAGGACACCAAGGCGTTCCCAGGCCAGCAGTGAGACATAGTCCCTTTAGCGAGTCCTAGGTCTTCCCGGGGTCCTTAGTCCGGCTGGGCATGCCCGAAACAGCTCACCAGGGAGGCGCACGGGAGGCCCGAGCCACCTCAACTGTCTCCTCTCGATGTGAAGGAGCAGCGGCTCTACTCTCAGCTCCTCCCGGATGGCCGAGCTCCTCACCCTATCTCTTAGGGTGAATCCAGCCACCCTACGGAGGAAACTCATTTCCGCCGCTTGTATCCACAATCTCGTTCTTCCGGTCATGACCCATAACTCATGACCATAGGTGAGGGTGGGAACGTAGATCGATTGGTAAACCGAGAGCTTTGTCTTCCGGCTCAGCTCTCTCTTCACCACGACGGTCCGGTACAGCAACCGCATTACTGCAGATGCTGCACCGATCCGTCTGTCGACCTCACGCTCCAACCTTCCCTCACTCGTGAACAAGAACCCGAGATACTCTACAAGACCTCACTCCCAACCCGGAGGGTACAGTCTACGCGTTTCCGACTGAGAACCAGGGCCTCGGATTTGGAGGTGCTGAGTCTCATCCCAGAAGCTTCACACTCAGCTGCAAACCGCTCCAGTAAATGCTGAAGGTCACAGCCTGATGAGGCCATAAGGACCACATTGTCTGCAAATAGCAGAGACGAGATCCTAAGGTCACCAAGCTGGACTCCTCGATGACAAATCGATGACAAAGGGCAGCCTTGGTGGAGGCCAACGTTCACCGGAAACAAGCTCAACTAACTGCTGGAAATGCAAACCAGGCTCCTACTTCGATTGTACAAGGACCGAATGGCACGTAGTAGCGGGCCACCAATCCCGTACTCCCGGAGCACCCCCCACAGGACACCACGAGGGACACGGTCGAATGCCTTTTCCAGGTCTACAAAGCACATGTAGACTGGTTAGGCAAACTCCCACATACCCTCGAGTACCCTTGCATGGTTGTAGAGCTTGTCCAGTGTTCCGCGACCAGGATGAAAAACACATTGCAACTCCTGTAACCGAGGTTCGACTAACGGTCGTGCCCTTCTCTCCAGCACCCTGGAGTAGACTTTCCCAGGGAGGCTGAGGAGTGTGATCCCCCTATAGTTGGAACACACCCTCCGGTCACCCTTTTTAAAAATGGGGACCACCACCCCGGTCTGCCAGTCCAGAGGTACTGTTCCTGACTTCCATGCAATGTTGTAGAGGCGTGTCAACCAACACAGTCCNTCCAGACTTCCATGCAATGTTGTAGAGGCGTGTCAACCAAGACAGTCCCCCAACATCCAGAGCCTTGAGGAATTCAGGGCGAAACTCGTCTACCCCCGGAGCCTTGCCATTGGGGAGTGATTTAACTACCCCAATTACCTCAGCCACGGGGATAGAACTGTCCACTTATGTATCCTCAGACTCTGCTTCCTCTATTAAATGTATGTCAGTGGGATTGAGAAGGGCCTCAAAGTATTCCTTCCACCGACCAACTATATCCACAGTCAAGGTCAGCAAGCCCCCGTCCGCACTGTACACAGTGTGAACTGGGGGCTGCTTCCCTTTTCTGAGGTGTCGGACTGTTTGCCAGAACCTCTTCGAAGCCGACCGAAAGTCGTGCTCCATAGCCTCACCGAATTCCTCCCACACCTGAGTTTTTGCCTCGAGCACAGCCGAAGCCGCGTGCCACTTGGCCTGCCGGTACCTGTCAGCTACTTCGGGAGTCCCGCAACCCATCCATGCTTGATAGGAGTCTTTCTTCAGCTTGACAGCAGCCCTAACCCCTGGTGTCCACCATCAGGTTCGGGGCTTGCCACAACGACTGGCACCGACCATCTTGCGGCCGCAACCACGACTGGCTGCCTCAACAAAGGAGGTACGGAATACGGCCCATTCAAACTCAATATCCCGGTCCTCCCTCGAGTTGACGATTCGACGAACGAGAGACTCTGCCAGACGTTCCCAGCTCACCCTCACTACGTGTTTGGGTCTACCAGGTCTGTCCGGCATTTTTCCTCACTATCTAATCCAACTCATCACCAGGTGGTGGTCAGTTGACAGCTCAGCCCCTCTCTTCACCCGCGTGTCCAGAACATGCGGACGCAGGTCTGATGATACGACCACAAAGTCGATCATAGACCTGCGACCCAGGGTGTCCTGGTGCCAAGTGCACTTATGGACATCCTTATGTTCGAACATGGTGTTTGTTATGGACAAGCTATGATTCGGGCAGAAGTCCAGCAACAACAAACCACACGAGTTCAGATCAGGGAGGCCGTTCCTCCCAACCACGCCCCTCCAAGTCACACTGTCATTGCGCACATGGGCATCGAAGTCTCCCAGTAGAACTATGGAGACACCAGCTGGGGTGCTCTCCAGAACCCCTCTGACTCCAAGAAGGCTGGGTACTCTGAACTGTTGTTCGGCGCGTACGCTCAAACCACAGTCAGGACCCTTTCCCCAGCCCGAAGCTGTAGGGAAATCAGAAAAAAAAAAAATTTGAATCAGAAAAAACTTTATTGCCATTGTAAGTAAACAATTCACGAACTAGGAACTTTCTTTGGCGACTCGGTGCGACATAGAATCCTAAGTAAGCATAAAATAAACATAGAACTAACTAACACAAACTAAACATAGAACCCTGAGTAAAAAGGGGAAATCAATGATAAGTAAGGCATGAGGGTGTTTTTAGTGCAGGTATTATAAGATGCCAATAGTACTGGTTATAAAGTGAGCATAGTGCAAATGTTATAAAATGTTCATGAGTTCAACAGCAGCAGGAAAGAAACTGTTCTTGTGGTGAGAGTTTCTGGTCCAAATGGACCGGAACCTTCTGCCAGAGGGGAGTGGCTCAAATAGTCCATGTCCAGGGTGGGAAGGGTCAGCAAGTATCCGGCCTGCTCGCCCCCGAGTTCTGGAGACGTACAGGTCCTGGAGAGATGGAAGGCTGCGGGCGATCACTTTCTCGGCAGAGCGCACGATGCGCTGCAGTCTGTGTTTGTCCCTGGCAGTGGCCCCAGCGAACCACACTGTGATGGAGGAGGTGAGAATGGACTCAATAATGGCCGTGTAGAAATGCACCATCGTCTGGACAGGCAGCTTGGCTTTCCTCAGCTGCCTCAGGAAGTACATCCTCTGCTGTGCCTTCTTGATGAGGGAGCTGATGGTCTGCTCCCACTTGAGTTCGTGGGTGATGTTAGTGCCCAGGAAGCGGAAGGAGTCCACAGTTGTGATGGGGGAGTCTGTCAAGACAAGGGGGGTGCAGGAGGGCTTTGACTTTCCTGAAGTCCACAATCATCTCCACTGTCTTCTGAGCATTGAGCTCTAGATTGTTGCAGCTGCACCAGGACACCAGCCGGTCCACCTCCTTCCTGTAAGCAGACTCATCACCGTCTGAGATGAGCCCGATGAGGGTGGTGTCATCTGCAAACTTAATCAGTTTCACTGAGTTGTGGCTGGAGGTGCAGCTGTTGGTGTACAGGAAGAAGAGCAGCGGGGAAAGTACACAGCCCTGTGGGGATCCTGTGCTGATAGTCCGATTGTCCGAGACATTCTTCCCTCTTGTTCACCGGGGATGACTCCAGCACAAGCCAAGCCCACACCAGCTCGCCGCCTCTCTCCTGCAGCAACTCCAGAGAAAAACAAGGTCGGGCCCCTCTCAAGGAATTTGGTTCCAGAGCCCAAACTGTGGGTTGAGGTGAGTCCGACTATATCTAGTTGGAATGTCGCTGCCTCTTCCACAAGCTCGGGCTCCTTCCCCACTAGAGAAGTGACATTCCATGGCCCAAGAACCAGATTTGTCCGCCGAAGACCAGGTCGCCCGGATAAGTGTGGATTGTGGGTGAGGTCTGAGCTGAATGCCAGCAGAACACTACAGAGAGCCTAATAGGGCTTGAAGTATGATGTAAAGCTCGGATTCATTTTGCAACGGGAGAATGTGTTATATAAAGGAATTCCAACCAAATATTGCTTTCAATGGCTCAAATGACAGTATTTCCCAATAATTGCAAATGATTAGAGCCATATTTGATTGAAGTAAGGGAAGCCTGCGGTTCCACATTCCCATCCTGCTCCCACTGTAAATCTCCAAAGTGGCTTTTGGGCCGAATAAACAGTTAGGGTTTGGCACAAAACCGACGCTGTGGACGCTTGGCTCCAACACGCTGCCAGAGTGCTAAGGAGCCTCTCCGGCGGCAGTTCCGATTGTAAGGTCATGCATCATAGATTGGCAGGTGATTTTATTTATTCTCCTGCAAAAAGTCGGTCCAATCGATGCCAGCGAGTTGGTCTCTGTCTGCCTAAGCATTTGCTAATGGCTACTATCAATTGTCACCCCTCAGCGTCGCCACTCCTGCACTGGCAATGAAAGTCAACAAGCGGGTACTGTACTACCACGGGCTTCCAGGTTAATGTATTGATTATCCTCCACATGCTGAATAGGATTTATTCCGCATCATCAATCATGTTTATTCGGTAACACCACAGCTGCAATTCATCAAAAATGAAAGATTTCCCATCTTTCTGATCGGTGTGAGCGTCGCCTCTCAAGGTAATCAAAAGTGTTGTTTTTTTCAAAAAGACGTTGTGATTCATGTCAAAGAAATCTGCCCAAATACAATAACTTTATACGACGGGTCTCCGTGCATCCCGTTGCTTGGAGGGGAGCGAGCCCAGCACTCACATCCCGCACTGCCAACTACGACACAATACAAAGGAATCGTTGCTTTTGCAGCAGCGTTGTTTATTCCCGAGTCTTCCTGTCCATTCAGACATCATTCTACTCTTGCTTGGTCACTCTTTTATCTTGTCAGGGGAATTCAGGGACACCTCCCATCTACAAAAGCACATGACAGTGACTAGGAAGTGTTTCTTGGCGGTATCGGGACGGTCACTGGATAAATGCTGGGCTACTGGGCTATGTACCACCTGTTTCTGGGGATCTATGAGGCATTAGGCTGGTCCGGACGCTCAGCTTCTGTGTAATGATTGGACGATCGGTCTGAGGCCTTTTTGATTGACAGTGAAATGAGCGAATCAGCAGTCTTGACACATCCACCGGGCAAGTTTTTCTTTTTGTCCTTCTGAACTAATCCAGAGACTTTACCAATTCCCAGCGACTTTGTCTTTGTTAAAAACGACTAGTGTTGTGTTTGCAACTCTCATCTGTCACTCATCTGTCACATTTGCCAGCAGCGGAAAGATGCTATTTGGGAGGGCAGGGTCTTGAAAAGGAACGGAGGGTAGAATTCACATATAAAAAATAAACACAGTTATGATGTAGGCCGGACAAAGATGAGCTTCCCTCCTTGAATGACCAGCACTGTTTTTAATGAGCCTTTTCACAGCAGCCATGTTGGAGTAAATAACAGGAGAAATCGTTAACGGTATTCTGCCGTAACTGGATGAAAGTGCCGCTGCAGGAATGAAATATTACAGAATCAGAAAAACTTTATTGCCATTGCAAGTGAGCAATTATAGAATTCTTTAGTGGCATCAGCGGAATTTGGGGGACTCCCGAACTATGAAGTAACAAACAAACACAACGTTGAAAGGATTTTTATTTCAACAGGTCCTATGCAATTGCCTGCACCTCGCCTCCCGCCCAAAATCAGCTGGGATAGGCTCCTGCATCCCCGCCACCCTAATGAGGATAAGCGGCATAGAAAATGAATGAATGAAAAGGTCCTGTGCAATTTTCTTAGTTGAACACAAACATGTTGTCATAAAAGCTTGACCATTTTGGGCTTATAAACATTGAAGAGAATAGTGTATGTTACATTTTTTACTGCCTTTTGTTTATAATTGGCGGGATCACGCTTAAACGTCAAGAACTTTAGTGGATTGACTTTTTCTACACATCCAATAATTCAATAATTGTTTTTTTCCCTGTAATATAACAACTTTATTTTCATATAATTGCAGCTTCTTATTGAATCATATTTTTTAAATATAATAAAATACAAATGAATATAAATTAGAAATATATTAAATATATTTATATCAATTTCAATTAATGTATAATATTTCTTCTCTCCTAAAATTTACGACCGAGTTGGGAAATCTTGCAATATTTTCTTGTTACATTGTTTTGTGTCAAATGTTTTTTTGTAAACTAATATTATCATAAAAGATAAGGACTTCTTGTAAAATAGAACGTTTTTGACAATAATACAGGTAATACACAAGTAACATGTAATAGTATTTTTTTCACATTTTTCCAGTGTAGTATGACTTCATCCCCATAAACATTTTACGTTTAATCTTTTGACTATTTGTGTAAAAGTCCAACATTTATCTGAAAACATTGAAATCTGTAAAATGATGACTTTTTTCTTTTGTTACTGCAGCATTTGATCATTTTTCCATTATTGGTGAAATACCAATGCATGACTCAGGCATACACAGGAGATACTGGACATATGTATTATGCTGTCGGACTTGAGTCACGATTGATTGATTGGTAGATTCATGGCGGAGGTCTTTGCTCTACTTAGTGCCGTTGAGTCTTGTTAATTAATTCCACTTCCTGTGTTTCATATTCAGTCGGAATGGAATTCTGTGAACAATTTCTTCTCCAGATGAGATGTGTATAATTGAAAAGACAAACAGCTTCCTTATGATGCTATATTATTAAAGTGGTGTTTTGTCTTTGTGGCTGGAAGTAATCCGTGCTTAAGTCAGGGAGCGTGGCTGTAAGCAGGACGCATTGTGGGAGTCTTCACTGTAAGCCCTCCTCCTATGGCATTGGTGCGCACTAATGTACTCCACCTCCCCTTGGATGCATCTGTCTGGATCACCTCATCACCTCCCATCCATCAATCCAGCTATTGCATCTTATGAAACACTTTGGGCCAAGCGAGGCTTCCGGACCAGCGCAATCCACTGTCCAGGCCGGGAGACTGACTGACGCAAATCCTATAGAAAGGCTCGTTTTCGACCTGAGCACGAATCCCCTCCTGGCACTCCCTGCCTTCAGATGGTCAGTAACGATATCAGCTATACGAGCAATCTCAGGGCTGAGTTCCCGGCCCCGTGGAAGTCATTGATCTGCGCTTCCACGTCACCTCCTGTCATAAATTGTAACCCCTTTTCGGGTGGTCACGCCCGTGTCGCTCTCGGGTGGGCTGAGGACTCGAGGGCGGGAGTCCCTGGCCCAAGCGCCGCAGTGCTGCTGCCTCTTATTGACGATCGAGCTCCTGTGGAGCCCTGAAACAACATCTTGGATGGCTAGACTCGGACTTGAATCCTGACCTTCCACCTGAAGGGGAAGTCTTTTTTTCATATTTGGAAATCAAAAAGGCTTTCAGCGGAGAGCTAAGCCAAATGAGAGCTTCCTGGTCCTGGGAGGATTCATATCACTAATAAAATACACATTTTGGCATTTTTAACAAATATTTCTCACTGGTTTTTTTTTGCTAATGTTACCACCTAATTTTTGTTTAATATTATGACATCGTGTTTGACATTTGTATTGAAATGCCAATTTTTTATTTTATATTTAATGGAATAGTCAAATGTTACTAAAATACTTTTTTACTGTCTTAATATTCTGAAAATAGTTTTGTATTTTTTTTTAAGTACATACATTTCATTATCCTGCAAATTGTTTCATGTTACAAATAATCATTCTCATAATATACTGACTTTGTATTGAAATGTTTACATGTTTTATTATTATGTTTTGTTATATTTTATTGTATTTTGTGAATATATATTTCTTAAAAACATCATTTTAAATTACGAAACTAGATGGTTCCCGTTAAAATGTGTAATATACATTGTTCCTGTAATATGAAACATTTTTGTAATAACTTTCAGACATTTTTTTACATTTGGAAACATTTCATTCAATGTATTACATATTTGTTGTACAGTGGGCTTCTTTCGTGTAAATTGAGAAGAATACTAAAATACAAGAATTCTTAATATTACAATAAAAATGTCAGCTTCTTTGACGTCCAATTTTTACGACTTCATCCTTGTAAAATTGTAATATTACTCTCCAACAAATTCAGATATTTTTGAAAATTGTGACTTAATTCTTGCAGGGCATGTAGTGCTTCATTCACTTTAACTTGAAATATAAATATATACTATCGCATTGATCAATGCTGTTTTGTGCTTGACTACGGCCTATTATTAGTCCAAAAACATGCAAATGTAAATCATTTGTTTATCTATTGTTGACCGAAATGAAGCATTTTCAGGCATACAATTGTTATGTAGTACTCTGCACTGGTCACTAGGTGTCCGTAATGTTACATTTATGCAAGATACAGAAACAGGAAGTAAAAAAGAAAGAAAAAACTCGGTGACGTGTGAGTTTATACCCGCAGGTGGGCAAACATTTGGTTAAAAGATTTGGCAGCGGGGCTGTTTGTATATATTGTATATATTGCTCATGGTGCAACGAAACAAAAAACACATCCACAGCCAATTAAAATTCTTTAATTAACTATTAACTAAGCTGTTTGAAGAACAACTAAGCGCTCAACATTGCACATAACATGTTATATGACTGCAAAGCATGCTGGGTAGTCTAGTTGCAACAACAATGTAAGTAAAAGTGAATAAAAACAAGAGTATGTTAACTGCTCTTTGTTTCCTTTTCTGATGACGTATTTAGCAATCAAGCAAAAATGCAACAAAATGAGTATTACCAGAACCAGCATGCCTTGCAGCAGAATTATATGGGTGTTTAATGCCACAGATGCTTGGTGGGCCTGATGTGGTCGTTACTATATCTTATTTGCTCTCAATATGTCTACTATATTGGATAATACGAGTGTAAAGGTAACTATAGGGGTGTTATTTCATGTCTAGAGGGCTCTTATAATGTTAAAACCCATATTTAAAGAAGTGTTCTGTGCTCTAACTATAAAAAATATTCCATGTATAAATACGAAAATGGACTTTTGGATCCGGAACCAATTAATCATGACAACCGGGACTGTTTTCTGTCAGCGTGTCTTTAGTACTTCTTTGCAGTGTACAATTGCACGGGTCATGTCCAAGCAAATAAGGCAAATGTCCCATTATAAAGACATAAAAACACCTCCAAGTGAGCATTATCATCCCTCAAAGGAAGTGATATAAGTTTCTCTTGCATGAGATGGCATTGGATCTTGTGGTTTCTTTGCTCTCTTTAGATTTTTGTCGAGTGTCTGTGGGTCAGACATGATTGCCAGGGTGGTAGTAATCATCCATAATCGGCTGATTGTTTTAAGAGGCCCAGATGCGGACATGCCCCTAAGCTATGCTGTTATTTGACTCCTGCAGTAGATGTGCATGAAATATGGCCTTTATGAGGCGAGTGCACATTGCAGGGAAGGGTGTGTGTGCCGGCTTCTTTGCCACCGCGGGAAATGTTAAGAGCGCTGACTGAAATCTCATTGTGGGAATAAATGTAGCCGCCCGCTCTTAACCGTGTCGTTTGGCTTTCCTTGACACCACACACTCTTTTTGCTAACTGGAAAGTCGACATTGAGCTAATGAACATGTTAGGAAGTGATGAGGCTATTTTTTTTGGACTCGCCCATCAGCGCCTGAGGCTGTGTGATTTCTCGTGAGCTGACAGCAGATGGTGCTCTTCGGGTGCAAAGGCTCGGCCTGCTCCCTCATGCAATCCATCATCATTCTCCTCCCCGCTCCCCTGCCCGCTAGACCACTGTGGGCACCCCTGACCACCGTCCTCGGTGCCATCATTTACCTTGCGTACTGCGGGGATGTCAGCCCGTTCAGCCTTGAGCCTTTTTTCCGTGGAGACGAGTGTCGGGATCCACGGGGCGCTGCTTAATGATGTGCTTCACTCATAAACCTGGCAAGACTGACAATTGTGTGTGCGCGACCAAGACAGCAAAATGCACAGTGGACTGAGAGTGGCAAAGAAAGCGCACGGAGAGGGCAACCCAAGTTCATCGCTTGACACTTTCGAATGGCTGCCTTATTCCGCGGAAGACGACCGCAACAGCAAAGCTCGGAAGTGGTGGAAGCACAGAAGTGGACTCTGCATGGAACTGGGAGGTTTAAACTTCACTGGCGTGGAAGCGGGAATGCAACTTCAAGTCAAGTCAATAATGAATGAATCTTAAACAATCATGCTTAACGAATTCATGGCACGCAACCAAGAGTAGTTCCAAATCAAAGGCAAGCGACTGACACACTAGAACTAAAATACTAGAACTGCTCAGGCGTTATTCTTACAAAGGACTTCTTTTCTCAATATTCTAACATTGTTTTGGGAAAACTAATTTATTACAACTTTTTGGGTAAATAATGGCATTTACTTCATTTATAAATTCTCATAATGTTCTGACTTTATTTAGAAAAGTCGGACTTTTTTCTTTCAAATAACTTTTTTGTCGTAATATGATGACCTTACTTTTGTAACTTCATATTACAATTTATATTATGACTTTTTTCCATATTATTGGTACCTCTTCTCTTAATTTTCAGTTTTATTCATGAAAATATTACTTTTTTTAATACTGAGGTATAATTAGGACTTGTATATATTTTCTTGCTAATAATATTACAACTGTAGTTCTGTAAAAAAAAAATTAAAAAAAATGTTATGTTGCATTTTTATTTGAATGAACTTATTAAAATAAATTATTTTGTATTTTTGGAATATTGACTTTATTTCGTAAATGATTATAATTTTTTTATTTAATTTTAAGTTTTACAGCATGATTTTCTTACATTGATGATTTTGTATTTTTATTTGGTGTTTTTTTTAATTGCAACTCTTTTCCGACAATATTATGTAAACATGTTTCTAGTGTTATTACTGCTTATTTTTTCATAATGTTCCAAGTTAATTTAGACAAGGTATTATATTGTAATGATATTATGACTTCCTTTTTAATGTTACAGCTTTATTTTGTTTTAAACAACTTATTTTTTTTACTTTCTTTTGTAAATTAACACTTTTTCTAGTAATTTTACATAGTTTTGTAAAAAAAATACATTGGTAATGCTAATGGTTTAATTGAATTTGAACATCCATCCATCCATTTTCCTCCGCTTATCCGGGTCGCGGGGGCAGCAGCTTCAGTAGGGAAGTCCAGATTTCCCGGTCCCCAGCGACCTCTTCCATCTCCATCGGGAAGACAACAAGGAGTTCCCAGGCCAGCTGTGAGACATAGTCCCTCCGGTGTGTCCTAGGTCTTCCCGGGGGCCTTCTCCCGACCGGGCATGCCCGAAACACCTCACCAGGGAGGCGCGCGGGAGGCATCCGGACTAGATGCCCGAGCCTCCTCAACTGGCTCCTCTCGATGTGAAGGAGCAGCGGCTCTACTCTGAGCTCCTCCGGATGGCTGAGCTCCTCACCCTAATGAGGAATTTGAACATGCATGTAAATAACATTGGAATAAATCACTTAATACAATCAAAAGTTCCACGTGTCCAAAAAGAACAGGAAGGAGCAAAGCTTATTAAATCCTAGCCCTGTAGGTTCTCCCCTATTTCAATACATGTGTACACTTCCCGCACTTACTAAGTTTGAATGCATAAGTGAGGTCATGTGACAGTGTTTAGAATAGCAGTCCTTGTCATGGTAAATAAATTATATTTCCGTCCAAATGAATGATATCCATAAAAAATAATAATAATAGTGATAATAGTGATGAGTGGTGTAAAACAATTGTAACAAAACATTGTTGTAGTACAGACACCAGGATGAAAAGTTGCTAGTACAAGTATAAGGTGATAGTAACAAACATAACATTGAACATGTACTCTTCAAGGAATGAAGTAATATTGCCTTGGATGTACACAATATTTCACCACTCTTCTTACTTGTATTTTGTAAACATCAACTGTTTTTAATGTTTCATTATAGAGCATTATTTTACTTCTTTACTTCATCCGTTCCATAGAAAAATTGGTCTCAAGCAGAACTTTATTCTCCAACTGCTCTATTTCCAACCACTGAACATCCTCTTTTATACTGCTCGCGTTTGCGCACCAAAACCTGGAAGACAAACCACGCCCCCCAACCAGACTACCGTCTGGGTGAGAATCCGCCACACAACACCCCCCCCCCCCTTCCCGAACACCCAGAAGGAAATCCTAGGGAGATGGTGAAAACCTTATAGGGGGCCTCACAAGCCACCCACAACCGCTACGTTGACCATCTCCCAGCGGAGAAGGCAAAACTTCCGAGAGGGAAGAAAGACATTCGAACTCATCCCACGAAGGATCAGTCTGCGACCTCGGGGGTCGACCACGGCAAGGAACCTGGGCTGGCAACAACCCTTCACCTGCTAGTGGGTGTGCCTGCTTAAGCCTATCCAACGTAACAAGCTCTCTACGCCCGCTGAAATCAAGCACAAAACCCTTAGAGTCGCGCTCAAGCACCCGAAAGGGGTCATTCTAGGGTTGTTGGAGGGTCGAACGGTGGGCGTCGTGGCGTATAAAAACAAAACGAGTCGACTTAAGTTCTAACGGCACAAAGGACCGCGGAAAAAGGGATGAATTGGCCCGGGGGACAAAGGGCCCTTTGTCCCAAAAGGGTGTGGTTGTGAAACCAAACTCTCCGGTAAAAACACCAACTCAGCAGGTGCGGCCTTGAGGTCCTCCTTGGGAGCTGACCGCAATTACAGCATAACCTAAGGCAAACGATCAACCCAGTTTCCGTCTGAGAGCGCGGCACACAACGCAGCCTTAAGCGACCGGTGAAAGCACTCACACAGTCCATTAGCCTGAGGGTGGTAAGCCACAGTATGGTGTACCTGCACACCCAAGGACGCAGCCAATGCTGACCAGAGCTCTGACGGAAACTGGGGCCCCCTGTCTGAAGTGATATCGGACGGCATGGCAAAGCGTGCGACCCAAGTCGACAGAAATGCGCGGGCCAACTCTGTCGAGGTAGTGGAAGACAAAGGAACAGCCTCAGGCCATCTGGTGGTCCAATCTACCATCGTGAGCAGGTATGTAAACCCTCGCGACAGAGGCAGAGGACCCACTCGATCCACATGCACGTGGTCAAACCGCATGTCCGGGATCAGGAATGGCTCAAGGGGAGCCTTTGTGTGCCGGTGGACCTTGGCGCGTTGACATGCCACGCATGCAGCCGCCAATTCCCTGACGTTCTTCTGAAGGCCAGGCCAGAGAAACTTCTCACCCACCAGCCTTACCGACACCCAACCCCTGGGTGAGAGAGGGAGTGAATCGAATCAAAAACCAGGCGGCGCCAGCCCACCGATACCACAGGACGGGGGGTGGCCACTGGAAACATCACAGAGGAGGGTGGGGCCATCTTCTTGCAACACCACATCTTCGAGCCTCAGAGCTGTACCTGCAGACTTAAAGGAGCGAACATGCGGGTCATCGGGCTGGTCCGCAGCCATCGCACAGATGACACAAGCGCACAACACAGACAGTCAGCAACTGGATTGGCCTTACCAGCCACATGCTGAATGTCCGTCATGAATTCAGAGATGGCCGCCAAGTGCCTTGGACATGGCAAACGTCAGTGCCTTATGATCAACGTAAGCTGTAAAACGGCGGCCCTCTAACAAAAAATGGAAATGGGGGCTTGCCAGATAAAGAGCCAATAACTCTCGGTCAAACACAGTATACTTCCGCTTATTATCCCGCAGCTTACGGCTGAAAAATGCAAAAGGCTGCCAAACCGCTGCCACCTGCTGCTCAACTACAGCCCCCACGGCAACGCCGGATGCGTCTGTCATCAAAGCCACCGGCGCAGCAGCAAAAGGGTGAGCCAGCAACGCAGCCTCTGTGAGGGCGGTCTTTGCCTCTTTGCCGGAAGGCCTGGACTTGCTCGGTGGTCCAGTCAAGAGAGTCATTGGCTTTCTTCTGCCGCACGGCTGCGTAAAGAGGCTGCAGGAGGTGAGCCGCACGGGGAAGGAACCAAATGTAAAAATTAACCATGCCCAAAAATTCCTGCAGCGCCCTAACAGAAGCTGGGCGGGGGAACTCAGCCAGTGCCTATACCTTAGAAGGTAAAGGGATTGCGCCTTGTGGGGAAATACGGTGGCCCAAGAAATCTATCACCGCAGCCCAAACTGACACTTGGCTGGGTTAATTATGAGGCCGTGTTCATTGAGACGGCGAAAAAACCACTGTGAGGTGTGACAGGTGTTGCTTGAAGGACTGGCACCAATATGTCGTCGAGATAGAGGAACACAAAAGTGAGGTCACGCAACACCGAGTCTATCAACCTCTGAAAAGTCTGCGCCGCCCCCTTAAGGCCAAAAGGCACGCGCAAAAATTCCAGTCTTTTTTGTCCAGTCAAAATTCCAGTCAAAAATGATCGCAGTCTTGGGCACATCTTCGGCCCGCACGAGAACCTGGTCATAACCACGGACCAGGTCAACCTTGGAAAAAACTGTTGCGCCGGCCAGGTCCTACCGTAGGGATGAAATGTTCAACACCGTGCTTGGTAACTGCGGTAGAAAAACCTGGTGTGGTCAAAGCCGGAAAATCCGCTAGCAAACGCTGAAAAACGTCACCCGACGCCAAAAGATTAGCTCGTGTTAACGGCCCCAGTCCCCCCGTCTTCTTTGGGGGAAGCAGGCCCACTTGCAAGCCAGAGTCCGCCAAGACAGTGAGTCCATAAGGTAAAGCAGCTCACTCCTTTCGCCGGTGCCCACAGCTGCTCTTGGACGCCGGCGCTGGCGTTTCCTGGGGTGCGGGAGCGCAAACCGTTGGTGAAAGAAGCACAGGTCCTTCCCGCTCCGTTTCTGAGCCACAACACCGGCCAACACTGTCGGGCCCGCGGTCTCTGTCGCCGTCTGCTGCGGTTCCGCCGTCACACCATGCACCGTGAACCGCCTTGTAGCAAGGAGAACCCGATCAGCCTCCTCAGCCAACCCCCGATAACCGCCGGCCGCCAAACAGGGGGAGTTAGCCAACACCGCTCTCACCGGAGGCGGGAGTTGGTGCAGGAAAGTGTGCGGGAAAAGGAGTCCGCCTTCATCCAAACCCAACAGTGGCAGCATATTGTCCATCAAATCCACGGCCACGGTCAGTGGTCATCTGACCGAGAAAACGAGCAGGTAGTACTCAGAGTCGTCCGTTGTGATCCCCCTCACGTGGAGCAGCGCCTCGATGTGCTGGAACCACTCTCTCTGAGTCACAACTCAGCCTTGTCTGTAATGCAAATGTTTGAATCCACCACCGGAGCCGATCGGGTGTATTGCGCTGGTTAGATTAAAATCAGATTTGTTCCCTTTTTTCCGTGCAGTCAGCAAAGCCATATCGGTAGTCAATTAAGGGTCTGTCCTAATGTGATGGAGGACAGTTTGAATGATCCCCATGCTGTGCTGAACGTACGACAAGCTACTTCTAAAAGGTTCAGCGTCGGCGACCTTGATCCACCCGGGGCGTAAAATACACATTCTGCTGCTTCCAGCATGTGCAATAACTCTGCACGTCTCCACCAGTGAAACGTCAATGAAGCGTGTCTGCAGGCACGTTCAGCAGACACTTCTTTATACATTCCCGCACAATAGAAATCAATGCGCGGCTAATTGACATATTCATTAAGAAAATATGTCCACACTTCCAAAGCAGTTTTGAATGAGCTGACAAATGATGCCTTTTCACATTAGCGCTGAGATTGAGCGGCAGTCAGGAATTCAGACTTTTTCCCCCTCCTGCTCTCGGTAATAGTCCTACTTCATATTCATCAATCATAGCAGTCAAAAACACATTGATTGCTGGCCAGATTAAATCTGCGTTATATCTCCCCGTGCGTGTGTGGGTTTTCTCCGGGTACTCCGCTTTCCTCCCACATTCCAAAAACATGCATGTTAGCTTCATTGGCCGCTCTAAATTGTCCATTAGAGTGTGAATGTTTGTCTATATGTGCCCTGCGATTGGCTGGCGACCGGTCCAGGGTGTACCCCGCCTCCCGCCCAAAGCCAGCTGGGATAGGCTCCAGCATCCCCGCCACCCTAATGGGGACAAGCGCCATAGATAGAGAATGAATGACTATCCCAAAGTATAGTTATTCCACAGAAACACTTCTTGGGGACGCGCTGTGTATATCCCACAATCCACCCTGAGGCGGGAAGGGAATTAGTACACACAACAGAATAAGAAGTGTCAGACTCTGGTGGTGTAATGGTACAGCTGCTGCTTTTTAGGCAGAATGTTTATTATTCAAAATTCATTTTCTATTTTTTATTAGAAAATATGACGGCATGTTGCGACCACATTAAAAAAACGGTTTAAAATTTCAAGATTAAAAGTCATAATATTGCAAGATTTACGACATTAAGTCGTAATTTTACGAGGAAAAAAGTATTGTAATATTACGATTTTAAATCTCATAATATTACGCCTTTTTCCCCCTAGTAGCCCTAATACGCCGTATGATTCCATTGTTAAATAATGCTTGACATTTTTTTGCCGCATTTGCACATGTAACAGTATCCTGGTATTTTGGTAAAAGGTCATTTCCTGAGGCCGGATGTGCAAAGATGTGTCCCAAGTTACTAAAAGATTGTGTGTCGACGAAAGAAAAACTGGAATTTTTCCCATCATCCCCAATCTTTAGAAGAGGGAGGTAACTATGCACATAATGGGACACACCTAATCCGCCTAGAAAGGCTGCTATTAAAACACCTCCAAAAAAGCTCCAACTGGGTGTTATATCCCTGCCGTGACAGTAACATTTACGCTTATGGTATTTTTGCTGTACGTTGGTTCTTTTTACATACATAGAAGAGAGCACTACACCTGGTGTTCCATTTTCCAAGCTCAAAAACAAAAACCCAGCAGCTCCGAATTAGGCTCTACCCCTCAGTAGAGTCCTGACATGCTGTGAGCGCAGCACTATGAGCCACTGAATGGTGAAGCTAGTCAGCCAGTAGCTAACTCTTGTGGTGTGGTGAGGTGTCACTATGCCCGTAAAGTAGTTCTTTGGCGTAACAGTAATGAAAGCGAAGGTGAATATGCAGGTGCATCATGTAAATGGAGCGTTGTTGCTGTTCTTTGGATTGGATTGGTTGTTTTTTATTATAGTTGCGTCTGATCACATGCATTCTTAGCTGCGGCTTTTAATCTGTTTTTATATCTTTACAATGCACAGAAGAGAGAAAGATGTGTACTCATGTCCCACACAGGGATTGTGGATGAAATTCCAAAAAAGTGCAGTTTTCCTCCAAAGCAAAAGTACGGTATAACTGTTTTATTGACTTCAGAAAAAAATGTTTCACATTCCCGCATTTCCGTTTAACGTTTTTTTAATGTATATACACATATAAATACTGTAAACAGTATATAAACTGAAAAGTATTATAACAGTATACCTACACAGATACAGCTTTAGCTATATACTTGATTTAAACAGTAAAGCTGGATTTTAAAAAGGACTTCTGTTTTACTTGATTGTGTGATGAATTTATATCGTTATATTTTCCTCATATTATTATTCATCTTAAGTCTGTTGTCCAAGACTAGCCCCAATAATTATTACAAAAAACAATAACATAACAAATAACCACTGGGGGAAAATAAGCAGTCATTGTTAAAAGTTTAACCGTGGCTCACCTGAGGTGTCCTGGCTGGTCCGCCAACATCACAGACCAAATGAAAGTTTTGCGAGGTTGCCGTAGCAAAGTCCGAGCTGTAATTATCTTTCAAATAAGTCATAAGGATGTTTGAATTTCACATAATGCAGCTTTCATTTCACAACACCTGGACCACCTGGAAGTGAACCTCTGTTGGGTCCAACACAGAGAGAAGCAAGCAGTTCTTGGAGCCAAGATGCCCTCAGACAGATGCTCCCAACACAGCTGGGTCCAGTCATCAATGCTCACCAGGGGATGACATCACAACCAGGGGATGACATCCCAACCAGGGGATGACATCCCAAGGCGAGGGTTCGTCTGACTCACCTCCAGTGCTGCAGAGAGAAAGAAGGGAGTGCATACAGTAGCATCCTTTTATGTAAAACCAGATGCCAGCGTGGATTGAAGGCGCAGTTGGCGAAGAAATAAGCAATTCAAGTGGAGAAGTGAAGAATCGGGGGCTGCCTTTTCAACATAAAACCGTGATCTCTTTAATTACCCGGCATAAAAGCCACAGTATAACACTCCCGCCCCGCTGTTATACCAGACCACATGACTACGGTTCCATGGCGATGGCGGTCTTCTACTGGACCAGGGGAAATATGAAGGTAATGTAAATGGATGGCTTCTTTTGTAGGTCGCCATAAAAAGCAAATCAATTAATTTTGGTCACCTATACCGGAGGATGAAGCGGCTGCGATATGTCATTAAAGTGTCCAACATTCTTCACTTCACCCGCGTTCTGTCAACCACGTAATGAAGGCCTCCAACAATGTCAGCAAAGATAAAGGTAGAACTTGCATCTTTGAGGTTGACTTTTACAGTAATGGTGTTTATGCTGAAGATGATGACACCACATAAAATCACAAGTTTTATTATTGGATCCTGCAGCTTTTCCTCTCCCCGCAAGCAGCATCTGATAAGTCGAGACCGGCTGCTGTGAGAGCAGCATTACATCATCCCAGTCCTTCCCGGCAAAGCGCGCCGTGCCGCGATGAGATCAGAGCGTGCCCCCCAACACACAACCTCCACCGCCACCCATCGCCCGTGTCATCCAAGCAGATCAGCAAGTGCCTCAGGGCCTAAAGGATCCTCTCATGACAACCAGGGATGTTTGTCTGCAGCCTCAGCTCCCCGAAAAGTAAAGCAGAGCCATTTGGGAGGTCTGATTCCATTTCCTGTTTCTAAGCAAGCTAACAGGCTGCTGAGAAGGACCTTCTGCGACAGAAATGCATGAAAAAACACAGTTTCACTCCTGTTGTGTATGAATATGAAAAATTATAGTCATATTATATTACAATAACATAATATCTCACGCTAACTGAAAAATACACGCAAACCAAGGAAAAAGGTAACCAAAGACACTAACCAAGGTTCCATTGTGTTAGGATAGGAGGGGGCTGGGACAGACGGGCAATTAAGGGTGGTTTCCTGGTGAAAATGGGAGGGTTGACTGGTCCAGTATGCTTACGCTCCAGCAAGGGTAATGTCTGATTTCGCTTGTATTTGGGGAGAGTATCTCTCAAAAATAATAATGAAATACCGCAAATACTCCAGTCCAGTGAAGTGCAGTTTCCTACAGTTGCTGGGTGTGTGGTCTACAAAGGTCCAAAAAACAAATTCAAAAATATTGTATTGGCATTGCAGCTATGGCTGTAGGCAACCTCCTGATGTTTTTTATTGAACTCCACAAGATGGCAGTGGCTGCAATCATTAGCAGCTTTATCTACCCCTGTAAAATTGGGGTTGCACTCCTCATGTTTACGGGCCTGTTGTTCATAATAAACTCATCAACCGTATTAATGCTGGCCTAGCGCGCTTCTTGCCGCTCTTATCGCGCAGTTCTGCTGCAGCGGTGTTGTGCAATATACTTGATAATAATTGACCATGTGGTCAAAGAGAGCTACGTTTCAGTTTCCACTTTCTCGTGCACTCCAAATCATTATTGAAGTTGAAAAATAAAGTAGTAAGTAAGAAGTTTTCTAATTTAGGAAATAATAACCTCTGCGCAGTTGTCACCTGCTTCCTCTTTGCTGGCCCAGCTATCATTGGAGCATTTCCATCCATCCATGCATCCATTTTCCTCCGCTTATCCAGGTCCAGGGCGCGGGGGTAGTAGTTTCAGCCCGGTCTCCGGCGAGCTCTTCCAGCTCCATCGGGAGGACACCAAGGCGTTCCCAGACCAGCTGTGAGACATAGTCCCTCCAGCGTGTCCTAGGTCTTCCCGGGGGCCTTCTCCCGGCTGGGCATGCCCGGAACACCTCACCAGGGAGGCATCCGGACGAGATGCCACCTCAACTGGCTCCTCTCGATGTGAAGGAGCAGCGGCTCTACTCTGAGCTCCTCCCGGATGGCCGAGCTCCTCACCCTATCTCTTAGGGTGAGTCCAGCCACCCTACGGAGGAAACTCATTTCCGCCGCTTGTATCCGCGATCTCATTCTTTCGGTCATGACCCATAACTCATGACCATAGGTGAGGGTGGGAACGTAGATCCATCGGTGAAGAGAGAGCTTTGCCTTCCGGCTCAGCTCTCTCTTCACCACGACGGTCCGGTACAGCGACCGCATTACTGCAGATGCTGCACCGATTCGTCTGTCAATCTCACGCTCCAACCTTCCCTCACTCGTGAACAAGAACCCGAGATACTTGAACTCCTCCACCTGAGGCAAGACCTCACTCCCAACCCGTAGGGTACAGTCCACCGTTTCCGACTGAGAACCATGGCCTCGGATTTGGAGGTGCTGAGTCTCATCTCCCCATTACAGGACGCTGCACCGATCCGTCTGTCGACCTCACGCTCCAACCTTCCCTCACTCGTGAACAAGACCCCGAGATACTTGAAGTCCTCCACCTGAGGCAAGACCTCAGCGGTATACCTCAGACTGGAGCATTTCCAGTCGAAATAATCTGTTCCTGGGACAAACAAAAGCAAGTAATGATATCAACTACTGTGTACACACCAGCAACGTTTCAAGTAGCATTTAACATTCTTAACTGGAAGAGGTGACTTCTGCCCAGCTAAACTCTACCTTTTGACCGTCCTCCTCACACCGCCCTCCCTTCCCACCACCACCACCTTCAATTCGGCTTATGGTGTCTTTGACATCGTAATGATGACAAAGACTAACCGGTAAACAGCAGCATCCAGCACCATACAGGAGCGTTTTATGGTCCAATGAAAGTGAGGGATGAAGCTGGGCCTGTCAAGGGGCAGAGCTCCTGCAAATCAACGCACAACAGCGAGCAGTCGGCCGCCGCTGCGGAGATGACCGCTGCGACGCCGTTGCCACTGAATTGAAGTGTTTGTCAGTCCGTCTGTCAGTGTAATGCGGCGCGACAAATCAGCTTGGCCGCCTGGCGTTGTCCGCAGCCGAGGATGTGGAGAACAAGATGGAGGTGTGAAAGTATTGTCTCACGTAGCCCTAGCTGGGCGTACTAATGATGGGTTGATTCGCTCTAAAAGTGGTCGCATTTACACTTCAACTGTTTTTCTATTTGCAGCATATACCTCACCATCTTGGGGTGGGCATTGTCATTTACGCCTAGACCAGTGGCGCTCCCTGCGTGCCTTTTTTGACCTTCAGTGGCCAGCATACTTTTTTTTTGCTTGTGTTGACATTGTGGCATTACAGTACCCTCGTTCACGCAGACATCCTGTAATAGCAGTAATGGAGAAACCGCTCGGCCCAAATCAGATCGGCCTTTACTTGACACCTATACAGAGGTACAAACAAATGTGTGCAATCATCAGCCCAAACATATACAACATAATATACGGTAAGACGGGGGGAGGAAAAAAGACAATTCCAAACTAAACTCCAATGGGGGCAAAGTGTGGGCCAGCCAAAAACCTCAGCCTCCATGGGGACAATAAGCCCACTTTTCAACATGGACTTTATTGTAACCCAGTTAGTCTCACATCTGTCCTGGTCTTGAACCAGGGTGTACAAAATGAGAGTCAACAGCGCTAGCCATCGAGCTAAAAGGCCGGAAGCTCTAAAGGTGTCAGCTGCACTGATGAGTTCATTTGAAACAAAAGTACGGCATGAGTAACACACGTGAGCTTCAAACCAGCAGCTGCCTAGGATGAGTTGAAAAAATTCCAAGCGCCTCTGACTGGCAGGGGCCCTCAAAGTTAGGTAGACATCAAACAATGTAAAAGGAGGGTGCCCAAAATTCCCGTCTGCACCCCTGGTATTGGCTATATGATATGACAAAAGAAAATAATTTAGTTTACACAAAAACCGATTTCATTACTTTTCAAATAGGCTGGTAAATTGGCAGTCCAGTGTGTACCCCGCCTCTCGCCCGGCAAACCCGGTGTCTTGCACTGCTGAGAAAGGCTGGTAGTGGCTTTTTTAGGGCCTCACCAGCCAAAAACCTCGCCGCACTGGTTACTGGGGAGAGAGGGCCACGTACTGAAAAATCAAAGGATCGGAGGCCACTTTGACTTTTTTCAATCAACCCATGTAGACATGCATGGCTGTGTTATGTTTTAAAACCGCATGCATCTCAGCTTTTGTTATTGGTGACTAAGCATATTATTATTTTGCCTGAGTTTTCTTTTTTCATTTTGAGTAGTTTAACTTGATTCTTGTATTTTTTCCTCACAATATTATGATTTTATTCTCATAACATTTTTGCTTTATTACGATACTATTATAAGTAGGCCTGTCAATTGATTAAAATATTTGAATGTGATTAATCACATTTTGTTCATTGTTAACTCTTAATTAAACACATTTAACTGCAAGTAAAAATACATTTTGAATAAATTGGGGGTATAAATGTATTTGGGGTAAACGATCAAATGTTTGGGATAAAGGAATATCAACATTGGAAATATGAGCTATTCTTTTATTGACATTGATAAACCGTCAGACATCCAATGTAGCACAAGCCAGTGCCTTATTGTGCCGGTCCCAAGGCCGGATAAATACAGAGGGTTGTGTCAGGAAGGGAACCCGGCGTAAAAAGAATCAAACAAAGAAGAAGGTACCGTTAGAAATCCCCCCAGTTTTTAAACGTGAGCAGCAATTTCTCCCACTGTCCTTGAACACACCTTACAGGCTGAACAGATGGATTACTTTATTGTTTTTTCACCTCATATTTGGTCCCCAATGCTGATGCTATGTGGGAACGTGCATCCCGGTAAGATCTGATGACCTTATTGAGTGGTAATGTGCATATTTTGGGACACAAGCTCTGAGAAAAACAAAGTAGCAAGCGCTCATTTAGAGATTTTAATTTGATGCTGTTCCTGCCACAGCATAAATAGCGCAGTCCCCACTAAATAGGATAAATTAGATGGCTGTAGCGTACGCACGATTGCTATGAAGAAAGTCTCAAAGACATAGCTCTCATCGACATGCTAGCAGCTCCTAGCTTCAATTTTAGCTAGCAGTTCCAAGCAAAACAAGAGACGACTCGCATCTAAAAACAAATAGTGGCAATCGAAACAAAACCTGCGGTGCGCCCTTAACTTCTCTCTTCTCCCAGAAGCGACGTACTTCGTGACAACTCAAGTCACCGCGACCCCAAAACCTTAGGTCTTGTTGAGAGACACCAGCCGGGGCTTTGAAGCTAAATCTATCCTTGGTAATACCCTTTTCTCCGTCCATTCCTGCTAATGTACGGTTCCCGGTGCCGCCGCTGCAGTTCCTCTGACGCGGTGCGGTTTGAGGCTCAAACACGACGCTCACATGTTAATTGCGCATCAAACAAATGAGTGCCGTTAAAGGAAACTCCCGTTTCCTAATTCCAACGTTTTAGCCCACATATTAGAAGCGGTTGTCGGAAGGATGTCGTACACCAGCTACATGGCCTATTATCCAATTCTTATCTCAAAACTGAGCATGATTATGAAGGGCATAATTTCTCATAATAAGTGAAGTGCATAGTAAAACCTCTTAAAGATAGTATAGGAAACTTCTATGGCCATGTGGCCTAACTTTACATTAGACTACCTGTGCTGTGTCAAATACAGCTCATTTAAGTGGCAAGTCAACGAGTTCTTTGTCCTTGCTTGGCCAGCATAGAAGCACGGGGCAGCAGTTCATGTAGTTTTAGAGTTTGGACAACTTTCTTCTAGAGGTTCTTTTAAAGTCGTTTACCCTACACAGCTTGTACAAACCCAATCCCCAGTTGAAAAATAATGTCTGACACGTCAATTTGGTTCACTTACGGCACCGAAACCCTTGTTCAGAGTTAGGGAAACACAGTGGATTTAAAGTCAGCCCTCAGACAGTCATCTCTTGGCGAAACACACACTTTCTGGTGTTTTACCTACTTGCCTTTTGATACTGTGGAATTGCTGCATCCGCCAGAAGAAGGGACCCTGATTAGCTTTACATCGGCTTTGTGTGTGCGGTTCATTTGTGACTTTTCTGTATATAAATCTGTCAATTTTTACAAAAGTCACATCATTTTTGCTTTTTCCAGGAAGAATTAAATATACATTTTTTTAAAACTAACAATTCAAAATGAAAAAAAAGATAATAATTTAAATACTCATTTATTACAGTTAATCACAGTTCCATTCCATTCCACTTTCTTCCGCTTAACCGGGTCCGGGTCGCGGGGGCAGCAGTTTCAGTAGGGAAGTCCAGACTTCCAGGTCCCCGGCGACCTCTTCCAGCTCCACCGGGAGGACACCAAGGCGTTCCCAGACCAGCTGTGAGACATAGTCCCTCCAGTGTGTCCTAGGTCTTCCCTGGGGCCTTCTCCCAGCTGGGCATGCCCGAAACACCTCACCAGGGAGGCGGCTCTACCTCACCAGGGAGGCATCTGGACTAGATCCCCGAGCCACCTCAACTGGCTCCTCTCGATGTGAAGGAGCAGCGGCTCTACTCTGAGCTCCTCCCGGATGGCTGAGCTCCTCACCCTATCTCTTAGGGTGAGTCCAGCCACCCTACAGAGGAAATTCATTTCCACCGCTTGTACGGTGCTTGTACGCTTCCCTCAACCCCTTGACTGCGCCTAGAAATTCTGTCCATGAAGATTATGAACAGAATCAGTGACAAAGGGCAGCCTTGGCGGAGGCCAACGTTCACCGGAAACAAGCTCGACTTACTGCTGGCAATGCCAACCAGGCTCCTGCTTCGATTGTACAAGGGCCGAATGGCACATAGTAGCGGGCCACCGATCCCGTACTCCCGGAGCACCCCCCACAGGACACCACGAGTGCCTTTTCCAGGTCTACAAAGCACATGTAGACCGGTTGGGCAAACTCCCACATACCCTCCAGTACCCTTGCAAGGGTGTAGAGCTGGTCTAGTGTTCCGCGACCGGGACGAAAACCACATTGCAGCTCCTGTAGCCAAAGTTCCACTAACGGTCGTGCCCTTCTCTCCAGCACCCAGGAGTAGACTTTCCCAGGGAGGCTGAGGAGTGTGATCCCGCTATAGTTGGAACACACCCTCCGGTCACCCTTTTTAAAAATGGGGACCACCACCAGGTCTGCCAGTCCAGAGGTACTGTTCCCGACTTCCATGCAATGTTGTAGAGGCGTGTCAACCAACACAGTCCCCCAACATCCAGAGCCTTGAGGAATTCTCTTGAGGAATTTAAAATGTGATTAACCAACTCGGGTTAATCACAGTTATGTATGATATTATTACTAAAATAGATTAGTACGACAAGTTAAAATATTACAAATAAAAAATAAATAAATAGAAAAGCACTTGGAGAGCAAAGATCTCTGCTAAACTTTTCCCTATCAATGTCTTCTTTTCCTTTGGGCTTATCCCTTCAGGGGTCGCCACAGCGAATCAATTGCCTCCATCTAACTCTGTCTTCTCTTGCGCCAACTACCTTCATGTCGTCTTTCACTACATCCATAAACCTCCTCTTTGCTCTTCCTCTTTTCTTTATCAAAGTATTTGGAATTATTCCTTATCTGGATCAGTCCTTGATATTTTGTAGAACCTTTGGGAAACTTGTCCTGCGTTGTTTTCTGTCGAACATGGTCCTATCTCGCAATGTTAAGGAATCCTTTAAAAAACATTCTTGGATCCAGGCGGTGATCCGGATCACCCCCAAAATGGAATCAGTTCTTCCATATTCGATTTGTGACAATTCCTGAAAATATCATCCCAATCGATTCAGAACTTTTTCTGATATTTTGAACACAAACAGACAAACACAATGCACACGTCGCACAGTCAGGAGATCTGCAAGACTTGGGTTTGAATCTCTGTGTGCGCGTGGGTTTTCTTCGGGTACTGCGGTTTCTTCTCACATTCCAAAAACATTCATGTTAGGTTAATCGCTGATTCAAACGACCAGTCCATGGTGTACCCCGCATACCCGGCTCCAGCATACCCCCGCAACCCAAATGGGGATAAGCCGCAGAGAAAATGGATGGATGGACGAACAAACAAACAGACACCAGCAAAAACAAGACCTCTGCGCTGCGTTTGCGCTTGGCGGAAGTAATACAATTTCAAAAAAAATTGTATTGTTAAATTACTTGAATTTTACAATTGAGTTTTGCATTCCTGTTTTTCTTTGTCCTTTCTAGCTGTGTACCCTCAAATGCTACATTAACTCGGATCTGCTCAACCAATGAGCAGCCAGCAGAGGTTTGCGGAAACCATATGGTATCGGCTCTGCACCCTTGGCGCCTCGGCTGATCAGGTACAGGAAATATGTACAATGGTAGTATCATACTCAACCTTGGATGTTGTGTACACATGGATCCATGTGTGTGTGTGAGATTGAATCAGTATTGTAAAGTACCGGGTGGCAGTTGGTTATCAATTTTAATCATCAGTGGAGCATATGGTCCTCCATCACAGCTTGATTGATCAATACATTGACATGATCACACCGGGCAAGATAAATCACCCGGGAACATGAGCTTGTTGTGCGCTTTATTCAATATAGATGAGAGTATAGAAGAGTCCCTCCTTGCGGTATGACTGAGGACAGCCTGAAGGTGATGCAGCATGTAGGAGGAGCATGCGACACACACATCCATACACGCATGCAACACAGCAAACAGCGCATGGAAATGCGTGTTCTACTGTGATGACATCACCGTCTTGGCTAGGCAGCCTGCCCATTTTCCATAGGCTGTGCTCTGTTGCTGTGTAGAGACCTCCGCCAATCCCTCCCCTCCCACCTTTAGTATATATGCCAGCAGCAGCGCCGGGAATGATCGGTGACATCGCTTCCTCGGGTCGATTCCAAAGACAACATTATGTGACTGCCCCCTGCCTCCCCAACGCCAACACCAACACAACACCTCTGACTACCAATGGCTGTGTTTATGGCTATTTATGGCTCACAGTGTGAGCAGAATGATGAGGTTATGATGTGACGTATGGCAGCACATTATTTAACACGGATGTTAACTGAACAGTTTACAGTAAGCTTTAATGGGCATCGTGTGTGCAAACACAAACGACTCAAAATGAGTGCATAGGAGGTATAAGCAGGATATTTGGCAAAAAAACCAACCCTAAGAGATAGGGTGTAGGAGCTCAGCCATCCGGGAGGAGCTCAGAGTAGAGC